>OZ010610.1:71897881-71940381 GCA_963932145.1 Acanthosepion lycidas | reverse complement strand
CTTTCTGTGGTAGTGCTGCCCTGTTTTAAGAGGGTGGCCGCTGGAAGACTCTATGTCGGGCAACAGTACTCACACGAGCGAGAGACAATTTCTGCGAATACATCAACCCTTACTACTGGCTACCTAACTCCCCAGATATCAACTCACTTGATTATTGTGTTTGGGGCGCAGTTAGGCGAGAGACCCACAGATCTTCTTGTAACATCAAAGATGAACTGAAAGCAAGGATTATGGTAGCATTCGACAACTTAAACAAGGAAACCGTTCAAGAGAGTTTGCCTAGAGACAGCGGTTGAAACCAAAGGCGTTTTTAATTTACAAATTTACAATTTATTATTACCAGATATTTTTTTTGTGAAATTTTGGTAAACATATCTGCCAAATTGTCAGTGTTATTTTAATTTTTGCGTAAATTAGACAGTTCATCCATCGCTTCCCGTATGCGTGTCTGTCTGTTGGGTACATGCTATTTTTGTACTCTTTTAAGGAAAATATATACGCCATTAGTTGTACATTTATCGCTAATATTCCATGAAAAATATCCAACTATAAAACTGTAATAAATTCTTTTTTGTCGCTCTCTCTCTCCCTGCAGATACAAACCAACAATTCTTTGCACTGTAAAACAACTCTACATGACTTCCCATCGAATGTGGAGCATTTGGACTCTTAACTCTGACTGGCCCCACTGTGATGTCCCTTTTATTTACTTTGTCCACCATTGTGCATTGTACAAACATTCCTCCGTCTTTGACTAGAGTTTACTTTCACTTTTCAAAGATTCTTTCCGGCCCCTGAAGGTGTACTGAAGACCAAGGTGAGTGGAAAAGCTGTTAAGATAACTAAGAATGCATGATTTGTGTGTGTGTGTGTGTTTTCTTTCTTTTGTACCTATGACTATTAAGCAGACTTATTTGACTGTATTTTATTTTCTTTCTCTTTATTTGTGACAACTTTTATTTCTATCAGTTTCCAATGATTTATTTCAAAATATGCTTTCATTCTTTATCATTTATTTTTTTGCAAATAATGTCGTTTCTTTTCTTTCCTTTCTTTCTTTCCTTTTCTTTCTTTCTTTAAATTTCTTTCGTTTGGCCTTGTTTGCTGCGATCTATCGACTTTTCTTTACGTTTTTGTCGGAACTATTTTACATTACCACCTCATTCCTTCATTCCTTCATTCCTTCATTCCTTCATTCCTTCATTCATTCCTTCATTCCTTCATTCCTTCATTCATTCATACCTTCATTTTTTCTATTATTTATTTTTTTCTTTTTCCTTTCATTTTCTTTTTCCTTTTTTTTCGTTCTTTTCTGCTTATATTGCGTTGGTGCAAAAATAATGTCGTTTTCTCGCATATGTTACTATGTGAGAAAACGACTTTATTTTTGCACCGACCTAATATCTACACATCTGGATTACGTTCCAGTTCAATTTTTCTTTCTTTCTTTCTTTCTTTCTTTCTTTCTTTCTTTCTCAGTCTTTTCTCACCTATCTATCTATCTATCTATCTATCTATCTATCTATCTATCTATCTATCTATCTATCTATCTCCGCTATTCTCGTATATTATCTATCTATCTATCTATCTATCTATCTATCTATCGATCGATCTATCTTCGCCTTTTTCTTATCCTTTCTTTCTTTCTTTCACTTTAGTTCTATCTTTCTATCTTTCGTTTTCTCTCTATATACTTCTTTATTTTGTCTCTGGTTATTTATGTCTTCCCTTTATTCACTTTCTTTCTTTCTTTCTTTCTTTCTTTCAATTGTCCGTTTTTCTTAGATCTGCTTCTTTCTTTTTTTACCATTTACGCATTCTTTTTCTCTTTTTTCTTTCCCTGTTTCAGTTCCTTCCTTCAGTGAAGCCATTTCCACTTTAGGGCATATCAGGCATGAATAACCTCGTTAGGGACACAAAAGAAGATACGCATGCGCACACTCGCACAAACGCACGCGCACACACACTCACAGAAACAAACAATAGGAAAAAAATCAAGAAGAAACAACAAACAAATAAATGAATGTCCACTCAAGAAGGGTGTGGTCATTGCTTTATGGGACGATGACCTTGCCTAGTGCGACCCATCAAAGTCAAATTGTTGCAGGCATCACTTGCTTAAAAAAAAAAAATCGGTGGGGAAAAAGAGGCTTTATTCTGAATTTTCTACCCGGCGGCCATTTTTTCTCACGGTTCGTTTTCTTCCTTATTTTTTGGGAAAAGGAAGTTCAATTCAAAATGCATCAGTCAAAATACTAAAGCCCCAAGGGAAATAACTCTAATCCCGATCTTCTTTGCTTCTATTTATGCTGCTTTTTTTTTCTCTTGTGATTCTTTTGTTAATTTGAAAAATCTAAAAGGAATTTTAAGAGTAAATAGTGGCGTGGAGATATATTAGGTTGGAAAGAATATAACATTGCCATTTTTTGACATGATCAATTTGGAGGTAGTTTTTCAATACTCAGCGTAAAATAACCATTAGTAATCTATCAGATTTCGTTTATCTTTACAGATCTGATAAATCTGACGAACTTTACACTCGAGTGTTTTATCAATTTGCCAAATAGATTCTCTTCTTCCTTTTATGCTTCCTCACGTTTCCTTTTTCCGACTTTCTTATGCCTCTTCGTTGTCTTCTTCTTCTTCTTCTTCTTCTGCTTTTTTGCATTTCTTCTCCCCTTTTCTTTCCTTCTTGTCGACGTTTATCTTTTCCGGTCTTTCTGTTGCCTCTTCTTCTTTTTCTTCTTCTTCTTCTTCATCATCATCATCATCATATGTTTTTACCTCTTGTTAACGTTACTTTTCCCGCTCTTTCTTCTTCTTCTTCTTCTTCTTCTTTAGCTTTTCTTTTTGACGTTACTTTTTACCGGTATGTCTTCTTCTTCATTATTTGCATTACGTCTCTTCCTTCGTCTTCATTTCCCCCTCCTTCTTGCCACTTTTTATTCACGCTCTTACTTCTTCTTCTTTTTTTTCTTCTTCTTCTTCTTCTTCTTCTTCTTCTTCTTCTTCTCATCGTTATCTTCTTCTTCGTCTTGTTTTCCATCTTCTTGTTGACATTTATTATTCTCTTTCTTTTTCTTCTCTTTCTTCTTTTCATTATCCCTCTCTCCTCATTTTTTTCTTTTCTTCTTGATGATTACTTTTCCCATTCTTTCTTCTTCTTCGCCTTTTCGTAATCATCAACATCTGTAATTTATTCTTCTTGTTGACTTCACCTTCTTCTTCTTCTTCTTCTTCTTCTTTTTCGTCGTCTTCATCTTTTTCTTCTTCTTCGTGTTCTTCGTCTTTTTCAACTTCTTCTTCGTCGTCGTCGTCTTCATCTTCTTCTTCGTCATCGTCTTTTTCGTCTTTTTCTTTGCTTCTTCTTCTTCATCTTTTTCATCTTCTACTTCTTCATCTTTTTCTTTTTTCTTCTTTTTCTTTTTCTTCTTCTTCTTCTTCGTCTCTTTCATCTTCTACTTCTTCGTCTTTTTCTTTTTTCTTTTTTTTCTTTTTCTTCTTTTTCTTCTTCGTCTTCTCTTTCGTCTTCTTCTTCATCTTCTTTATTACACTGCGCCTTTCTCTTCGTCCTCTTCTTTCTTGTCGATGTTTATTTCTCCCGCTTCTCCTCCTCCTCCTTCTCCCCCCTCCTCCTCCTCCTTTTTTACGCGTTTCGTACTTCGAAAGAACTTCTTTACGACTCTAATATATATCGGTCTTTGGGAACGAAATAAAACAAATGTTTGTTACAATGTTACGTCTTGAAACATTGAAGAAACAATAAATCTTATCATTAAATTTATTTTCTTTTTTCGATTTTCGAGATATCAAAAGACATAAACTGACTGATTCCTTACACATTTCTTCCTCTTCTATGTCTCTTCAGGATGTAGGTGATCATGGTTCTCTACAACTTCCGGTCTATGACTTCAAATCAATGTTTGTCTTTGTACTGTCGCTGCCATCCTCTGTTCTGTTAACTATTTACGAAGGTCTGTTAGGGGGGTTATTGGTAGTTTTTCTCCGTTCGTCTTGATTTTAATCTATCTTGTGAGTGTCACATTTTTCAAGCCCTCTTTCCTCATATGTACAATAGAAATTTCAACTCTATCTTTCAGATGTTAATTATAAGTGTCCCTTTTGTTACCATTTGCTATAAAACTTCGTCATGTTTAGTCCCTGGTAGTCTCAGCATTCTCCTGTAGAACCAGATTTCTGTTGCTTCAAATCTCTTCTTCATCCGTGAGGAGATTGTCTAGAATTCACTGTCATATATGAGCACCTATATTATATTATTGTTCTTCTTCTTCCTTTGTTACTAACGAAATTTTCTTATTTCTTAATATGTTGCTTAGCTTCTGAAAGACATCTTTCGCTATCCCAACGAGCTTTCGGTTATCCGTGTCACACTTCCCATCTGTTAAAACTGTTTCTATATATTTCAATTTTTGCGCTTGTTTCATTTTGGTATTTCCAATTTGTAATTTATAGATTGCGCTGTTTCTTCTGCTGACAAACATGCGTTCTGCCTTCTTAAAATTGATGCTTAGTCCTTTCTTCTCGCCTTCCTTTATTATATTCTATTGTTGTTTCTGCAGTGCCCTTTCTGTAACTGTTATAAAAATAAAAAGAGACGGGCGTATCATAAAAGAAATAAAGTAAGTTCTTTTGAAAATGTCAGATGAGGTAAGATTCCGAATTAGTCAAAGGCTAAATAAATCCATTTTGTGTCTGGGCATCATAATGTCCAGCTAAGATATACCCTGACAACTCGTTACGGTATCGTTCCAGGGCGTGTGTGATCATGACTCTCCACAACAAACTGTTTTCTTTTGTAGCCGTTAATAAAGTTTTTTTTCTTTTTGCTATGTCCTAATCTTAGTTCTGCAATGACTTACACAAGGTCGTTAGGCAAATTATATGATGCTTACCTCTATCTCTCTTGTTTTATGACTGTCAAATTTTTCCAAACTCTTCGAAAGAACTTCTTCAGGACTCTAATATATTCTGTTCTGCTATTTACGAAGGTTCGTTAGGTAGGTTATTGGTAGCTTTTCTCTGTTCGTCTTGCCTTTAATATATCCTGTGAGTGTCAAATTTTCCAAACCCTCTTTCCTCATTATGTGCCATAGCATTTTTAACTCTCTCTCTTTCATATTTTAAGTATAAGTGTCCCTTTTGTTACCATTTTCTATAAAACTTCCTAATTCTCAGCATCCTTCTGCAGAACCATATTTCTATTGCTTCAAATGTCTTCTTCCCCTCAGGAGATTTTCTAGAATTCACTGTAATATACAGGGACTTATATTATATTATTGTACAGTACTCTTTTCTTTGTTCATTTTCCTGTTTTTTATTACGTTGCTTAGCTTCGGAAAAAATATTTCGCTAACCTAAAGAACCTTTAGTTATCCGAGTCACGCTTTCCATCATATGTTAAAAATATTCCAATATATTTAATGTTTTGTGCTTGTTTCATTTTGGTATCGTTAATTTATAATTTGTATATTACGCTGTTTCTTCAGCTGACAACTCGGTTCTCTGTCTTCTTGAAATTGATGCTTAGTCCTTTCTTCTTGCTTTCCTATATTATATTCTATTGGCATTTCTGTAGTTTCATTTCTTTATCTGTTATCAGCACAGTGTCATTTGCATATCATATCCCGGAAGTAATTACAATTCTCTCAAAATCGCCTCATGTAAAGATTGAATAAGCAACGACAAATTCGTGTATACGAGACGCGGAAGCGAAAATCGCGTCGCAGCGCGTGACGTCACACATGACCACACGAGAGTGAAAACGAGAAGTATTCAGTATGGGAAGCCGTTGGTATAAACCAATGGCTTCTGTTTTTCACACACACACACACACACACACACACACACACACACACACACACACACATAAGTAAGCCAAAATCTTAGATTGTATTAAAAAATATATGGATCAATATTGTGAATTTCTTTCTTCGTTCGAAGATAATGTTATTAAACTTATCAGACGTTACGAAAAAAATTTACATAAAATAAATAGACAACATTTGTCTATATTATTTAATGAAACGTGTATGAATATATATATATATATATATATATATATATATATATATATATATATATATATATATTTCCCTCGTTCCATTTTTGAATAATTTTGTAATATTTTAGACCTAATGCTCGGTTAAATAAAGAATTTGAAATTTGTAATTTTATTGAGAAATTAGACTTTCATATTGATTTCTAGTTTAATGGATAGTGGCTCGGATTGAAAAAAAGGAGAGCCGTGTTCGAATTCTAGTCGAATCCATTACATTCACTTACGTGCTAATACCCTTGGAGAAGGTATGAATCTGCTTCTTTTCCCCTACCCCCAAGCTATGGGTAAATAGCAGGAGTGACCGGGATGTCAACTGGTTTACTGCAAGAAAGAAATGTCAACCTACTGCGGGAAGAAATCCACCCCGTCAGTTATATATTGAAAGATACATGATCACCTTTGCGTGTATCACGCATGGCAGATAACTGACATCATAGCTTAGGTAAGAATGTTTCCCTATTGAGGGGTTTTGATTTGATTTTGAATTTTCCACAAAACTTTCTATTTTACAATAAACACCATCACTTGATAAGACACCAGAAGTGTTAAAACAAAATGGCTAATTTTTGTAGTGATGTTATAACATGCTTCTGACATAATTTTTTAAACGTTCAGGTGTAGCAGCAAAATTGTCCAAATCGTGTAACAAAAATTGTACATCACTCAAAAAGTTTCCTTGTATGTATGTATGTATGTATGTATGTATGTATCTATCTATCTATCTATCTCAGTCTATCTATCTATCTATCTATCTATCTATCTATCTATCTATCTATCTATCTATCTATCTATCTATCTCAGTCTATCTATCTATCTTAATAAGTTGGGTGAAAAAAGAAAAGAATTAAAAAAATCTTTGACCTACGTCCCTTTTTATTTTCGTGTAGTTCTTTCTTTCGATATGCCGTGTCTTTCCAGGACGTAGGCGATCATGGTTCTCGACGTCTCTCTATTCCTTGCAGCTCTCAACAAGTTCCGTCCTTCTACCCTCTCCTCCTGTCCGCGTTCTGTCATCCATTTACTTAAGTCCGCTAGGTGTGTCATGTATTGTTTTTCCTAGTCTCTCTTTCCCTTTATTCAACCGGGGAGTATCAAATTCTCCAGGGCCTCCTTCCTCATTATGTTTCCCAGAAACTTCTGCTGCCTCTTCCTAATATTAAGTATAAGCTTCCTCCTTGTTTGCATCCTCTCTAAAACCTAATCGTTGCTCACACTCTCGGTCCATGATATCCTTAGCATCTTTTTGTAGAACCACATCTCCGTCGCCTCGAGTCTCTTCTTCATCTTTGAGGAAATCGTCCAACATTTGCTAAAGAAGGACAGCTCAGTATTGTTACCAAAGAAATCCTCGCAATACTCTGCCAAGCTTTTGGAATGTGTCCTTGGTCATCCTAATGCGTCTAAGGATCTCGGTGTCGCATTTACTGTCCTCTGTCAAAACTCTTCCCAGATATTTAAACTTCATTTAATAAACTAACAGCAGAAATAAAACCTTTTCGGTATTCTTTTCTTTGTTACCAAAGAAATCCTTCTGTCTCGCAATACTCTGTTCAGCTTTTGGAATGTGTTCTTGGCCATCCTAATGCGTCTACGGATCTCAGTGTCGCATTTACTGTCCTCTGTCAAAATGCTTCCCAGATATTTAAACTTCAGCGTCTGCTTGATTCTAGTGTTCTCGACCTGCAAATCACATTTCGGGCTCACCCTCTTACTGATGATCATGCATTCTGTCTTCTTGTAGTTTATACTTAGTCCCTTCTTCTCACTCTCAATCGCTACATTCTGTAGGAGATTTTGTACATGTAAACAGTAACATTTTGTATATTGTAAGCAAGATACGTAAAATCTAAAGAGAGAACCCGACTACATAACAGTCCAGTACACTTTTTTACTATTGGAAATTTTTCTGTTTCTTTTTTGGAGTCTTTCATGTATTCTTCTTTTCCTATGTGTCACTTCAGTTCAGGACATAGGCAATCATGGCTCTCCACAGCTTTGGACCTTGTGTGTCTCTTAGCAATTTTTCTCACAGTTCTTTCCATCCATTCGTACAATCTCGAAGCCGAAAGAAATCGTCTAGCATACGAGTTCAAAAAGCAAAGCAAAAAAAAACCGATACGAGTACGCAAAATAACTAAGTAAAGCTATTCTCTCTCTCTCATTATACACACACACACACACACACACACACACACACACACACACACACACACACACACACACATATATATATATATATATATATATATAGTGATGGACTCTCTCTCTCTTTCACTCTCTCTCTCTCCTTATATATATATTATATTATATTCAATCTTTCAATATTATATATATATATATATATATATATATATATATATAATGAGAGAGTGATAGAATAGCTTTAACATAATATTTCAAATTCTTTTAAAGTATCGCTGTTTGGTGATATGTACAACTATTTTCCAGTTAGTATTTTAAATAATTTTAAATATTTTTACTTAATAATAATATCGCCTAAACGGTGAAATTAATAGAGAAATTTAAAAGATTTGAAACTTAATAAATTATTCTATAATCAACAAACAAAATGCCGTTAGCAAGTAGGAGAATTTATATTAATATTTAGGTAATATTCAATGGCGGCACACTGGAGGATTTTCCTTCTGAGCGTAAATTTTTTTAGTGTAGTCTTTATAAAATAAATATTATGGCTCAATTTATTTCTTTTATGACTAGAGCATTTGTGAAATTGTTATTTATGAGATCTCTTTGTGCTCGTAGCGTATTTTTTAAAAAAAATCTGCATATTTTTTGAATGTGCTTTCAATGTACGTTTCTTCTTTAGGTAAAGATTCGGGACTAAAGAAGAAACATACAAGCGCAACAGAAGGATAATCCTCGAGAGTGCTGCCACTGAATATTATTCGAATATTAATCTACGCCAAGATTTTTTCCCAATATCACCTTTCCTAAAAGAATCACTACTCTCTCAAGCTACGCACACAACAAATGTATCAAGAAATCAAAGAAAACGGTTGAATCCGTCAACACAACAATACAAACAATATGTCTACGTGTGAAATTATTCTCTTGAAACAAAGTAATTGGCGTAATTTTATAAAATTTGAAGTACGTAGTCAAAGAATCGTTACAGTATCAGAAAAAATCAGTGAAAAGTTTAGGATGCTTGTATGATCGATCTTTAAAAGATGCCAACCAAATGAGACAAACATCCAGATCATTACAAGAAGGTCTCCAAAAGAAAAATACAAGGTATGGTGATACAGCATGTATCCATTCCAGTGCTATTGTGGCCCTTACTTGTAGATGAATTTCGAAGGAATACAATTGAGACAATAGAGAGAAAGATAAAGAAATATATTTTAAGATATTTTTTGTTTATACGTACTTTTTATAGATACAAATATTTAAGTAAATGGTCTGAGAAATTTTCATAGAAAATATGCGTCCTCCGACAAATTTCTCGAACATATGTATATGTTGTTAATACTGTTTATTATAAACAGTATTTTTGCACTAACCTAATAGTTTGTCCTATTGTCTTTTTTTCCTTTACACATATTGTCTTTTTCTACAGGGTAATTCTGAAAATTTTATACATATATATATATATATATATATATATATATATATATATATATATATATGGTTGGGGCAAAAAAATGTCGTTTTCTCACATAGTAACATATGTGAGAAAACGACATTATTTTTGCAACCAACCTAATATATATATATATATATATATATATATATATATATATATATATATATATATATATATATATATATATTCTTTTCATACGTTATCTTAATAGATGTAATTTATTTAAGTAAACGCTCGGTTTTTATAATTAAACAATATTAATTACATTGATCAACCTGAATTTTCGAAAAATTTCGTAGAAAATATGCGTTCTCCGGCAGGAATTGAACCTGTAAACCTTATGAGCAATATATATATATATATATATATATATATATATATATATATATATATATATATATATATACTGTCTGTTTCATGCTGTATGCAATCTTCAGGCATGAGGATAGCATCTAACATGAAATAGACTGTCGCCTCTAAGTGTTGACTTCTATGTTCACTTTTATATTTACACACGCTCTATCTCTGATATTGAGCTCTTTATCCCATAAATATAGCACATCTTAAGACTATATTTCTTGATATATATATATATATATATATATATATATATATATATATATGTGTGTGTGTGTGTGTGTGTGTGTGTGTGTATCAGTGTATTAAGGAAAAAACAATACTACATACAGGTGAAAATATCCTCTTCAAACATAAATAATTGAAGTAATTTTTAAGTTGACTATATGAATATACAATGATGGACTCTCCCGTCGAATTCGACGTATGAGGATCCGACGACAAC
This sequence comes from Acanthosepion lycidas, assembly GCA_963932145.1. NCBI lineage: Eukaryota > Metazoa > Mollusca > Cephalopoda > Sepiida > Sepiidae > Acanthosepion > Acanthosepion lycidas. The sequence goes on along the minus strand of OZ010610.1, from coordinate 71,929,893 downwards.
GAACTAATTATCTGCATGCCTATGACGGGCATTTTTACATCATTCGAAAGAGAAATGCATCATGCATAAAGCATACACAATAAAACTAATTCATATTGTTTTATTAGAAAAATATTCTGAAATGAATAAAACACCATCGGTCTTAAACTTATTTTCGCCTGTGTATATCACTGGCATTGATATGTCATTGGACTTTGATACCAAAATTCGGGAGGAACTTATAAAAATCCTTGAAAAGATTGTTGGTGATGATGAAGTAAGGATATGGAGAGTTCTTTCTTCTAACGCTACACTAGATTTAAAGATGGAGTAAGTGCAAACAGACAACTTCGAAAGTATGATTGGCCCACCTTAAGGTGACGTAATAAGTGGTGTTTTTCAACATATACCTTGAACGCAGTCCGAGAAGAAACAGATCTGAAGCACGAGGTGAGAAAACTCTAGTAGGGTACTCAGAAGTCGAGTACCCTAATAGAGTTTTCTCACCTCGGTAAGGCAAGACGAAAACATTCCAGATGAAGAAATATATCCAGATAATTCATATCTTTATGTGAGGATGAAAAACAGAAAATGATTACAACGGCTGAAAGAATCTTTCCAACATGGACTTTGGAGACAAATGAACGTAAAAAAGAACATCATTGAAAAATGAGACAGAAATACAGAGCAATGGAGACAAGTAAAGAAAGTTGGTTCACTGATTGTAGATTATAAGGACATCATGGGAAGGAAACAGCAATCGTCAGTATGGAAAAACTTGATAAACGATGAACAAGAGGAGACAATATCTGAGAGGAGAAGATTAAAACTGTATAACACCTTGGTGAAACCAGATTTAACCTGCAAGTGTGGAGCTTGGGACCTTACATAGAAAGACGAGCAGCAGCTAGACAGTTTCCACATAAGACAACTGTGAATTCTGATATGGAAAACGTACCCTCATAATATCTCTAACAAGAATTTGTACAGCAGATGTCAAGAATCTGATTTGTCTTTGTTCAGTTTCAACGCAAGATGGAAACTTCTTGGACTTAATTTGCGAATGGATCCAGAATGCCCAGCTAAAAAATCCATGAAGGTTTCCTTTGAATAGACGGACTGCAGAAAGTTCAGAGGTCATCCAAAAGCCACGATAAACACAACGTTGAACGGAGACATTCAAAAAACAAGGCAGAAAGATCCCACTTTTCCTTTCGAGGAGTTTACAATCAAGGAAGATCTGCAACGAATCCGCAGAGGACAGTGAAGGTTGGCAAAATATTGTCGAATCAGTAAACAATGTCACTGAAGATGAGGGAACATGTTAATACATGACATCAAATCGAAACATTTTGATGATGATGATAATGATGGCTAAAGACATGTTGCAAAAATAACACCAGAGACAACCCCCTGCCCCTTGAAATGGCTATAGAAAGGGCCTGAAAGCGCATGGGACAATAAAAATTATGGAAAATTTGACACCCCTTTATTCCTACAAAAGAGAAAAAAGAAGGATGCTAGAAAAACTTAATAAAAAAATGTAATTAAATCGTCCTTGCCTCCGTACTTAATGAAAGAAAATATATATATATATATATATATATATATATGATTTATTCGAAAATTATAATATAAACAGGGTATAAAGTCACTACAGATATAGACATTTTGTTTCAACACTTCTGGTGTTTTATCAAGTGATGGTGTTGATTCAACACTATCACTTCACAAGACACCAGAAGTGTTGAAAAGAAATGGCTATTTTTGTAGGGATTTTACAACATATTTATTTTAGAATAAGTTCCATTTTCTCTACTCTGTATTGAGCCTTCTTTTAAGAATAATATTTTTTGCTTATTAGAATTTATTCCGCATACACCAATCCTTTAATTGGACATATGCACACACACACAAACACTCACACACACACATATGTATATATATATATATATATATGTAACCGAATTGGTAAATAGAAGTAGGTATACGAGCGAGCGAGGGAGCGAGCGAATGCATACAGATACATTTAAATACTTTATAGTATAAGAAAAAAGTGTTCAGTATTGAGAAACAGAGCTATTTAATATATATATTAAGAAATATACATAATATCTTACATTAATCGAATAACTCCGAGTTTCATACCGAAGCAATGAAACTCGGAGTTATGCGATTAATGTAAGATATATATATATATATATATATATATATATATATATATATATATATATATATATGAGCGTGTGTGTGTGCGTGCGTTATCTAAACAATAGATTTTTTATTTCATAATCCAACAGATTTTATCAGTTTAAACGTTATTTTTAGTGGATACTCATATATCGTCCTAACAGTACACGGTAGACGAAAATAAATCAATCTGCTGTTTAATAAATAAAAGATCGTATACTCATATACGTGCATCCGCTAAAATAGCTTTTACACTAATAAAATATCTATGAGTTTGACATTATTTCTTAGTTTGTCCACATATATCTCTCTATGTCTATTCATATCTATCTATCTATCTATCTATCTATCTATCTATCTATCTATCTATCTATGCCTGTTCATATCTAAGTTCATAATTACCTTTCTATCCACCTATCCACCTACCTACTTTCCTACCCCCTAAGTTCATAACTACTTATCTATCCACCTTTTTTATCTATCTATCTATCTATCTATCTATCTATCTATCTATCTATCTAAGTTCATAACTACCTATCCACCTTTCCATCCATCTATCTATCTATCTATCTATCTATCTGTTCGAGATTTTACATATTTATATCTGTTCTAACCACTACTGCAACGATAACCACCTCCTTCACCACAATCATCACAACGATCGAACATAAACGCACCAGTCATTAACACGATGACCCTCATCCTAATATCGACCTCTACCACAGCTACCACCACCGCTACCATCATCATTGTCTTAAGAATCTTTGTTATCAGCCACTCTCTTGAGATTATTATGTATATGTGTGTGTGTGTGTGTTTCTGTATGTATGTGTTTGTGTTTTGTCGCGGTTGCCATTCCTGGCAGCGTTAATAGAATTAGGACGTGTTTCGGTGAGGGTGGACCCATAGCGGGGAGATAATTTCATTAGGTTAGTATAGGGAGAAAGTAAGAAATTTTGTTATGACACGTGACTCAGTAATAATGGGATTGGAAGTGTCAATTTGTCTCACCTGACAGGAAAAAAGTCCGTTGGTTGATGCACCGAAAAGATAAGAATAATGTAACGGATTGCGTCAATAGATAGGCACAAGATTGTTTCAGCCAAAATAGACGCGCGCCGAATTGAAAGCCTACCTGACGTTATTCACGGAGAACATATATATGTACGGGTCATAAATGCTTAAGCGTACATACATATACTTCTAAGTACACAGACACAAACGTACACATGTATATATAATTTTAAAAGCATTTATGAAGAAACAAATACTCTTCTTCAATATCGAAATCTATATTTAAGCCTATGTGTAAAGGATTACAATTCAGATATATACATATCCATTATGAAATGGACAAAGTCCGACAATTATTTTAAGTCATTTTTATCTTTATACATTCTTTTTATAGATAAAGTGTTTAAGAAAATGCTCTGTTTTATAATAAACAGTATTAAACAACATTTACCGGCCTAAATGTCCGCGCAATTTTCATAGAAAATATTTGTCCTCCGACAGGAATCTAACCTGTATCCGATACGGAACCGTCATATAGCCTGATGTGCCTTAACCGATTTGGCTACAGAGGCACGTTCTGTTAGCAAGGTCGATTTTACTGTCTTTAAACTACAATCTTCCATGATTCTCTCACGTAAATTCATATCTGCTCGTGGCGTATCCAAATGTAATCAAATGTGGCCAAATCCCTTAAAGGTACGTCAGGCTGTATGACGGTTCCGTATAGAATACAGGTTCGATTCCTGTCGGAGGGCGAATATTTTCTATGAAAATTTTTCAGGCATTCAGGCCAGTAAATGTTGTTTAATACTGTTTATTATAAACAGTGCATTTACTTAAATATTTGCATCTATAAAAATGTCTTAAAATAATTGTCGGACTTCGTCCATTTCACTCACACACACACACACACACACACACACACACATATATATATATATTGAAAGAAGAGAGGTGCCGAAAATGTTTTTGGTTGTAATGTGTTTTTTTTAGAAAAAAAATATTATGCTTTATTTTCCATAATTTTACTACACGTGTCTCGCGACCATCTTTAGGTAAAAGCGGAGATTTCCACATATTATTAAAAATAATTAATTTTTTCCTTATATTTTTCAATGTTAAATATTCTCGATATGAGACATTCTCTGTGTTTGTGTTAGTAATCCGACAATTCAAGAAAGACATTCGGATTGCTAACACATTATAACATAATATTTTTTTCTAAAAAAAACACATTACAACCAAAAATGTTTGCGACATCTCTCTTCACTTCTTTTTAATAAACATACTTTGCTCTCGTTGGAGCCACTACTGCCTCTTTCTTTTATATATATATATATATATATATATATATATATATATATATATATATATATATATTAAGAGATTCAGACCGGTAAATATCTCTCTGTCTCTGTCTCTCTGTATCTCTCTCTCTCTCTCTATATATATATATATATATATATATATATATATATATATATATATATATATATAGGTAGCAGTTCTTCGTTTATGCATGTTTCATTCAAAACGACAGAAGAGTGTGCAAAAACTTTTCAAAAAATAATGGAAACTTTAATAATAAAAAAGAAGCCAACTCTTAACAATATTAACTACGAACAAGGCCACAATGTGCTAACCGTATTCGGAAATTAAAACAGCTCTACAACACACTAAAACATACAAATATTCGCACACTCAATTAAGCTAAAAAATGGAATCATCCTTGATAATGGCTAAACGTATAGCCGAAAGCGCTTGGAATTATAAAACATTTGGACAGTTTTTACACACTCTTTGTCCAGAAAAGAAGAAAAATTAAATAAAAAGCTTAACTGTAGTACCTTGTCTGTTGTTTTTAATAGAACATGCATATATATATATATATATATATATATATATATATTAGGTTGGTGCAAAAGTAATGACGTAATAATGTCGTTTTTTGACGTTAAAAATACGTCAAGAAACGACATTATTACGTCATTACTTTTGCACCAACCTAATATATATATATCCATACAGTTGTGGACAGAATTATTCGGCCCACTGAATATTTGCATATTTTCTAAAGAAAGGCAAATAAATGCAAATATTAGAGAATTTACAAGAACCATTGAAGAACCATCAAGAGAACGGTGAATAAATTTTAAAAAGATAGCAAACTATATCAGTAGGTCACAACAGGATCATCATTTTATCTTAGAGATTTTACTGATCAATTAGAAAAGATCCAACTCAATCCATAAGACGTTTAGTTCGTTAAACGTGTGAGACACCTCGTTACTCCGGGACAAAAATTAGAAGGTTAGAGAGGGCGAACATCATCTTGAATACGTTGGAAACTTATCCCGAAATAATATATATATATATATATATATATATATATATATATATATAACTTTTTCTCAATTCTTCATAAACATCTTAGCCTTAGCTATGATACATTAAAGATGAACAAGTCTTAAACTTGGAGAGGAATTATACATTCTTATGGCTCAAAGTAGAGTCCAATAATGTTATAAAAAACTTCGGATAGTTGCAGTAAGATATCGTTAATCCGTTCTAAGATACAACAGATCAAAGCGTAAGCTAACAAATGTACAATTTTGCTTTTACAAGATTCGGACAATTATGATGTTACAGCGGGTATATGTGTTAATTTCATCACTTTTAATCTGATATACATTCCATTCTGTGATTTGATTGTGTCAGAGAGGGTTTTCAGGGATTTGTCTGTTTCCAGTAACGTCTACCAACGTGGTACTGTAAACATTTTTAGAATCTGGTCGGCACGAGAAATTTTCTGTACTCTTTCGCATATATACATATATATATTATTACGATACACGTCTTTTTTTCTCTCTTCAGAATCACGCTTGCGTATTTAAAAGTCTAGAATTCGTTTGTGCACTAAAAATTTCTGTCATATCATATCTAGTGCTTCTGCTACGTGTCTAGAGATTCTTGACTAAGTCAAAAGAAGAATCTGCAATATTATCGGCCCAAACCTGGCATCTCAGCATCTATTTGCCTCTCCTATAAATATTATCCTGATAATTGTACTGATGGGAATAATGATGAGACTAATGCTAAAGTCAATCTAGTACTGAAATTCGACAAGTTAATGTATCAACGGGAAAAAAAGTAAACTACAAATTCACTTAAAGAAGGCAGGGAATAAATTGTAAAATGATCCTGAAAGAATATATATATATATATATATATATATATATATATATATATATATATATATATATATTTGAACTTAATATCAATCCTTCATGAGTTTCCAATCCTTAGTTATGACGAACATGTCATTTTCGTTTATGATCGATTTCCTCAGGATTCTTCTGTTAAGCTAGAAGAGGAATTTCTTATTCCACAATATAGAGTCCAATAGTGTTATAAAAAGCACGGAGAATTGCAGTGATATAATAAATCATTTCAATGATACAACAGTTCGGAGCTTAAACGAACAATTGAACAATTTTGGTGCTACACGATTTGAACAATATTGCTGTTACATCCGATATATATATATATATATATATATATATATATATATATATATATATATATATAAAGTGAACATTGAATTCAACACTCAGAAGCGACAGGCTGTTTCATGCTAGACGCAATCGTCAGGTCTGATGATTGCGACCAGCATGAAACAGCCTGTCGCCTCTGAGTGTTGACTTCAATGTTCACTTTTATATTTATATTTGTATACGCTCTATCTCTGATATTGAGCACTTTTTCCCATAAATATAGCACACCTTAAAACTATATATATATATATATATATATATATATATATATATGTATATATATATATACGGGCAAAATTTATATTAATTTATATATGTTAATATATGGACAGATGTGATTTGATTTAAGTATTTTGAGATTAAAACATTAGAAATTAGTTTAACTGATTTTTTGTAGATACTGTCACAGATATAAAAATCCAAATGATAAATAAATGAATTATGAGATCGATTAATCAATAGGTACATCGTTCTGTTGGGAAATTGCTTCGGTATCTGAGGGACATGTGTAGATATACCAATAGGTACACCGGATGAGAGATAGATATGCAGAAATATATATATATATATATATATATATATATATATATATATATATATATATATATATAGTCATTATATGTACATTGAAGGATCCCCTATCAGCCAACACTCTCTCAAATGGTGGACGTTGTAACAATTAAAGAAAAGCACAAGTACAATTACAAAAATAGCGAATGAGGAGAAGAAATTGGAACAAGATTAAAATAATATATATATATATATATATATATATATATATATATATATATATATATATATATATATATATATATGCATATACATATCTATGGTAATATATCGATATACAGACGAAAAAAAAAGAAATCATCTAAAAATGTACAATTCATATATATATATATATATATATATATATATATATATATATATATATATATATATATATGTATAATCCCGAAGTCAAACCACCCTCCATCCACAATTAAACGTATACCCTCATCAATAGAAAATAGAATTAGCAGTAACTCCGCTAACAAAGAAATATTTCACCAACATAACGACTTCTATAACACTGCCCTAAAAAGTAGTGGTTATAAAAATGCTAACATTAAATATAGGGACAATTGCAATAACCAAAAGAAAAAAAAACAGGAAAAGAAACATCATTTGGTATACACCACCGTTCAACCAAATGGTTAGTATTAAACTAGGACAGAAGTTCTTAGCTCTAATCGATAAACACTTTCCCACCAAAAGTAGGCTTAGTAATATATTCAATAAGAACACACTAAAATTGAGTTACAGCTGCACTGAAAATCTAGAAGGTATAATAAGAAGACACAATAATAAAATCCTGAACAAACCCCCTTACCTGAATAGTTTTAATAACTCTACACTTAAATCAGATAATGATAGGGAAAAATTATGCGATTGTAGAAACCCGGTAGACTGCCCATTAGAAAATAAGTGCTGCATCAAATCTGTGGTATACCAATGCACTATATCATCCACGGAGAACCCTAACAATAATATGATATACATTGGGTCCACGAAAAATGCCTTTAAAACCAGATGGAGGCAGCATAAATGCTCCTTCAACAACATAAACTTTAGACATCAGACCTCTCTATCTAAATATTTTTGGCACCTGAAAGAAAAAAATAGGACACCTAAAGTAAAATGGAAAATCATTAACAGGACTAGAACTTGCAAAACTTTGGATGACCCATGCCCTTTTTGCCTCCATGAGAAACTACACATTAAGCTTCTAAACAATAAAAGCCTATTAAACAACAGGCAAGAATTAACGGTTTTCTGCCGACACAACCGAACTTACGCTCTGAATAACTAGCTAAAAACACGCATACAATAAAATAAATTTTAAAATCCATAGCCCATATACATAGTTTTAATACCCTGCAAAAACTGATAACCCTTTATGAAGTCGTCAAATAACAAACGTTACGGCCTTTTCATATACACAAATCCCTTTCATAAAGAGATATAATAAAAGAATAAAATAAAAATAAATAAATAAATCTCCGTAGACGCTCAAGCCAGACTATGCAAAAACTTCCTCCGTCGTAAATTTAGCCACCCCCACCTTACCCTGACCCGGCATCTATGAAAATAACTCTATACTGATACAAATTATTAACACCCATCCCCTGCCGATTCTAAACAATCCGCCCTTGATGTTACCATGGAAATTTTTGATTTCAATTCTGACCATACTATTAAAAAATTTCGCTTGAAGATGGAACAGAGCCTACTTTAACTCAAGTTAATTCAAATATTATTTTGAAGTTTTCGGCTCTTGTTTTGAAACATGAGACCTCTTATGTAGCGAGTTGGAATCATATTTTTAAATAAATGTTAGCCATGGCGTCCCTGATCGCTGCTTTGAGAGCCTCCTTGGTGTTGTAGAGCCTGCTGTTTATCCCCATCTCATAGAAGCTCCCCACAAAATAGACGAGAGGATTGTAGTCTGACGATGAATGGGTCATAAGGCGAGCGTCCAGGTGTATGGTTAGCAAGTGTCCCCTATTGAGCACAAAATATTAATAATTCAAGTTCTTCATGACAATATGTCCGATTGTTCACCTGCTGGTGCCCATTTCATTGGCTTTCGCTAAGGTTTTCCTTCACAAGCTCGGTGGAGAACACGGGCGTCCTGCTAGCCCCAGACCGCTACATATGAGTTTTGCGTTCTGGTCTGAAATTGTCCTTCTCGTACGAATTCACATATTCTTCTGCAAGATCGTAGACCATGATTTTAGAGCATTGAAACCATTCAATAATTTCCTTGGCTTTGTGGCCGCTGTGAAGGCTTTCCCCAACAGCAGCTCGACGATCGTATTCTGAAGCAGATCGTATTCTGAAGCAGATCGTATTACTAAGCACATCGTCTGTCAATGGCCAAGTCACTACTGGAGTATAGGACTTTCCGAATTTATCTTCACCACACTGTATATATAGTTTAATCACGTTGAAATATTTCTTCCCATTCTATTAGTTTGGTGCAAAAATAATGACGTAATAATGTCGTTTTTTGACGTATTTTTAACGTCAAAAAGCGACATTATTACGTCATTATTTTTGCACTGACCTAATACTATCTTAGCCCATGATATCAGCGACGGATATTGGTCGTATTGCAGTAGTATTGCATAGAACATGTATCTGTCTATATTTCTGAAATCAGGTATTATGTACACTATTTACATTATTCAGACTATTGTCTTCATCTGTGTTGCCATATTCATTTCAACGTTTCGGCCTTTCAGTATCTGTCTATATTTCTGAGATGAAGTATTATGTACATTATTTACATTATTCGGACTATTGTCCTCATCTTTGTCTCCATATTTATTACAACGTTTCGGCCTTTCAGAATCTTTCTATATTTCTGAGACGAGTTATTATGTACATTATTTACATTATTCAAACTATTGTCCTCATCTGTGTTGGCATATTTATTTCAACGTTTCGGCCCTTTAGTATCTGTCTATATTTCTGAGATTAAGTATTATGTACATTATTTACATTATTCGGACTATTGTCTTCATCTGTGTTGCCATATTTATTTCAACGTTTCGGCCTTTCAGTATCTGTCTATATTTCTGAGATGAAGTATTATGTACATTATTTACATTATTCGGACTATTGTCCTCATCTTTGTCGCCATATTTATTACAACATTTCGGCCCTTCAGTATCTGTGTATATTTCTGAGATGAGCTATTATATACACTATTTATGTTATTCGGACTATTGTCCTCATCTTTGTCGACATATTTATTACAACATTTCGGCCGTTGTACGCTCTGGCCTTCTTCAGGTTGTTGGAATGTCGAACTGAACCCTTTATTTCGCCCACTTGGATAGACAAGTTCAGGGTGGACTTGGGAACACCAGCAATTAAAAGGTGGTTACACGTTTCTTAAAACCTCCTGATTAGAGACCTTTCTGCTGGACGTAGTTTATCGTCTTACCCAGGACGCGGATGTAGTTTATCTTCTTACCCAGAACGGGTGGTCAGTAGCTATCAAATACAATTGGGTAGATTGGTCTTCTTACCTATTTATTTGGTCAGTGCGGTGATGAAACGTCGTATCTGGGCAGAGGATTTCCTAGACATAAGTAAACGGTCGAGTGGGTGTTGTTCGCAATCGAATCAGCAGCCAGATTTTCGGGACCAAGGGGAGCCTTCGAGTTGGGGTGACATTGGCTGCAGTTTTACTTGGAGAGGGGTTGAATACGCTAGGCCTACTGGCCTAAGATACACTACACATATTTTTTTAAAGGCACAACACCCCTAAAATGAAAAATAATACTGGAATTGAAAGAGAATGAAAACAAAACATGAAAAAGGATCCAGAAATGCAAACCTAAACAGGAAGCAAGAGATAAACCTCTACTGCTGTTCAGAAGACCGGGGAGAAATATAATAGCGAGTGATAGACGAATCTATCTACTCCTATTGAGGAGAAGAAAAAAAAAGATGGACTATCATAACTAAATAGATAAATAAAAAGAGGATTAATTAAATCCATAAACAAATAATAAATAGAATTTCAGAATTTAAGCGGAGACGTTAGATGTAGAGAACTTAGATTATTTTAAATATTCGCTCTCTGAAGGCAGTCGCCAGTGATGTAATTTGACTTGGTTTATCAGGGAGTTTCGGGTCTTTCAACATCATACACCCAATCATCAAGTCGACCCAATCACGGGAGATCCATCGCTGATTCCCCTTCGCAATCAAACGCTAGCAGAGACTCTGGCATTTTTAATAAACTGGACGAAAATAGACCACGTTTTAAGCTCACCTAATTGGGTGTTTGTAACAACCAATCCACTGCACGAACTGACTTTTCAAATGGCCCAGGAGGCGTGGGGGGTATATCTTTTCCTTCTTCTTTTTTTCTTTTTAGAAGTTTTATTTAGAATATATATATTCTATTTAGAATATATACAACTGCCCCATTGGTACATTTAGCGAAAAGTTTACATTAGTGCATAAAGGTTTTACATTAACATTACTATGTATGGATATATCTACAGCTTTTAACTCAGATAGTTGGAATGAATTTGTCAAGTGGCATGTAGTGCAGCGTCACTGCGACCATAACCGTTCATGAGACTGCTGCTGATGATGACAATTATCGTTAGTTTCGGAAAGACTCTCATACCTATTCTGTATTGATCTTTAACGTACTTGCCTACATTTCATCCATCTGAATATACGTCGTGCAATTTTTTTAATTCATAGTGTTACTTTTTTTGCTATCAGTCCTTTCTTAAATTACCAAATGGAAATTAAAACATAACAAAACATTTACGTATATCTTCTCGCATATTCAAAGGAAAATCTTACCCAACGGCACAACGCGTCGAACATAGACATATGTTCTAAGTTCGATGCTGGAAGTTTTCCGCTCACTTTTCGTTTTATTTTTCTCATTTCATTATTGATTTATTGATTTATATATATATATATATATATATATATATATATATATATATATATATATATATATATATATATATATATAAACCGCGATATATAAATTATATCAACTAACAGATGACACTTTCGAGTCGCTGAAATCTTTTACTGATTTGTGTGAGAATATTTGGCGTTTCTCTATCATCAAATTTTTTTTTTAATCATTTCACCTCAAGGAAGACAATAAAGTCACTAAGAAGCAAGGCGTTACTGACTGAAATAATATGAGAAAAGACAATAATAAGGACAGGGAACAGTAAAAGTGTAGTTATATGTAGATTAACTAATTAACGTATCCAGAATAGCCAGGCTATATAATGACTCTGATTAGAAGGAAGAGTGACAAAGCATTACCATTGAGTAGTAACACGAAGGACTTAAAACTAAAGAACAAAAAGGAAAATAATCAAGAAGACAGAAGATAACGATTGATATTGCATTCAAATTTGTAAAAATCAAAGTCAATAATGCCACTAGGATGCAAGAGGTTACTGTGTGTTAAAGAATATGAGAAAAACTACTATTAAGGAGAGAGGATAATAAACAAAAAAACATGAATTAAGGTAACAGAAGATAACGATTGATATTAGATTCAAATTTGTAAAAATCAAAGGCAATGAACCAACTCGGATGCAAGAGGTTTCCGAGGATTGGAGAATATGAGAAAAACTACTATTAAGGACAGAGGACCATAAAAGAAGACGAATTAAGAAGACTCTGATTAGATAACGATTTACATTGCATTTAAACCTTTGATGATCAAAGGCAATAAAGCCACTAGGACACAAGATGTTACTGGATATTAGAGAATATGAGAAAAAAACTACTATTAAGGAGAGAATACAACAAAGGGACGAGAATTATGAAGACAGAAGATAACGATTGAAATTTTTGAAGATCAAAGTTGACTGGTATTAATAAATAAGAAGCCAGAAGAGAATTCCACAAGCGAGAAGTGCGAGAGAAGAAACTGTTAGCATAGAACCTACGGCTATATATAGTAAAATGATGAGATTTTGCCGCCAATCTTGTACTGCACTTAAATTCTTAAAGTCTAGATAACATCACGATCACGATCACGAATCACGTGACCCATTAGGATCTTAAGGGCGCCATATTTACTTCAGTCGCAGTAGAAGTGATGCTTCTTGCACAAGATGCGACCCACTTAAAATAGCCCAACCTTCTCATTTTTTTTTTTTTAAGAAAAGAGAATTTTGAATTCGGAATTACATTCTCCTAAGCCGGTTGCCACCCAAGCCTATAGAACCAGTTAGTCATGCTATACCCAATGATGGTGGGAAAGAGAAGAAAAGGGTACATACCTTTCCCAATCAATACGTAAGTAAATGTAATTACTCTACAGTGCTCTCCTAAGATAATCGAGAGAAAAGTTAATCAAAAAAATTACCATGAAAATATTTATAGAAAAGGCAGAGGGGAGCTAGGTTATGGCGGTAGGAATGTCTCTGAAGATGAGATTCCAGATCAGGACCAATAAAATTGCAGATTCTTTGGATTTTATTAAGAATCTTTAAATATATTGCAGGACCACCAAACTAACTGTGACCGTAATATTCAAAATATTTTTAAATATTCAAAGTATTAAAAAGAAAGTTTAAATCATTGATCTATGTATATATGTTGTTCTTTTCTTTATTTCGTAATCATTCTATAATTTTCCATTGTATTCATGCTTGCAACCATTTTATATAGCATTTTTTCACTTCTTGGTCTCTTCCACGGTCGTTGTTCTCTTTACTTCTTGATCTCCGCTTGTATAGTAATTTTTTTTAACGGCATTCCTCGCTATGCCCTTCTAACATCACTCATATTTTTAAATTTCACTGATCTGCAATGGTAGTTTTTCTTTTTGATATCTGTTATTCTTTTCTGTGCTATTTTTCCACATTGCTTTTCTCCTTTTCTACGGAAAAACTTTCATTTCAATCCTTGCTCTCCTCTTGGTGGGTAAATTTTCTCTTCGGTCCTTGCATTCTACTTCTATGATAATGTTTTTTCTTCATTCATTGCTCTCCCCTTCTATAGTAATTTTTTCTCTTCAGTCATTGCTCTCCCTTTCAATGGTAACTCTATCACTTCGACCCTTGCTCTCTAATTGTAGGTTATATTTTCTCTTTGCTCTCCTCTTCTATGGTAATGTTTTCACTTTAGTTCTTGCTCTCCCTTTCTATGGTAATTTTTTCTCTTTAGTCCTTGCTCTCCTTTTCTATGGTAATGTTTTCTCTTCATCCCTTGCTTTCTCCTATGGTAATTTTTTCTCTTCATTTTTGCTCTCCCCTTCAATGATAATGTTTTCTCTTCATTCCTTGTTCTCCTCATCTTAGGTAATTCTTTATATTAAATCCTAGCTCTCCACTTCAATGCTAATTCTTTGTCTTGAATCCTTGCTCTCCCATTCTATGGTATTTTTTCTCTTCATTCCTTGCTCTCCTCTTCTATGATAATTTTTTCTCATCAATTTTTCCTCTTCTCTTCAATGATAATGTTTTCTCTTTATTTCTTGTTCTCCTCATCTAAGTTAATTCTTTATATTCAATCCTTACTCTCCTCTTCAATGCAAATTCATTGTCTTGAATCCTTGCTCTCCCTTTCTAAGCTAATTCTTTCTCTTCAGTACTTGCTCTACTTTTTCTATAGTAAATGTTTTCTCTTCAGTCCTTGATCTCTCCTTCTATAGTAATGTTTTCTTTTCAGTTCTTTGCTCTGGTATTTTTTTCCAATCCTTGCTCCCCGACTTCTATAGTAAATTATTTTCTCTTCTGTCTCTGTTCTCATCTTCTATGGTAATGTTTTCTCTTCAGTTCTTTGCTCTCCTCTCTATAGTATTTTTCTCAAATCCTTGCTCCCCAACTTCTATAGTAAATTTTTTTCTCTTCTGTCTTTGCTCTCATCTTCTATGGTAATGTTTTCCCTTCAGTTCTTTGCTCTCTTCTACTATGGCCATTTTTATTCAGTCCTTGCTCTTCTTTTCCAATGCATTTTCTCTTTATTCTTTGCTCTCCGTTTCAATGTTATTTTGTTCTCTTTCCCTCCTTGATCTCCTTTACTGTGATATTTTTTCTAAGACGCTTTTTCTCTTTTCTGCGTCTTTCAAACTTCATACTTGTTTTATCTCTTTTCTGATTTAATTTTAATCGTTTTTTTTTCTGTCTTCCCTTTCTTAAAAGTTTCTAATAGCAATCAAATTAAGACAGATACTTACGACTACTCAAAGGAACAAATGAAAGACGTAAAGTTCTAATGGATTCATTTCTTTTTTAGCTTCAAGTTTCTCTTTATTTTTTTAAATTCTATTTATCTTTTCTCCAACCTACACTTTAATTTAATCCCTCTTTTTATCTTTCTTTTCTTCCACTTCTCTTTTAACAGCAGGTGTGTCTGTGTGTCCACCCTATCGATTTCTCTGCTTTTATTTGTTTTGCTTTATTTTGCGGATTTTTTTTCTATCTGTTCAGTTATTTAAAAAAAAAAATTCATCTATTTATACTTGATACCGACTTATGGTCCTTTTCTACTTCCCCTTTTTTGCATCATCTTTCTCACCTGATGTTGCTTTCATTATAACCCTTGATCTATTGATGTCATCGTCATATTTACCGATTTCTTGCAAAATTTCTAGCAACATATTCCATACCCTTTTTTTCACTTATTCTATGATCCCTGCTTTCCATTCGGTACTATCAACTTTGTTCTTTTGCTGTTTTTTTTAAACGGTTTATTTCTTTGGTTCATAATTTCTAACTGCTTTCTTTATTTCCTAGCTTCTCGCTATCATTTTTCATTAATATTCACCGCCTTGGATTCCCATTAATTGTATTCTCGTTTTTATTATCGATTTACCTGTCTCTTTATTTTCTTTATTTCTATCCTCTCTTCTGCTGTTGTCAAAACTCTATTCACCTGTCCTCATCTTCCTCTTTCTTCTGCTATTCTCCGCACATTTTTTCTACATTCAACTTTCCATTCTATACCCTTTTTCCCGGTCTTATATTCTCTATAATTATTCTTTTCTGCTCTCCTTCATTTCTCTTTTTTTTCACTCTCCCTTTTCTTTCTACTTACTCTCCTATTTTCACAGCAGGTGTGTGTGTCGTAGACTTGACTTGTCAATCACGACTCTTCATCTCTGTCGTGATGAGACGTTTTTTCTAGCAATCACGTTCCATTCAGAGCGGAATGGTGGCCGTGAGGGCGATGGTGGTGTGGCGGGAGGAAGTCTGGAGAGTGTTTCTTGGCTCGAGATTGGGTAGGGTTTTCATCGCTTAGAAATGCAAAGGATTGCGGAAGATCCCGGACTAAAGAAAGAAAGCAAAATACAAAAGAGTAACAATACTTAAGACTAAAAGATCACCATTTTAATGATTTTTTTCAATAAAAAGAAACAAACAAAAAAAAAAAAAAACATTGAAGAAAACCCCTACAAAAAAAATTCTTCTTCCACGTCTTTTTCCAAAAAAATATAAGCAGTGCTAAAATAATATTTTTTTGTCATTCTCAACATCCGTAGTTAAACAAAGAAATAATTTGTGCTACATGGGTATAAAGAGACAGATGTAGTAAATGAAGCTGATGACATATTGTGGGGCGAGAGGGATTCGTAAAGGAACATTTGGTAAGTGTCGATCTATAATATTTGGGATTCTTGTATATACCGTACATACTCGCGTATAATGCGCAATTTGAAGACCTAATTTTGAAGGTAATTTGATTACAGTAAGTGGATATATAGCTTAGCCAACGGCGTAGGCAGAGCCACCAGCATGTACGCTAATTTTATATCTCGTGTATAATACGACCCACTTAAAATAAGCTTCGAAAGTAGGTCTTCAAATGTCTCATTATACGCGTGTATATACGGTATTTGTCACTCTCGATCTGTTCATTATCTATCTATCTATCTATCTATCTATCTATATCAATTGGTGCCTTCCTATCTATCTATTAGATTGGTGCAAAAATAATGACGTAATAATGTCGTTTTTTGACGTATTTTTAACGTCAAAAAACGACATTATTACGTCATTATTTTTGCACCAACCTAATAGCTAGCTAGCTCGGTGTGTTCATCTGTCTATGTCTGTTCATCTATCTATCTATTTATCTAACTATCTATCTATGCTCGTGTAAGGCGTGATGTTCATTTTAAATGCAGCTGTAATATTTTACTCTAGTAAATGAACATATAGTTTGTTCAACGGCGTAACCATGGCCTGCAGTACAATTAATTCCTGATATTTAAATAGGGTCGGTTTTCTAGTACCGCTCCAGTAAGGAACTGGTTCCTGATATTCAAAAATTGTCGGTTTTCTGTAACGCCCCAATAAGTTAAGTGACTCCTTTACAAGAGTCATACCATACTGAAAATGGCGTACTGCTACCATATATGGAAAGGGGCTGCAAGTTTTCACTTTGATGTCTGAAAAGAGTTCAAAAGCATCTCCGCGTCCCTGTGGATCATGAATTATATTGCACCCTCATTACCATCAAGGTGGCTCCTTGTGAGTTTATTTGGCCTTAAACTGAATGCATGTCCCATTCGAAGCCGAATAGTCGGTGAAGGCTATACTCCGTCAAAAGCGACGATTTGGTCTCAGATTGAATACGGACCCCAAGAGGATCCATTGCATAAGATGTGGAAAAATGGTCTGTTCCCTGTACGGTTCCAGTAAATACCTAACACCTTCTGCTATCTTTGATCTTTACAAGCGCCAGACCAGGCTTAATATGGAGTACTGCTACCATGTATGGGGGCAGGGGCCGCTTAATCCTCGCTTTCTAGTCTCCATATAGTTCTCTGCGTCCCCCACTCATTCTGGGTGACAGACTATTTTCCATCCTACGACGCCTTTCCCACAGAAGAGACGTCGCAAGTCTTTCACTTCTCTATTGCTATTCCAATGGAGAGTGTTTAGACGAACTACATCCTTTTGTTCTGCCAGTTCAAACCTTCAGGTCTAAGACATGCACATGATAGCGAACCATCCTTATTCTCTTCATATTTCATTGGTCAGATGTCCCGCTCGAGCAGTTTCTCACTAAGAACCGCTGCTTTGTGGAACCGACTCCCAAGAGGATGCTTCCCCGATCAATACAGTCGTAACATGTTCAAGTCTATGAATAACTGTTATCTTCCCCACATATCCTCATCAACAGTGCCTCTTACTCTGTAACCCTCTACCTCAATCGCTCTTTGGTCTTGTACGAGGTGGAGACATCTCTGTAAAAATAATGTTTCTGGTGCCTCAGGGTGTTCCTGTTTTTTAATACTTTGCTTAAACTCTGGGAAAGCTATGAATCCACCGATTCTCCTCCCAGCTATGGGTTAATTAGTAAGTCTTGTATCACTAAACTATTATTGTCTCTATTATTATTATTATTATTATTATTATTATTATTATTATTATTATTTTGCTTCCCCGATCACTACAATATTGACCTGTTCGAGTCTAGGGCCAACCGTTAAGTTCCCCGCATGTCCACATAAACTCTGATTCTGCCTTGAGTGGCTCTTGGGCTACGCACATTGTAGCGAACCACTCTCATTCTCTTGGTATGCCATTGGTCAGATGTAAGTCACGCTCCAGCAGCTTCTCCCTAAGAACCGCTGCTTATCCTCCCAGCTATGGGTTAATTAGTAAGTCTTGTATCACTAAACTATTATTGTCTCTATTATTTTTATTATTATTGCTTCCCCATCACTATAATATTTTCCTGTTCTAGTCCAGGGCCAACTGTGAACTTCTCCACATAAACATATCCACATAAACTCTTGTTCTGCCTTGAATGGCTCTTGGGCTACACACATTGTAGCGAACCACCTTCATTCCATCCGTATTTCAGTGGGGAGATGAAAGTTCCTGAGAGAATGCTTCGCAGAAGACTATACACTTAACCTCATCAATTAGTAGGTCAATTTTTATCTATCCCTCATATCCTCATAATCTACACCTTATTTCTTCTTCTTCCATTCAAATGATACACCTTATAAGGCATACTGCCATATCATGTTGAAACACAGGTTCCCGTACGATCGCCGAAGTTAAGCATCGTCGAGCCTGGTCTGTACCCAGATAGGAAAACGCTTACGGAAGATCAGGTGATGTAAAATCGGATGTGTGGGAGGGGTGTAAGTGATAACAGCTGGGAATTAGAGATCTGAGAGCAGAGTGCTAATTCCAGTCGGTTTATATACAGGGTGTTTCAAAAAGAATACGCCAAAAATCATTACGCTGTTTTTTCAGGTCTATAGCATTGTAGTGGACTGAATCAGTGGTTATTTGATAGAGTAGTTATCAAAGTTTGATTGGGTGTCAGTTTCACCGCTTCTGGTGCAGCTGAATTGTGGGAAGATCAATCAAAATGGCGACTCCTCAGCAGAAGGCATTATGCGTGCTTGAGTTCGCGAAACCAAACGCCATTGTCACGGTGCAGCGTGCTTTCAGAACAGAATTCGGCATTGATCCGCCCCATCGTGAGAGCATTCGACGGTGGGTTAAACAGTTTAAAGAGAGTGGGTGCCTGTGCAAAGGAAAGAGTCCTGGAAGACCACGTGTTACAGGGGAGCAAGTGGAGAGGATTCATGATGCATTTGAGAGCAGCCCACGTAAGTCCGTACGTCGAGCAAGTCTTCAGCTTGCCATCCCTCATACCTCTGTCTGGCGTGTGTTAAAGAGACGATTACACATGAAACCATACAAACTAAGCCTCGTCCAAGCACTTACTAATTATGACAAGGTGATGCGGAGGACATTCTGTGAGTCAATGCTGGAGATGGAGGAAGGTAATGAAACTCTCTTTTTACGTTTAGTTTTTAGTGACGAAGCGAATTTCCATTTGAGAGGCACAGTCAATCGTCACAATGTGTGCATTTGGGGAACAGAGAATTCATTGGGTAAAGTCACTTTTTTTGATCAATCAACCAACGCGTTTATCCACTGGACCAGAGAAGAACAATTTGAGGGATATCAAGGTGAATTAACTAACACTAAGTTATCCAAAGACATGCTACGTGGTTTTAAAACAATCTGCACCCGTGCCCTAAATAAAGGATTCGGTTCGAAAATTCCAACAAATGTAAATAGTGCAAATAACCATAATAGTAAGTGTGGTCTGATCGACCAAGTCAAATTTTCTAGCTGATCTAAAAACAAATAAAACAAAACAAAAAAAAAAAAAACAACTAATGTTAAGGCATGGCTTATTAATTTTAACGTCTCCAAGTTGAAACTGCTTTCTTTTAATTTTTTGAGAGAACCCTTTTTGTCTTTCAATGAGTATGGCTGATGCTAACCTCCAGAAGAGTGAATCGTTGCAACGTCTCGGGCTAACGTTCTCTACTAACATGAAGAGCAAAGATTATATTGAATCAATTGCTTGGTCTTCTGCTAGGAAATTTGGTTCACTGTGTCGTGCTAGACAACTTTTATCCCCAGAATCTATCGTATATATTTATAAGACTAGCATTCTCCCTTGCTTTGAATATTGCTACCACATATGGTTCTATTATAGCTATCCTGATATTTAGAGTTTCTTGATAAAAATCCAAAATAATATTCACATAGAAGATATTCATTTAATAAGAAGGATCTTTTTCTTTTTCTTTTTTTTTATTCTATGCAATATGGTTTTAGTTTTAGAGCAGGTTATTTCATTATTGCATATCTTGAGGAATATTGTACACAGAGGAGTGATAAAAGCTGACATTAAAAAAATCATAACATAAAGGTGGGGTGGGGTGTGGTTACAAAAAAATATGCATAACCGTAAAATAGTAATGTCAAAATATAACAATGAAACAATAAAACCGGTTTATCGTTTCTCTTTCATGAAAGAAAATATCAAAGACAAAATGTGTGTGCAGTTACTAATGTTATATGCCAGAAAACAACATCTTATTTTATACTCTGGCTTTATTTCAAACTAATTATCAACGGGATCAGTGAAAGAAAGGACTTAACATGTATATGAAATAAGTTACAATATATTAGGTTGGTGCAAAAATAATGACGTAACAATGTCGTTTTTTGACGTATTTTTAACGTCAAAAAACGACATTATTACGTCATTATTTTTGCACCAACCTAATAATTTAGCTGATTGTTTGCCTCTCACAAACTGTCTGCATGGGACTTTGAATGTGTCTATGCATACATATGTCTATTTTGTGTGTGCGTGACTGACGTTAATACACACACGCACAAAACTTAACCAACTTTGAAATAAGATACTGGAATAATATATTACCTGCTCACATCTCAGTCTGGACAACCCCTACCCGGACTGAGCAATAAAATCAAAGTTGGGAATAGAAACAAAAAAAAAAAAATGTTCAAGCCTTTAAAAGAAACGAAAAAAACGAAAAAAAAAAATTATTCGTCCTGACGTAGCAACTCGGCTTGAATTAATTTCCTACCACCATAATGTTGCTTGTCTGTACATCTTATTTAATATACGTTCATGGTAATTATTCTGAGGAATTATCCACTATGGTAATTACACTTTAGGATAAGTGATTTAATGGATTTGCAACAAGGTCTCGTAAAAAAAACAAAAAAACAAAAAAAAAACAAACAAACAAACAAAAAACCCGCTAAAAACGCATAATATTTGATGTATTCTTTTGTGTGTAGTCTTGTTCCTTTGGACCTTCATCATTTTGAAGCAAAAAAACAACAATATAACTTTTGGATAATTTATCTGAAATTTCCATCCTGATATAAAACAACTTAATCGAAAATTGTAAATATACAATGAAATATTAACAGACATTATCGGTTGTGTTTAATCAAACATTATGTTCGAATACATGTGAGTGAAATTGAAGAGACGTAAGAGTCTGTTAGAACAAAATCGCAAAGTCATCGTGACCGAGGGGCTGATTGTACCGGCCTTGTTCAAACCATTGATCCCAGAAACTGTAACTAAGGTCCCCTCATCATATTTTCAGTATAAACCACAGGTGGGCTCTTTAGGTGTTGAACAAATAAATGTACTTGAGTGGGCGTCTGCAATAGGTTTTGCGTTGCTGTCCTATGAGATAGGCACAGTCAGATACGAAAGTTCAACCATTATATAATATGTGTAAACGTTTATTAGTGTGTGTATGTACGTCTGTGTGTGTGCGAGTGTTGTGTAGGTTGTATGAGTATGTGTGTGTATTTGTGTATGATCATACACATGCGACACTCTCTCGTATGTTGACTTATCACAAAACGAATATATATATATATATATATATTTATGAATAAAAATGACAATAGGAAAACTGGTAATTGCTGACGCGTTTCGTCCAATGTGGACTTTATCAAAGCAAAATAGGGAAAAAAACCTGGGCGTAGATTAATATTTGGGTAGTTTACTATGGCGGCACTCTCCTATTTCACCTTTCTTAACAAAATTAATGCTCTTACAAACAAATATACACAACAGATTCATAAAATCAAAAGAAAATGGTTGAATACATCAACACAGTTATAATGACAATATTCTCCACACGTGACAATTACTGACGTTATTTTTCAGTTAAAAATATGAAAATAGCGTTTCTCTACATTCCAGTTGCTAGGTACATTCTGTTTTTGTTTTTATTAGTTACTTTGTTCATTTAATTTCATTTTCGTATTTTGCTTTGATAAAGTCCACATTGGACGAAACGCGTCAGCAATTACCAGTTTTCCTATTGTCATTTTTATTCATAAATATTGTCTCTCTACTGATTAATTCGGAGAAATTTTCATATATATATACATATATATATATATATATATATATATATATATATATATATATATATATATACATATAATGAGAAAAGATTGCCGGGAGAAATTATCTCTCAAAGGACATTCTGGATTCAAGATAAAGGAAATGGAGATTAAAATATTTAATGAATTTTGCTGAAATGGACAAAGACCCGCTCGGGGTAAAGTTTCAAATGTTAATTTTTATTAAAAAACAAAGGGTAAGTAACTGCAGAGAGGTGGGATCCTTACGTCCAGAAGAAAATGTAAAAAATTACATTATTTACATTATTCGACTATTGTCCTCATCTTTGTCGCCATATTTATTACATCGTTTCGGCCGTTGTACGCTCCGGCTTTCTTCAAGTGGTTGGAATTTCGAACTTAAACCTTTATTTCGCCCACTAGGGGTAGACTGTTCTAGTTCCACCTGCTATGTTTAATGAATATCAGTTATCTCCTGTTAATTTCCCTCTGAAAGTTCTCCACTGCCTTAACCGGGTATTGAAGTCTTTGGGTGCTGTCACAGAGAGAAAGAGCGAGGAAGAGAGAGAGAGAGAGAGACCGTTGAAATGTCTATAGGGACATAATGAGATAAGAGGGCCTGAAAAATTTGACACTCACAAGAGACAGAGGTAAATAATGTATAATCTACCGACGGGGCTTTTGCAAATGGTTGGCAGAGCAGCCACTAGGAGAGATAGCACAAAGACAGTCATTTCTTTAGGGCTACAAAGGACTGGAATATAGGGAGAGCCATGATCAACCACGTTTTGAAGGGACACAAAACATAGACAAAGAAGAAGAAGAAGAAGAAGAAGAAGAAGAAGAAGAAGAAGAAGAAGAAGAAGAAGAAGAAGAAGAAGAAGAAGAAGAAACATGAATAAAATCGGCCAGTTCATGAATCTTGATACATCGGGTATATATAAAAATTATATTAAATGTTTTATTGTTGTTTTTTTTTAGTGTTTCTTGATGTAACATTGTAACGGACATTTGTTGTATTTCCTTTCCAACATACGATATATATTAAACTCCATTGATTAAATTATTATTAGTCCGAAGAAGTCCTTTCGAAGTATGAAACGCGTAAGCAAAAATAGAAGCCGGGTAAGTAAGAAGTAAAAGAAAAAGGAGAAAGAACGGGAAAGGTAACGTCAACAAGAAGAAAGAAAAAGAAGACGAAGGAAGGCGTCATGCAAAGAAGAAGAAAAAGGAAAACAGCAAGAAGAAAAACAAGAAGTAGCAGAAAAAGTAAAAGAAGAAACAGAAGAAAGAGCGAGAATGTAACATCAAACAGAAGAAAGAAAAAAGAAGACGAGGAAAGACGTAATGCAAAGAAGAAGAAGAAGAAGAAGAAGAAGAAGAAGAAGAAGAAGAAGAAGAAAGAGGGGGAAAAATAATGTCAACATGAAAAAGGAAAGAAGAAGACGAAGAGAGACGTAATGCGAAAAAGAAGAAGAAAAAGATGAAAAAGAAGAAGAAGGAGAAAAAGAAGAACAAGAATAAGTAGTAGAAGAAAAAGAAGACGAAATCGAAGAACGAGCTGGAAAAAGTGACGTAAAGGAAAAAGAAGGCAAAGACAGGGACAGTAATGCGAAGTAGAAGAAAAAGAAGAAAAAGAAGAAAATAAAAGAAGAAAAATATGAAGAAGAAAGAGCGGGAAAAAGTGACGTAAATGAAAAAGAAGACGAAGACAGAGACGTAATGCGAAGAAGAAGAAAAAAAGAAGAAAAAAAGAAGAATAAGAAGAGGAGGATGAAGAAGAAAATGGACTCAAAAAGAAACAAACGTGACTATGTAGAAGAGACTTTAATGACAATATTCCACCATGTTTAATTGCCATTAGATTGCTAATTTTCCTCATTTTTTTTCTTTTCGGATACAGTAAAAAAATGTTCATATTTGGAGAGAGCGATGGAGAATGGGCAAGCAAGAGAGAGAGAGAGAGAGAAAGAGAGAGACAAAAAGAGAAAGCAGACAAGCGAGCGAGAGAGATGGAGAGGGCGGATGAGCGAGGGCAAGGGTGAAAGAGAGAGAGAGAACGGACCAACGAGAGCGTGAGGGAGAATAAAGATAAGGACATTCTTGGTTTCACTCTCGCGATGAGAACACGTACCAAAAAGTAGAATGATGAGTCGGCGAGCGTTTGATGGGGGGGGGGGGTCGAGCGATAGCGAAAAGGATGCTGATTCTCAGAGAAAGAAAGAAGAGTTCTATTGAAAAATATACCCAGATTCACACCTTTTCGTATTTTTATAGACAGATGTTTAAAGAACGAAAAACTGAACTCGGCTTCAATCAAATGCGAAGAATCTGCCCTCTAAAATGAATCTTAAATATTTTAGAAGTAATTATATTTAAATATTTGCTAATGTCATCTTATCAAATTTCGCAATGATATCTTACCTAAAGATAAAAATACACAATAAAATTAATTAAAAAAAAAAAAATGAAAACAATATTTTTTAATATTTTCTTCATTAAATTCCGGGAATTAAATTTTGTGAAGAAAAAAATTAAATAAAATCTAAAATTTCAAAAGTAATTATTTAATAAATAAATAAATAAAATTGATTATTACTGAGAAAATTACAAAATGGCAAATAATTTATATTTTTTACGCCATTTTTCAAATATGTTTCTTTTTCTTTCTATTTCTCTTTTGTTTCTTGTCTTTGAGAACAAAAGAGTTTGAAAAAAACTTTGCGAAAATTTTATATTTGCTGCTTGTGCTCTTTGTCAAGCGTGTGAATGAAGTCAGTCTTAATGCGCGTGCGTCGTCTTGCAAACGCATATCAGTGGCGAATGCCGGAAACAATTCAACCTCACGTTTTTGGTAATCAACTCCACTGCCTGTTCGGTGAAATTCCTTACTTTTCGATCAACGCCTAATCAGCAACAACAACAAAAAAAGGTGTGGGCAGACGATGCCGACAGTAAACCTGGCTTTTATTACAATCGCAAGACAATTATGAGTTTCAATCCAAAAATATAAAAATGTGACGATTCGTAACCGCAGATTCATAGATTTAGTAAATAAAAATAGATATGATCTATCTATCTATCTATCTATCTATCTATCTATCTATCTATCTATCTATTTCACTCTGACCATTATCTATCTATCTATCTATCTATCTATCTATCTATCTATCTATCTATATCACTCTGACCATTATCTATCTATCTATCTATCTATCTATCTATCTATCTATCTATCTATCTATCTATCTATCTATCTATTTCACTTTGACCATTATCTATCTATCTATCTATCTATCTATCTATCTATCTATCTATCTATCTATCTATTTCACTCTGACCATTATCTATCTATCTATCTATCTATCTATCTATCTATCTATTTCACTCAGACCATTATCTATCTATCTATTTCTTTCTCTCTCTATCTCCCTCTATCTAGCTAGCTCTTTCTCTCTCTCTCTGTAAATATATATATATTAGTCTTTTCCTCTCTCTCTCTCTCTCTCTCTCTCTCTCTATCTATCTATCTATCTATCTATCTATCTATCTATCTATCGACACAGTGCCATAGATAAATTTTCGTTTAAATAACGCAAAAATGAAAATATTAGGTTGGTGCAAAAATAATGACGTAATAATGTCGTTTTTTGACGTTAAAAAATACGTCAAAACACGACATTATTACGTCATTATTTTTGCACCAAACTAATAATACTGACATCTCATTTTAACAGATTTATTTACACAAAAATATGTTGAAATACTAAAGAGTAAATTTATTCAATAAAATCGCCAATGGGTTCAAACTGCTGCCCCCACAAGACTTTGGAATCTTCTGCAGCCCTTCCAGACGGTCTCCTTGTTTAATTTGGTGAATCCTGCCATAATCCTTGACTTTGGTGTTACAAGGAGTTTTGTTGGTCTCTCGCTCAACTGTGCCCCACACATAATAATCAAGTGGGGGTACAGTCTGGGGAGTTAGTTGACCAGATGCAAAGGGGGATATGTTCCTAGAAATTGTATGACAGCCATGCTTAAGGGTATGGTGCTAATTTCTTTTGCCAGACATAGAGTCTTTAAACTGCCACCCTTCCCCCCCCCTGCAGGTCTATTTCACCAACAAATTTGGGAGTTCTTTTCTTATCAGAACAATCAGAGCGAGTTTTCAGAGCTTCCCTACCTTCGTAATCAAAATTAGACTCGTTCAGCTCTTTCCGAATCCTCTGAACTGTCCACAGATTAACACCCAGACACCCTGAAATGTTCGTCTCCAAATTTCTGCCGGAGTGAATTGTGTCATGGTGTTCGTTTTCTTTTAGAGATGGTGTCCAATTTATCCTACTATACTGTTCTGTAGATTAGATCAAAAGCAAACAACGCGCATGCGCGAAATAATAAAAAAAATAAAGTGGTGACAATTTACCCATCGCACCCTGTATTTTGTAACAAATGTTCACAAATTCGAATGTTAAAAGCCAATCAAGACAGAGGGTGCCGAACGTGATGTTTGCTATGTAAAAGGATTTTGTTATCTATGCTGATAAAAACCATTTATTCTTACCTCGATAGTAAACCTGATCAATTCGATAAGATCAAATTGGCTGCTCATTTCAAAAACGACCTTCAATCTGTTATTAAATGGCGCAAAGGATGGCTTGTTATTTTAACGCTTCCAAAATAGTGGAAATACTATATTGAATCCATTGCTAGGTCAGCTGCTAAGAAAGTTGGTTTGCTGTGTCGTGCTAGACAAACTTTATCTGCAGATTTTTTTTAATTTAATTTGGATTCCTTTTTAAAGTTTATCCTTTTTTCGACATCTTCATACATTACTTTCGAAGCGTCGCGTTCATTATCTAAAATACTCTCTATTAATTATGTCAGAAACCCCATTCTGCCTTCCCTGAAACAACTGTAATGTAGATTCCCTGTGCCTCGTCAGCTTACAGTTGAATTGGCTAAATGTAACCGTAAGTTCTATAATAATAGTTTCTCCTACGCAGCTTGTGAAAAATTTAAATTTAATTTCTGCTTCTTTTATTGTCCTTTTTAATGTATAGTATATTTCCTTATATTTTTTAACATTCAAGAACTTTTTGCGTTGTAGTGGCTTTATTGCCTTGCTTAGGATGCAATGATTAAAAAACTAAGCTCTCGCGTCAGGGTCCCTTGGGGCTGAAGGTTTGTGCGGACAGTGGACTAGAGGCTGGTCTGAGAAATCAACCATTAGAAGAAACTTAATGTCGGCAGGCAAACTATAAAATTGTGTCCTTTCTTTCTTGTTTAACAAAGCTGTTTTTTCCTTTAAAATTGCAATATAGAGGGAATGAGGCTGGTAAATTCGTAACCGGTCCACGGTTGATGTTCGCAGATACGGGCTTTTAGATTCTAAAATGTCTCGCCGATATAAGTGCTTTAACATTGATCATTATCGGCGATTGTTGCTGGATTTCTTTTTCTTTCTCTGATTGCCTTGGACATGGCGGTAAAGGTCCTAGGGATAGGGATAACAAATTTATTTACAAAAAAAAAAAAAAATAAATAACATAACTGAATTTCTTTTATAACTATGAAACATATTAGAGTCATAAACGTTCCCTATTTGTTATCAATCTGTCTTTAATAATTTATATTATTAGGATTCATTTCAATTATATACAAACAGATTATTAACTATATATATATATATATATATATGTAAAAGTCAACATAGAAGTCAAAACTTAGACGCGACAGTCTCATGCTAGATGCAACCGTCAGGCCACAACGATTGCATCTAGCATGAAACAGACTGTCGCCTCTAAGTGTTGACTTCTATGTTCATTTTTATTTTTACACATGCTCTATCTCTGATATTCAGTACTTATACCATAAATATAACACATCTTAAGATTATATTTCTTCATATATATATATATATATATATATATATATATATATATATGTATGTGTGTGTGTGCGTGCGTGTGTGTGTATATATATATATAAAGAACGTATAAACATATATATATATATATATATATATATATATATATATATATATATATATATATGAGCAAATGGATAAACAGTTTAGGATTTCATCCTCGGATGAAACGCGCAGAAAACCTTTTTCCAATTTGCAATACTATTTTTATAAATATTGTTTGCTCATATATAAAATCATACAAAATTATATATCGTTTTATCACACACACACACACACACACACACACACATATATATATATATATATATATATATATATATATATATATAGAGAGAGAGAGAGAGAGATAACCGAAAACCACTATTTTAGATACATGCTCAATAAAAAGTAGATCAAATTATGTTTATTCAAAATTCTAAAATAAGCCTGTTATAACATCACTACAAAAATAGCCATTTTGTTTCAACACTTCTGGTGTCTTGTCAAGTGATGGTGTTGATTGCAAAATAGTTTTAAAAAGTTCAAAACTTGTGTCCTTTCTTTTTTGTTTTAAAAAGCTGTTTTTTCCTTTACATTTGAAATATAGGGGACATGAGGGTGCTTCAACGCCGTGGATGTATCACGACTGGTAAAGTCTGAACCGGTCCACAGATAAACTTCCCTGCCTACTATCAACACGATTGAGGCTTGATATCGCGAGAGCGTCTCACTGTGCCTTCTTGGTCTCACATTTTCCACTGACATGAGGTGGAACAACTACATTGAATCAATAGCTGCATCTACCGTAAGGAAAGTCTGTTCACTGTGTCGTGCCAGAAGCTGTCCGTCTTACACATCTATAAATCTATCATTCGTCCATGCATTGAATATTGTAGCCATATCTGGTCTGGTGCCCCTGCTGTTCATCTCGAGGTCCTCGACAAAATTCAGAGAAGGATCTGCAATGTAATCGGTCCTGACTTGACATCTCGACTTCAGTCACTTTCTCACCAACGTGATGTGGCTTCCCTCTGTCTTTTCTACAAATATTTTCATGGCAACTGTTCTATGAGTTATCTGATATCCCGGCTACATGAATTTAAGCCTGCTATTATATTGGAATTTAGGTCCCAACCTTTTACTTTTGAAATAGCTAAACGCTATTTCTAATACTATCTTTTCTTACGCTTCCCGTCAGTGGAACTCCCTTCCTGTTATTTGCTTTCTTGATAACTAAAATCTTCAAAAAATTAAATGCAACGTCAATCCCCATCTTCTGTTCCCTTGATCCCTTTCTTCTTTTATCCTTTCTTTAATCCCCTCTATACACAATCTTTTCCCTTAATTTCATTCTCTGTAACCCTCAGCGTGGTGGTGGTACTCCCGCCTTACTTGTGATGAAATGATTAAAAAAAAACAAAAAAACTTTACATTTGCCATAGAAATAACGATTGAGAAAGAAAGGATAAAGGATTTTGAACTATGTCTAGACTTGAATGAGGATTGGGCAACTCCATATAAATATAGCAGCAGTACGCCATCATCTAACTCTTGAAAAGAAAATTCATAGTAGATTAAGTTCTCTCTTCCCGCTTCTTTTTTTTTTCCGGCCCTCATCATATCCCTTCAACAAGTGATCAGGGGTGATCGGGGTTAGAAGGCGTGTCTATTCAAATAACAAACCTGTCCTCCCTTTGGGTCTCCCATCTCCACTTCATTTCATCTCTAGCCCTTTCCTCAATGACAATTAAACTATCGTTATAAATAATCCGTATGTAGGGCTCAGGCTCTACCAGTACTACCCACCTGTAGAGCTTGTAAATAAAGGCACACGATTGTGAAAAGGATTAATTGAATAAATAAATAAGCGCACGTCCCCATACGCAAACATGTAGCGACGGAGATCAGTTTTAACCCGGAAGTCGATATCAAAAGCAGAGGATGTGTTTATACAAACATTTGTTAGTTTGAAAAAACGGAATCAAATTGTATCCTTCTTTGAGAGGGATCCTTCTCCTGGTTTTAAACCGACGAACGAATTGTTGAGGGCTGTGCGAATAAATTTGCTACTTGTTTATTTTCTAGAGAAAATACAAAAAAATGCCGCTCTCTATTTGATATTGATACGAAAAGCAAGAAGAGAAGTACTCTCTTCATTTCTCTTTCTCTCTCTCTCTCTCCTTCTCTGTCTCTATCTCTCTTTCGCTATATATATATATATATATATATATATATATATATATATATATATATATATATATATATATATATAATTTTCTTCCAGGATCGGAGAGAAAACGACCCTCCACAGCTTCCTTCCTTTTCTTGCTTTTAAAGATTCTTTTAATTTACGACTATCATTTTTCTTTGTCATTACTATTATTTTCTTAATATACCAACATATTTTAGGATAATGCCTCTCCACAGCTTCGTTATTTTTATTATGTGCGGATTTTGGAGAATATAGTGGAGTGGTTTCCGATTGCCTTCTCTCCTCTTTTGAATTACTTGTTTTTTTTCTTTTCTTGAGGATTTAAGCGATCATGGCTATCCATACTTTTATTTATTATCTCTGAATTGCAATAAACTTTTGTCGGGGATAATGGAGTGGTTTGCTGTTGCCTTCTCTGGTATTTTGAAATAAACCTTGCCTTTATTTTTATATAAATATATATATCATTTGCATACACACACACACACACACATATATATATATATATATATATATATATATATATATATATATATATATATATATATATATATATATCAATATATATATATCAATATATATATATATATACATATCAATATATATATATCAATATATATATTTACATATATATATATATATATATATATATATATATATATATATATATAAATTGTATGACAAATTTCAAAATACTGTTTGCTGATAAATACAATTATACAAAATTATATATCGTTTTACCATATATATATATATATATATATATATATATATATATATATATATTGTCTATTTAGCCAGCATTCTTTCATTTTTACATGTTTCATTAAAGACGACAAACAGGGTACAACGTTTGAGCTTTTTATAGAGTTCTTCGTGTGTACTGTGATTCC
>OZ010610.1:71880381-71892881 GCA_963932145.1 Acanthosepion lycidas | reverse complement strand
GCACAGAGAAAAGGATACTGGAAAGAAAGAAAAAAGAAAGTGATGAAGAAAGAAAGAAAAAATAGATAAATAAATAAAGAAAGAAAAGTGTCATTATCAAGCAAAGAGAAAAGGATGCTGGAATGAAAGACAAAAAAAAAATAAAGAAAGAAAGAAAAAAAGTAAGAAAGAAAGAAAGAAAGAATACAAACAGGTAATGAAAGAGGAGAAAGTAAATACAAAACCAACCACAGGCAGAAAATGAAAGAAAAAAGAAAGAAACTTGTCAAAGTAAGACGAGATAAAGAAGAAAGAAAGAAAGAAAGAAAGAAAGAAAGAGAGAAAGAAAGAAAATTGTTAATGTCAGAGAAGAAGAAAGAGAAGAAGAAAGAGAAGAAGAAGAAGAAAAAAAAGATGAAAAATGAGGGAAATGAATTACAAGAATTAGAAGACAAGAAATAGAGAAGGACAACAACAACGAGGAAAGAAATGAAAACAAAAATACAACAGTGACAAATAGTAAAAAGTCAAGAAAAAGTGGAATTACACGCTGTCAAAGAAAGAGAAGAAGATGAAGAAGAAAGAGAGGCAAATAGAAGAAGAGGGAGGAAAAAGAAAAAGAGAGATGAGAACAAGAGATGAGAAAAAAGAGCAAAATAAACAATGAAAGAAAATGAAAGGTAGAAAGAAAGAAAGTGTGAATAAAATAAAAAAATGTGGAAAACATCGAGGAAGAAAGAAATGTGAGTTGGAGAGCGAGAGAAAAAAAGATGAAATGTGATAAAAAGTTAAAAGGAGAAGAAGTGAAGAAGACGTTTGTGAGAGAGAGAGAGAGAGAGAGGTAGAGAGAGAAAATACAAGAAATGCATAAAAGAGATAGATAGATAGATAGATACGCGAGAGATGCAAAAAGAGATCAACAGAGAGATACACAGAGAGAAAGAGAGAGGGCGAGACAGAGAAGGGACAGATGCAAAAAGAGATAGATAGATAGATAGATAGATAGATAGATAGATAGATACGCGAGAGATGCAAAAAGAGATCAACAGAGAGATACACAGAGAGAAAGAGAGAGGGCGAGACAGAGAAGGGACAGATGCAAAAAGAGATAGATAGATAGATAGATAGATAGATACGCGAGAGATGCAAAAAGAGATCAACAGAGAGATACACAGAGAGAAAGAGAGAGAGAGAAAGAGAGCGAGACAGAGAAGGGACAGATGCAAAAACAGACAGACAGATAGATAGATAGATAGATAGATAGATAGATAGGGAGAGAGCGAGAGAGAGAGAGAGAGACAGACAGAGACGCGAGAGATGCAAAAAGAGATCAACAGGGAGATACGCAGAGAGAGAGAGAGAGAGAGACAGAGACAGAGACGGGACAGATGAAAAAATAGATAGATATATAAATAGATATATAGATAGATAGATAGATAGATACGTGAGATGCGAGAAGAGATCAATAGAGAGAGAGAGAGAGAGAGCCAGAGAGAGACGGCACAGATGCAAAAAAAGAGATAGATAGATAGATAGATAGATAGATAGATACATAGATGGAGAGCGAGAGAGAGAGAGAGAGAGAGAGCCAGAGAGAGACGGCACAGATGCAAAAAAAGAGATAGATAGATAGATAGATAGATAGATACATAGATGGAGAGCGAGAGAGAGAGAGAGAGAGAGAAAGAAAGAAGATATGTAGTGAGGTCGTATTAGCAAATGTTCATAAAAATGTCCTCTTAAGATTAAAACGCTCGAAGCATTATTATCTCAAAAGTAGCGGTAAAAAAATCCTTCTGATATGTAAGCCTATATAGATATATTTTATTTACTTAAGATTTACCTATGGAATTTTAAAAGTATTAAAACACATGCTCACATTTGTTTCCTATCTTTTTGATCGATTTTTATGCTAAAAGATCTTGGGCAAATTTTTTCTCCTCTTATTTCATTCATATATATATATATATATATATATATATATATATATATATATATATATATATATATATATATATATATATATATAAGTTTTTTATGAACTGATATAAATTCATTTTAAGTGAAACCGAATTAAAAGTGAACTGGAAAAAAAAAACGAATGATATATATTTTGTTTTATTCCTGTAGCTTCTCTTTCTGTCCGAAAATAAAACCAATTTTGACGGGAACGAAACACCTGTCTTCCTATATTTCTGGCCAAGGTGGGGAAAAAATCCGAAAACGGAAAGAGGAAAACGAATTAAAAATTATGAAATTTCCCAGAAAAAAATTATGGGAAAATGATCTAAACTTTAAATTTATTTAGAAATATATCCATTTTTTGTGTACATTTTCATGTATTTCCTTACAGATGGAATGCTTAGTGACTTCAAGATAAACCGTGATAAAATTTCTGAAAGTTAGTAATATATTTTGTCGATGTATTTTAGATGATGGATGATTATTATTATTTTTATTATTTTCTTGGATTTCTGTTGTATACACATATACGTCCATATCCCAACCATAGACCTAAGTTTAGAAAGAACTTCATGACATTTTCCCCTGAACATTTTGTAAAAGTCAAAACAAAAATAATCGCTATGATCACACACTTAAAGCTCTTCGTAATATGTCAGCTGTACTTGTGAGTCCAATTTTTAAGGCATAGGCAACTAAGAATCCCTTCAGTGAGTCTATAAGAAATTTCCCCATTCAATCCAAGTATACAACGACATTATTGATGCCCTTGTGCGCCACATTTTTGAGATTTCCATAACAAGATCCTTTGTATTCTGATAGTTGTTTAAGATCTTCAAAAATACATTCATGCTCTGTCAATAAGAAAAAACATTCTGATTTTGTGATCTTTGATCACGATATCAGGGCTGTTAGGTTTGGTTTGGTTTGTTTTACGGCATATCAACCTCAATGGGTTATATAATGCCGACAAAATTTGTTATTGCTGGTAATATTTTGTTATGTCAAAAATCTGTTTCTGGTAATATTTTTCCTTCAAAAATGTATTGCTGGTAATATTTTTTTTCAAAAATGTATTGCTGGTAATAGTTAAAAAAATTGCCCATAGCTGAGACCCTAACAGGTGCTACCACCCAGGGTCAAGGTGGACCTGGGAACACCAGCAATTAAGAGGCGGTTCCACGCCCCTCAAAACCTCCTGGTTAGAGGCCTTATAGTTGGATGTAGTTTATCGTCTTACCCAGGACACGGACGTAGTTTATCGTCATACTCAGAACGAGGGTGATTAGCTTTCATACTTCTGTCTGTGTGTATTGTAAAGTGTGTTCATACCAATCTATTGTAGTTTTCTTTCAGTAAATTTTGCATATTTTCCAGTGCATATATTGGCCAACTCCGTTGTTATTATTATTATTATAACCATTTCATCCCTATGACGCAAGGAGTTAGCGATTGCTAGACACCACGAGGAAAGTACACTTAAAGAAAGAGTACTGTAAAAGAATAATAATTAAAAGAGTTAAGATATCAATTGGCATTACATTTTCTTTTGAAGGTCATATTTGAAGCCGAAAAAGAGTTCCAAGAGTGAGAAGTGCGATAGAAGAAACTGTTAGCATAGAACTTACGGCTGCATCTAGCCAAATCCAGCAGTAAAATGAATTGATTAGTTACTAAGTGGAATAAATCAGACAACTTACTATAAAGCTGTCCGGGCAATTCCGTCCTGTCTCCCTAGCACTACGTCCAGGGACAGTCTGTCTCCGTTAAGGGCGACAAGAAAAGAAAGAGATTTCGAAAATTTAATAAAACAAATTCGAAGTGACACAAACCCATTTGATCTTCTCTATACCAGATATATATGGTTAGTATAGCTATTTATAAAGCGTAGCTTACAGTTAAGCAACGTCGAGCCTAGTCTGTAACTAGATGGGTGACCGCTTGGAAATACAAGGTGCTGTAAGCTTGAACGTGTGGGTGGTATAATGTGCTTACGGCCATATCACATTGAAACACCGTTTCCCGTATGATCACTGAAGTTAAGCAACGTCGAGCCTAGTCAGTACCTAGATGGGTGACAGCTTGGAAATATCAGGTGCTGTAAGATTGGATGTGCGGATGGTATAATGAGCTTACGGCCATATCATATTGGATCACTGTTTCCCGTATGATCACCAAAGTTAAGCAACGTCGAGCCTGGTTAGTACTTAGATGGGTGACCGCTTGGAATTACCAGGTGCTGCAAGATTTGACGTAAATGTTTACAATTTGTTTCTAAGGATACGTTTAACATATATTTAATTGTGGACATAAAATTGTGTTCGAATTATTTAGATTTCCCCGTTAAGTAGCCCATAGAGGTGGTGATATAGCATTAAATAAAATCAACCAAACAAACAACAAGAAATCTTTCAGAACATTAATCCACACAATATTATACAATTTTTTTTAAAGAAATCAAACTGTATTTCAAAATGTAACTTCGTCAAAACTAAAATATAAAACATATATCACGAACCTCTAATAATTATGCCCGGGCAATTATGTATATGGAGAAATGCTGAGTATTATCTACCATGTATTCAATTGTGAAAGCAGAAGAACATTTTTATTACTTCAAATCTCCGAAGAAAATTAGATTTTAACATTAAATGACCCATGAAGGTGTTGATATGCTGTGAAATAAACAAATCAATCATCTGCGAGGAGATTGTTCAACATTAACATCTTGAAGAAATGATATCACGCAACAATTCAATACTCGTTTCTTTGTTTCTAACGAAGTTTTCCTGTTTCTTAGTACTATGTTTATTTTCTAGAAAGCATCTTTCTCCATTCTAATGTAAAATATTGATATCACGCAAACAATTCATTGCTCTTTTCTTTGTATCTAACAATTTTTTCTGTTTCTTGATACTATGCTTATTTTCTATAAAGCATTTTTTCTAGTCTAAAGAAAAAAAATCGATATCTCACAAACAATTCAGTACTCTTTTCATTGTTTCTAATAAAATTTTCGTGTTTCTTAATACTATGCTTATTTTCTAGAAAGCACCTTTCTGTATTCTAATGTAAAACATCGATGTCACGCAAACAATTCAGTACTGAAATTTTCCTGTTTCTTAATACTTTGCTTATTTTCTGGAAGGAATCTTTCTTTAAACTGTATTCAATTGTAAAATCTGAATAACATACATCATATTTTTATTACTTCGACGCTGCTAAGAAAATCAAATTTCGACATTAAATGACCCATAAGGAGTTGATGTGCCATTCAACAGATAAATCAATCTTAGTCTTTTTTTTATTTTTGTGCAAAGCGTGAAAAGGTTAAGAGTAAAAAAAAAAAGCAAAAAAAACGGTGCCCTACCTTATCTACTATTTAATTAATTAATTAATTAATTAATTAATATTGATTTTTACACGCGAAAACTTTGTATTCAATACTAAATAACAAAAACAAGGGTTGATACCTCGGTAAATTGACCAGCTGAACCTAACCAGCAAATAGTTTTTCGATATTCCCAGCAATTATTTCTCTTTCAATGTGACGGAAAAGAGCAAAGAAATGCCAACTTAAGCATAAAAGAAAAACAAATTTGTCCGGAGAAAACGTGTATGACGACTGTAGAAAAGTTGATTAGATAAAGAGTTCAATCTCATAATGACACACGTCCGCAGATTTTTCTTCTCTGGGACGAAGAAATAGAAACATGATAAATTCTGACACGTAAATACATTGGCAGATAATCAGATGCGCCAACTCACGTATAGATTTCGTTGTGTTCACGTAAACATTGACAAATGGACCTCCTGGGGCTTGGGTGTCACACATAATTGAAACGGGACGTCCAAACCTAATATGTTAGTAGAAACGGGTTGGGTTCGTATTCAGAATCGGGAAATTTGATCTTTGACAAAACCTTCAATGCCAACGTCCATTGCTGTTAGTTTTATTATGTTACATGCTTTTCTCAAGCAGAAACATTCCTGTTTTTTACCAAAAAAGTTCTCCGACAAAAAAGAACGATTGTCTTGAATCATGACAAAATGACACACGCATACACACACGCACGCCCAGACACACACACATATATCTTAACTCTATTACCTGTAATAATTGTCACAAAGAAGACATCGAAGAAACCTCAAGAAATTTATGTAAACAATTATATGAACAAGAAAGAGATATTATACAATGTCTGTGTGTATATGAGTGCATATGTGTGTGTGTATACCGAGTGTAGCTGCAAAATTGTCCAACTCGTGTGAAAGTAAAACGAAACATTTGTTATATTAAGCATTGAAGGGTTGTATCTTAGAAATGATTAAAGATATCTTACTGGAATTCCCCGATTTTTATGACACAATTGGTCTCTTCTTTGAGCAATCAGAATGTATGATTATTCTCCAAGCTTAACATAAGAATCGTGATGAAATCGATCATATACAATAATGACTTGTCCATCATAAATTAATCCTAGCCAAGGATCAGGAAGGTTTGAAATAAAGTTCAAATATATATATTTATTATTCCAGGATTATTTTTCTGTGACCCTTACACCGTTTATATCTGGCTGTCTATCTCCTCAGACTGCACCACATTGTGGGGCGCAGTTGTGTGAGAGCCAACCAAAACACCTTGTAGCACCAAAGATTAACTGAAGCAAGGATGATGACAGCATTCCTCAACATAAAGGAAGGCCCCCAGAAGAGTTGCAGCAGATTCCTAAGTCTTCTGAAGGCCGTGATTGAAGACAAATGGCGATTTAATTGAATAAATTTAGTCTTTAGTATTTCAAGATATTTGGTGTCATTTTTGTAAATATATCTGTTAAAATGAGATTTCAGTGGTATTTTCGTTTTTGCTTAATGTTGACGACAATTTTTCCATTGCATCCCATATATATATATATATATATATATATATATATGTATGTATGTATGTATGTATGTATGTATGTATGTATAGAGAGAAAAAAGTATATGATAAAGTGGAAAAACGTTTTGGAGCGACTACACATGCGCAGCATCGAAACACGTGACATGAAAGCTTTTTTTACACTTTGTCATACAGTTTTCCCCTAAATATTTTCCTTGACATATATATATATATATATATATATATATATATATTACAGATGTGTCACTACATTGAGCACTGTTTTGTCTAAACCATTGAATAAATAAATAGTTTTTGCTGACCTGTATTTGTACGTAAATTCTCATATATATGGGTGATAGTATGCCTTTATTTAGATTATTTCTACACCTCTCTCTTTCTCTCTCTCTCTCTCTCTCTCTCTATATATATATATATATATATATATATATATATATATATATATATATATGCGTTTTGTCATCTGATGGACTTTATCATTTGTCCTGATGAAGTTCGTCAGATGTCGAAATGCGTCGGCTATGACCAAGTATTGTCTTTTTTATTCATTTTGTCTCTTACAATCCATCTGTGAATATTTACAGGGACATATATATATATATATATATATATATATATATATATATATATATATATATATGCAGAAATATAGTTTTAGTGTATGCTATATTTATGGGCTATAGTGCTCAGTATTGGGGATAGAGCGTATGTAAATATAAAAGTCGACACTATGATTGCGTTTAGCATGAAACAGTCTGTCGCCTTTGAGTGTTGACTTCAATGATTTTATATATATATATATATATATATATATATATATATATATATATATATATATATATATATATATATATATGTGTGTGTGTGTGTACATATATATATATAATCGAAAACAGATGGAGAGTGTTGAAGTCTAGGGAACATGTGTTTTGGTCAGACAGAGACCACAATGACTGGCACAACAGCACCCAAGTGGCCTTTGTGACATTGGTCACGCGAAAGAAGCTAAAGTCAATCAACGACAATGGACATCGCTTGGCTGGACACTGATTGTAGGCGTGGGTAGAGAACTGGAATATGGGCGGGTTGTAAAGATGCAGAGATGCGGACACGATAAGAGTATAAGGAGTTTGGGTTAGGAAAGCCGACGTTGACCGAAAGACAAGCGGGGTGTCAAGGATACGCAGGGGCGGGATTCCTTGACAACAGCAGCGTCGATGAAAGGTCAAATTAGCGCGGGTAAAAGAGTGATTTAGGAACAGTGGAAGACCAAAGAAAAGCCTGGAAAGAAAGTGAGAGATGAGAAAGGATTAGAATTGGTGCCAAAGTGGATAGGAAATAGGATAGGGAATGATTGGCAGGAAGAAGAATTATCGACGAAGTATTTGCGAAAGGACATTATTTTTAGTTTAAATCACATGACCGGACAACACTCATGGCTCTCTACAACATCCTGTCCTTTGGAATTCAGAGCAACTGCAGTATTAGACCAAAATTCACATAGCACATAATCAAAGAAATAGCTATATTAAGTTTTGTTTCTGATCATGCCAGGAATGTTTACTTAAAATGTATTTTCGTATATGTTTGTGGCATATACCCAAAGGAGAAGAGTGGAAAGGCTGATTTTTCAATGACTATCCTACACCTAGCTAATCTGATTCACGACCCGCTCAATCTGATAATTAAGACAATCCCCCAAAAAGATCCCATCCGACATTTACCAAACAACATATTCACAGGGAACCTACTAACAAAATACATATTAAAAAATCATACCAGGATGTAATGAAAAAAACAACAACCTCATAATCAAATTTATAGACAAAACCATACTTATACAAGCCGAGATTTCTAGCCAATAAGATTCCGGTTTTTCTTATTTTGAAACCAGAACG
This sequence comes from Acanthosepion lycidas, assembly GCA_963932145.1. Lineage (NCBI taxonomy): Eukaryota > Metazoa > Mollusca > Cephalopoda > Sepiida > Sepiidae > Acanthosepion > Acanthosepion lycidas. Next base: position 71,884,139 of record OZ010610.1, on the reverse strand, counting down.
CCGCGATCGCTTGTCTGCTTCTCCTTTTAAGTGTTAACTCTATTCTTTGTGAATTTTTGGCTGTATTATTGTTACTTTGCCTTACATATACTGTTTGAATGCTCAAAATTATTTTTACCCTGTTGTTTTCATTTCTTTCGCTTGTTATCGAAGTCATTGTCAATTCAGTTTGTTGGGTATTTTTGGAAATGCCATTTAACCAAGGCCACATAACCTACAAAGGATTTGCTGGGGGATTCACTCAGTCGAAGAAAGGAGAAACAGATGAACTTATATCTGTTTCTTAAAACAGAGAATTTTGCTCGAGTTCTCTGACGTGACATAAGAGATAAAATCCCCTCATCGAACTGGCTGGAAGTAACAGACGCAATCACAAGCTAAATGCTACCCAATGAATATTCAAGTCTCGTGTCTTTATTGAATCTGTGAACACACATCACTAAACAACTTTTACTATCCCCCTTTCTCCACGACTTATCTCACTAAGCAGGTTAGCTACTCGCCGTTTTTCTTTACTTTACCTTTCTTCAATATGAGTATTATATTCTCCAAGCCAACTTTCCTCATAATGCGTTCTGAGAATTTCAGTCATTTTTTTCTGATTTAAGTACACGTGCTATATTTTTATAAGGTTCATCGTTGCTCATATGGTGGTACTGGCAACATGGCCCGGCGTTGCCCGTACTTGATTAAAAAATCGTACGACTCATACATCAATCGCTATAACTTGACTTAAAATATGTTTGTCCGTGCTGATGTTGCTACATGCCTTACTTCTTGCCTATCTCACATTGTGATTTTTTTCTAAGCTCTCTACTAAACATTAAACCTGTTACGAAAAAAGAACTAAACAAAATGAACACAAAACGATCAGCTTTAAAAAAGAACTCGTAACTGGAAAAACCGAATGAAAAAAGAATGCTAACAACAAATACTTTTTCACATCCAACCCAGTTCTGCGGAATCAGAACAAACGTTGAGTTTAAGCAGGCGAATGAGCCAATTGGAGTAAAGTGCCATGCAGATTTAAATTTTTCCCACTTGTGACGAATGCAGCTGTCGATTTTTTTTTTTGCATGCTAGCATGCTAGTTAACATTCGTGTCAGTCAGCTGTTGTCTCACACGCTGGTCAGTAGAATCTTTCTGCCTATTGGTGGCAGCCAGCTGTAGGCTCTCACTCTGGCCAGTACAAAATGGCCGCAAACTACATGAAAATAGGCGTAGAAGCATGAAAAAATCGATTATTTCCACTATCGATGGGAGTTGGGAAATGCAAAGTCGGTCTTGGCCTTCCCGCTAACTTGGAGCATGTGCATGTAAATTTTGGTGCAAATCCGTCGAAAATGGCGGTCGTGCATTCGTTACACACACATCCTGCCTTATATATATATATATATATATATATATATATATATATATATATATATATATATATATAAAGAGAGAGAGAGAGAGAAATAGAGAGAGCGATAAGAACAGATGGAAAACAGAAAAAGAAATGATGAGACAGATGAAGTACGAGAAAATCGATTATTTTCACTATCGATGGGAGTTGGGAAATGCAACGTCGGTCTAGGCCTTACCACTAACTCGGAACATGTGCATGTAAATTTTGATGCAAATCCGTCGAAAATTGCGTCCGTGCATTCGTTACACACACACGCACATCCTGCCTTTTATAAATAGAGATTTTAAGCATAGCTTAGATGTGGCGCTGCCATCCACTTGCTTAAGTCCGCTAAGTAGAGATTTATTGACCCCCCGCCGCACCCACTGAGTCAGGTTGTGACACAAGGTCGGTTTTTAACGTCGGGACCTGAGTGTTTTCACTTGGGCCACTGGTCATATCTTGTCCAAGCTTGTCAGAGTTGGTCCAAGCTAGTCATAGCTATGATACTACGAGTACAGGGACGGGTACCTACACCAGGTAAGTATCAGGATGTGTATATCACGCGTTGGTTTCCCTTTTCCTTTCCCCACCTCCCAGCCTTGTGAGTATCAATTTTCTCACTAGTTGTCATAGAAATTTCAACTACCTCTTCCTGATGTTAAGTATAAGCTTTCTCTTTGTTTGCATCCTCTACAAAACCTCATTGTTGCTCACATGTTCGGCTCATTGTATCCTTACCATCCTTCTGTAGACCTATACTTCCGTTGCCTCGACTGTCTTCATCATTCAGAAGACCGCCCAACATTCGCTGTCGTAAAGGAGGACAGATATCAGGAAGTAGCCTGTGCCGCGCCAGGAAATTCTTCTCCCCGGAATCGATCCTTCAGATCTACAAATCAACAATTCGCCCTTGCATGTAGTATTGCAGCGATATATGGTCTAGAGCCCCTTCTGTTTGCCTCGGGGTTCTTGATATGCTCTAGAGGCAGATAAGCAATATAATTGGCCCTGTTCTGGCATCTCGTCTACAGTCGCTCTCTCACAAACGCGCCATCGCCTCTCTCTGTCTTTTTTACGAATACTTTCATGGTAATTGCACCGAGGAGCTGCATTCGCTGGTTCCCAGACTTCATGAATTCAAGCACCCTACGAGGCTGGCATCCATTTCCCACCCTTTCACTGTCGAAACTACTAAATCTACTCTGATAGCTTCATGTCTCGCACCTTTCGCCTGTGGAACTCCCTTCCCTATTCCGTTTTCCCTGAGAGCTATACTCTCCAACTATTCAAATGTAATGTCAGTCGACATCTCCAGTTGCCTTGCTATATCCACTATCCTTCTCCTCATCCTTTTCCTCTATCACTCCTATCTGATCTTGCTTCAAATCTTCTGTAACCCCTTGCGTCCTAGTAGCTTTCCGCCTTGCTTGGGGTGAAACGCTTAAAATAAAAAAAATTAAAATTAAAAAAAAAAAACGCCTGTCGTAATACTTTGTCTAACTTTTTAAATGCGTCTATGGCCAACCCAATACATCTTCGGATCTCAGCCTCGCATTTACCGTCTACTGTCAGAGAACTTCTCACCTTTCTCTAAAATTCTATATGTTCGGGCGTGACATTAATGGTTTGGGTTCAGTAGAGCATATTTTTGGCTTGAAGCTTTAGCACACTTTCAGTGGTACTATAGTCACATATTTTAGTGAAAACTTTTCTTTGCAATAGCGCCAACACCTTTTCTGGGAGAATTTAATTATTTCTTTTTTTAGTTTTCGGCTATTTTTGAGCTTAGCCCGATTGATTATACTCCCTAAGAAGGGTTTAGTTGGTTCGTGTTGTGGATTCCGTGAATGGAATCCTGCACAAACAAATAAACACTAATCCAAAACATTATTCCATCTCTCCTTTGTTGTCTGTGTCTACTCATGTTGGCGGACAGCTTGCACGGAATAGATAGATAGATAGATAGATAGATAGATAGATAATGAACAGACTGTAATAGATAGATAGATAGATAGATAGATAGATAGATAGATAGATAGATGCGAAATTTCAATCTAGGTAGCTTCTTTCTCTTTATGATATTGACGTGGTACAATCTTCTTACCCCTAACTTCTCTTGATGTTGGACTGACTTACGCTTGAGCAACGTGGAAAAATTAAGGAAAACAGGATCTATAAGGAAACTGACACTTACAATCAAAGACAGTTGACGTCTATGGAACATATAATGAGGAAAGTAGATTTGGTGAATATAATATTCACAATATTCACAGTGAAGTTACATTATGGAATAGTAACTGAAGCCCAGATGCCAGGCCAGGACTGGTAATGTTGCAGATACCTATTTGGATTTTATCAAGAATCTCT
>OZ010610.1:71857881-71875381 GCA_963932145.1 Acanthosepion lycidas | reverse complement strand
TACAACCCAGTGTGTCTGAAGATTTTAAGTTTTTAATATTTTTTTATTGTTCATAATATATATATATATATATATATATATATATATATATATATATATATATATATATATATATATATATTAGGGTGGGTCGATTTTGGAACTGTAAAAAGAATAACCCGAGGAAAGTTTCAAAATAACGTCAAAAATTACCGCAAAAAATATTTTTCTTCAAAACTTCTTATTTATTTGAGCAATCGAACTTAAAGACAAAATAAATTGCAATTTTTATCATCACCGGAGACATGCGTATGTTAAATTAAAACCGAGTCTTAACGAAAAGGAAAAAAGAAAATAACGCTTAATAATGGATATTTTTGAGTTTATTATCTATTCTCCTATGAAATTAAATGAAATTACTACAAATAAAAAATAAAACACCCTAAAATATTTAGTTTAAAATACAAATAACTCCTCATGAACGGCGTCGTTTTTACTGAATATTTTTTCCGGTAGTAATTACCTCCTCTTGTATGTTCGTTTTATTTTTGTTTACGCTTTAAACTAGCGCAAATATCTCTTTTATTTTTCATCAAAATATACTTAACTATTTAAAAAAATACAACTTTTATAATTATTGTAATTTGTTTATATTTTGAAAATTAATGTTTTATTAAAAAGCCTGATTACAAGCTAATCCCGGAATTAACTCTACTTTTATGTAAATAAACATTACTTTTAATTTAATAATGCATTTCAAACTTTATTTTCCAATTTATTTTGAAAAATATTTTTGTATAATTTCTGATAATACATATATTTTCTTTGTCAGATATTTTAATAAAAATGACAGGAAAAAGCATCCCAAAGCATACCGTGAATTTTTGATAAGGCTATATAGCGGCTCTAGCCTTATCAAAATTCCACGGTATCCTGTTGAGTTGATCAGGGGTGATATATCTTATAATCTTGGAGCCAGCCTTGCCAAAGCATTGCTCTTGGATTTGAAGGCTATGAGCTTTCTTGTCCCCAATATTAATATAAAAAGATATTTATATAGATAAATGTAAAATTGATAGAGCAAATGTTAAGGTGAAAACAAATGCCCATCAACAGCATGATGAAAAGGTGGAACATTTTTGTATTGGAGTTGATGGGAAATTAATTTTTATATTCTTTCAAGAGTGGAGAGCAAACCAAGAAAAAATTAAAAAGAATCACAACTATCAATTTTAAAGCTATGCACTGGAGACAGTTAAAAGATCTGTCATTAAGTGGAGTTTGTGAACCACTACTCGCAGAAGAATTTTCTGAAAATGAACTTCGGGAATAATTATTAAATGGTACGAAACTTGACTTGCCAGATTTGCCCTCACATTCTCAAGGCGTGGAACGGGCAGTCAAGTTAACAACAGAAACTTCCCAATCTGTGTATGGCTTTGATGCAAGGCACCAGCACATAATATCAAATGCTTTGTGTCAGAAATTGAGACCATCAATTTCATCTGAGGGTTCTTATATGGAGCTATTTGACTCTATATATTAAGCCCTATTAAACTATTTTTATTTTTTCATATTTGCTTATTTTTTTGTTGTATTTTCATTCGAAATAGAAAAAATCAATTTTTTAATGTATCAACTAATACTGCTTAATTCATGAGGTAAAAAACAGCATTTCAAAATCGTCAGTGATAATGGGGGCGGGGCAAATTTTCAATTTGAAGTTTATTTATAATTTCTACATTTTATTTAATTTTGATACAACAATATAACAACAATCCCAGATCTAAATAGTGAAATTGTTTGTTTTTTAACAATATTTATATCCAAATCTTGCAAAATCGTGGATTTTTCAGTGCATTTTTGTCTACGATCTTTGATGCCAAATGCTCAAAAAACTGTTGACGTGACAGATCTAATTTTTTGTATCAGTACTTAATAGGTCTATACACAACTTTCGGTACATTATTCTTTTTGATATTTTAAAAAAAGTCAAAAATCGACCTACCCTAATATATAAATATATATATATATATACCCAAGTATATGATTGGTGTATATGGAATGAATTCCAATAACCAACAATTACTATTCTTAAAAGAGTGCTCAATACAAAGTAGAGCAGATATAATTATTTATTTTTAAAGAAAAAAAAAATTATAACATAAATATGTTATAAAATCACTACAAAAATAGCCATTTTGTTTCAACATCTTCGGTGTCTTATCAAGTGATGACGTTGAATGTAAAATATCGAGCTTTTTGAATTTTCCTGTACTTATGTTCTGATTGGTCCATCTAACCTTTGTAACAACGTTTTCCCCTTGCGTAGAATATTAATTAATTTGAAACTTTTAAAACCATTTATTTTACATTCAACGTCATCACTTGATAAGACACCGAAGGTGTTGAAACAAAATGGCTATTTTTGTAGTGATTTTATAACATATTTATGTTATAAATTTTTTTTTCTTTAAAAATAAATAATTATATATATATATATATATATATATATATATATATATATATATATATATGATATACTTAGGATTTTGGAGTAGTTTATACATATTTAAAGATTTTCAAATGTTCATTTATTGCCAGTCACCATTTAATAACTCTGAAATATTTTTTGTATAAACATATTGTGCAATTCGAATGAAATCTCCAGAAAATACACTACATCGACGTAAAGATGTGATAGACACACATAAAATGGATATAAGGAAAAACGTTGCTTTTGATATATGTAAATGTTTCTATTTCTCCTCGTAGACATTAAGTCATATATATATATATATATATATATATATATATATATATATATATATATATATATATATATATATATGTCTGTACGCTTTGCATTTGGGGGGCACTTCTATGCGTATGTGTTTGTTCATGTGCACGTGTTTGCCTAATGATAGACGTTTTCGCAGTAGGATTTTGCCACCTCCCTTGGATCTCAGCGAAACGAATTCGTGTCGTTTAATTAGATAAACTATGAAAAGATTTCATTTAAAAATTTGTATCTGCTCCCGTTCTATGGTCATATAAAACTTCCCGTTGTCACTGACGACACGCCAGCCCTGGGGGCACAAGATGCGAATCGAAAAGCCACGTTCTTAGTACAAATTGCGTAGATGACCCAATCACGTTTCACAGCGATGCATATTTATTTTTATATAAATTTTTTTTCTTAATTTATTTTTCTGGTTGTTAAAATCGTCTTTTTAAACATTCTCACGAATTCAGATGGCAAAAATAAATAAATAAAATAAACAACAAGATATTTTTTTAAAATCTTCAAATCTAAATACTTTGATAAAAATAATTAAAAAAAACTTAAATCCAATAAATTAATTTAATTTACGACAATGAAAACGATATCAGATAAATTATAAAATCACTTTAAGTGATTTTTTTTTAAATGAATGAAAAACTGAATGAAGCAATAGAAGAAAGAGTGAATCTGTAAATAAATCTGTGCGCAAATAAGATAACTGAATATATTTAGGAAAATCTTATCAAGTAGACTTTAAGAGACGAAATAATTGATTTTGAAAATATATTTAATAGTAAAAACAAAAGATATTAAATTAGGTAAAAGGAAGTCAGCTAATGAATATCGTATTAAATTTATATACAAATAATGTAAATTTAATTATTGGATGATTCACTGAAATTATTTAAAGAGAATTGAGAAATAAGATGATTTGAAGGGAATGAATGCTGACATCAAACGAAAGAGGATTAAAAGGAAGGGGGGTGAAAGGCAAAATAAATGAACAGGAATTGAGAAGGAATCAAGAATGGAAAAGTTGCAAAGTAATAGAAAAGAAAGAAAGAAAGAAAGAAAGAAAGAAAGAAAGAAAAAGAAATAGAAAAGAAAGAAAGAAATAGAAAGAAAGAAATAGAAAAGAAAGAAACAAATAGAAAGAAAGAAAAAGAAATAGAAAAGAAAGAAAGAAAGAAATAGAAAAGAAAGAAAGAAAGAAAGAAAGAAATAGAAATAAATAAATAAATAAAAAGAAATAGAAAAGAAAGGAAGAAAGAAATAGAAATAAATAAATAAATAAAAAGAAATAGAAAAGAAAGGAAGAAAGAAATAGAAATAAATAAATAAAAAAGGAATAGAAAAGAAAGAAAGAAATAGAAAGAAAGAAATAAAAAGAAATAGAAAAGAAAGAAAGAAAGAAAGAAATAGAAAGAAAGAAATAAAATGAAATAGAAAAGAAAGAAAGAAAGAAATAGAAAGAAAAAAATAAAAAAGAAAGAAAGAAATAGAAAGAAATAAAAAGAAATAGAAAAGAAAGAAAGAAATAGAAAAGAAAGAAAGAAAGAAAGAAATAGAAATAAATAAATAAATAAAAAGAAATAGAAAAGAAAGAAATAAATAAAAAAGGAATAGAAAAGAAAGAAAGAAATAGAAATAAAGAAAGAAAGAAAAAGAAAGAAATAGAAAAGAAAGAAAGAAAGAAAGAAATAGAAAGAAAGAAAGAAAAAGAAACAGAAAAGAAAGAAATAGAAAGAAAGAAATAGAAAGAAAGTAATAGAAAAGAAAGAAAGAAAGAAATAGAAATAAATAAATAAATAAAAATAAATAGAAAAGAAAGAAAGAAATTGAAAGAAAGAAATAGAAAAGAAAGAAAGAAAAAAATAGAAATAAATAAATAAATAAATAAAAAGAAATAGAAAAGAAAGAAAGAAAGAAATAGAAAGAAAGAAATAGAAGAGAAAAAAGAAAGAAAGAAAGAAAGAAATAGAAAAAGTAAATAAATAAAACGAAATAGAAAAGAAAGACAAAAAGAAATAGAAAGAAAGAAATAGAAAGAAAGAAAGAAAAAGAAATAGAAAAGAAAGAAAGAAATAGAAAGAAAGAAAGAAAAAGAAATAGAAAAGAAAGAAAGAAATAGAAAGAAAGAAATAAAATGAAATAGAAAAGAAAGAAAGAAATAGAAAAGAAAGAAAGAAATAGAAAGAAAGAAATCGAACGAAATAGAAAAGAAAGAAAGAAATAGAATAGAAAGAAATAGAAAATAAAGAAATAGAATAAAAGAAAGAAATAGAAAAAATAAAGACAGAAATAGAACAGAAAGAAAGAAAGAAAGAACGAAATAGAAAGAAAAGAAATAAACAGAAATGAAAGAAAGAAAGAGATAGAAAGAAAGAAATAAAAAGAAATAGAAAAGAAAGAAAGAAATAGAAAGAAAGAAATAGAAAAGAAAGACAGAAATAGAAATAAATAAATAAAAAGAAATAGAAAAGAAAGAAAGAAATAGAAAGAAAGAAATAGAAAAGAAAGAAAGAAAGAATGAAATAGAAAAGAAAGAAAGAAAGAAAGAAAGAAATAGAAAGGAAGAAAGAAATAAAAAGAAATAGCAAAGAAAGAAAGAAATAAAAAGAAAGAAATAGAAAGAAAGAAATCGAAAGAAATAGAAAAGAAAGAAAGAAATAGAAAGAAAGAAATAGAAAAGAAGGAAAGAAAGAAATAGAAAAGAAAGAAAGAAAGAAAGAAATAGAAAAGAAAGAAAGAAATAGAAAGGAAGAAAGAAATAAAAAGAAATAGAAAAGAAATAAAGAAATAGAAAGAAATAAATAAAAAGAAATCGAAAAGAAAGAAAGAAAGAAATAGAAAAATAATAAAGAAGGAAAAATAGAACAGAAAGAAATAGAAAAAATAAAGAAAGAAATAGAACACAAAGAAAGAAAGAACAAAATAGAAAAGAAAGAAAGAAACTGAAAAGAAAGAAAGAAAAAAAAAGAAAAGAAATAGAAAGAAATAGAAAAAATGAAAGAAAGAAAGAAATAGGTAAGGAAAAAGGTGTAAAGAAATAGAAAAGAAAGAAAGAAATAAGAAAGAGAGGAAGAAAGAAATAGATAAGGAAAAAGGGTTTAAAGAAATAGAAAAGAAAGAAAGAAAAACAGATTAAAGAGCAGATAAAGAAAGGAAGAAAGACAGATATAAAGAATTAAATAAATAAACAAAGAAGACAATAAAACAAGAAAGGAGTGGCGGAAAATAATGAAAGAGAGTTTAAGAAAATACGAAAATTCAAACAAAAAGGTCAAAAACAAGGATCTATGTAAAAAAGAAAAAAAATTGAAAAATATTAATCAAGGAGGAAAGAAAAGAAAGGCAGAACGAAGGGAAAGATGAAAGAAGGAAAGAAAAAGTAAATTATTTAAAGAAAAAAGTAAAAATATCAATATGCAGAGTACGATGCGTAAATTGTCGCTATTTTATATTTTTCATTCCGCGCATGTTTGTGTTTGATTAAGTCGCCTTCACAATATATTATAATCAGTATGGCGCCGTCTATGAGAAAAAAAGCATAATGATGTATTTCCCTTCGCCAGAAATTTGGAAACGGCATGCTGTACTGCTTGGCATTCGCGCCGGAAGCTCCAATACGAACAAGTGTTTGGGTGTAAATCTGAGGACAGTACAGAGGATTCGGAAAAGTTGAATGAGTCTAATGGGGATTACGAATGTACGGCAGCTCGGTAAACTCATTCTGTTCGTTCTGATAAGAAAAGAACTCCAGAATTAGTTGATGACATCCAGACCTTGATTGAAAACGATCACTCCAACTCAAACTGGTCCCTATTCAGGGATTTAGTGTTGCTCTAGGTCAAGGATGGCTGTTGGAAAGATCCTCTGTCTGGCAACAGGACTCTTCACCATGCTACACAAGCAGATGAACCTAGTCATAGCTGCCAGACAATTTCTTCGACCACGTCAACCTTTAAGTGTTGCCACCTAACTCCCAGACTACAACATTATATGTGGGGTCGCAGTTTAGCTAGCGACCAACAAAGATGAATTGAAGGCAGACATCCAGAAGAATTGCAGGAGATTTCGAAGTCTTCGAGAGCCCGTGGTTGAAGCCCATGACGATTTTATTGAAGAAATTTACTTTTTGGTATTTCAAGGTATTTTGAGTCATTTTGATCAATATATCTGCTAAAATGAGATGTCAGTGTTATTTTCATTTAGGGCTAATCATTAAGGGACTAATAAATAATATAGAACGATCAAGTAATATAGGACTAATAAATATTAAAGGACTAATAAATAATATAGGACTAATCTTACTTATTATAAAACGCAGATTGTGTGTGTGTGTGTCTGTACGTTTATATATTGGATCGGATTTCCTACATTTTTCAACCGATTTCTACAAAACTTCACAGGACTGCGTAAAATTACCTTGCGGTGGTTCTGACAGCGCCAAAAATTGGAAAAACACAATTATTTCTGCATGAAATCAATTTTAAAACACGATAAAACACGATAGAATGAAAGGGGCCAACTCATATCGAGTTATACTTATTATAAAACCCAGGTTGTTCGTGCGTGTGTGTGTGTATTCGTTTATATATGGGATCGGATTTTCTACGTTTTTCAATTGATTTCAACAAAACTTCATTTTTTTGGTAGGTAGTGTTTCTTATTGTCTTGCACACTTTTTTCTTTATTTTTACATTCAGAATGCCTTAAAAATTCCATTTACAAGACAATTGTTTATAATAAAATTCTATTCAATCGGTAGACTCATAACGATTGAAAACAATGTTTTTGTTTGAGTTTGGGTTTGACCAATTCGTAAAAAAAAAAAAAAAAAAAAAAACTAATTAAGACATGCGTGTCCGTCAACCTTAAACAATAATCTTTGTCAATTTTATTTTTCAGTCTTTATGATGGTCGATACTTGATCTATCTCTTACTGTTACATCCCCGGGCAACGCCGGGCTCTCCTGCTAGTAAATAATAATTGGCAAATAAATAATATAGGACTAATAAAAGCCTAAAAAATCAAAGGATGAAGTATAAAGAAATAAAAAGGGAAGAGGGAATAAAAGATGAATAAATGAATAAAAATAAAGCCAAAAAGGACAAAAAGAACGAATGAATCAACGAACGAAAAGAAGAAATAATTGAAAAAACTACAAAAAAGAACGAACGAATGAAAGATGTAACAAAGAAAGAAAAAATGAAATATATAAAAAATAAAGAAAGAAGGAAGGATGGAAGGAAGGATGGAAGGAAGGAAGGAAGAATGGATGGATGGAAGGAAGAAAGGAAGGAAGGAAGGATGGAAGGAAGTATGGAAGGAAGGAAGGAAGGAAGGATGGAAGAAATGAAGGAAGGAAGGATGGAAGGAAGGAAGGGTGGAAGGATGGAAGGAAGGAAGGATGGATGGAAGGAAGGAAGGAAGGAAGGAAAGATGGAAGGATGGATGGAAGGAAGGAAGGAAGAATGGAAGGAATGAAGGAAGGAAGGAAGGATGGAAGGATTGAAGGATGGATGGAAGGGAGGATGGAAGGAAGGAAGGAAGAATGGAAGGATGGAATGAAGGAAGGAAGGTTGGAAGGAAGGAAGGATGGAAGGAAGGATGGAAGGATGGATGGAAGGAAAGATGGAAGGAAGGAAGGATGGAAGGAAAGATGGAAGGAAGGAAGGATGGAAGGATGGAAGGAAAGATGGAAGGATGGAAGGAAGGAAGGATGAAAGGATGGAAGGAAAGATGGAAGGAAAGATGGAAAGAAGGAAGGATGGAAGGAAAGATGGAAAGAAGGAAGGATGGAAGGAAAGATGGAAGGAAGGAAGGATGGAAGGAAGGAAAGAAGGATGGAAGGACGAATGGAAAGAAGGATGGAAGGAAGGAAGGAAGGAAGGAAGGATGGAAGGAAGGAAGGAAGGAAGGAACGAAGGATGGAAGGATGGAATGAAGGAAGGATGGAAGAAATGAAGTAAGGAAGGATGGAAGGAAGGAAGGGTGGAAGGATGGAAGGAAGGAAGGGTGGAAGGATGGAAGGAAAGATGGAAGGAAGGATGGAAGGAACGAAGGATGGAAGGAAGGAAAGAAGGATGGAAGGACGAATAGAAAGAAGGATGGAAGGATTGAAGGAAGGAAGGATGGAAGGAAGGATTGAAGGAAGGAAGGAAGGATGGAAGGAAAGAAAGAACGATTGAATCAACGAACGAAATGAACGAATGGATAAATAAATGAAGACAGAAGGAAAGCAACCAACCATAAAAAAAACTAAAGAAAGGAAGAAACAAAAAGGGGACAAAGAACCAAAGGAAGGAAGGAAAGAATGAAGAAAAGAAGAAAGGAAGACAAGCATAACATGCCAGATATAAAGACAAAAAAGTAATAAATTAAAGGGAGAAGAATAAAGAAATAAAATGAATGAGATAAGAAAGTGTGAATAAATATATAAAGATAAGAAAGAAAGAATGAATGAACTAAAGGAATAAATAAAGACAGAAAGGAAGCAGCAATGGACGAAAAATCTAAAGAAAGAAAGAAGGAATGAAAGAAAGAACGAAGGAAATAAATAAATAAATAAATAAATAAATAAATTTTTATAGTACAAAATTGAAGAATAGCTAGGAATAAGCCTAATTTATATGGCATTTTAATGTATATTTTAAAAGCTAAAAAAATAATCGGTTTCTTCCCAGCCTTATCAAGTTTATTTCTGGGATATAAAAAATAAACGACCGAAAGAAAGAAAGAAAAAAAAAAGAAAGAAACAAAGGACGAATGAATTAATTAAATGAAGATAGAAAAAACAACTTAATTCAAACACAAGCAAGACAAAAAAGTAAGGCATTAAGAAAGAAAGAAAGAAAGAAAGAAAGAAAGAAAGAAAGAAAGAAAGGAAGAAAGAAAGAATGAAAGGAAGAAAGAAAGAAAGAAAGAAAGAAAGGAAGAAAGAAAGAACGAATGAATTAAAGAAAGAAAGATAGAAAAAACATCATAAATACAAACACAAGCAACACAAAAAGGGAAGGCATTAAGAAAGAAAGAAAGAAAGAAAGGAAGGAAGGAAGGAAGGAAGGAAGACAGAAACAAAAAAGAAAAAAAGAAAAAAAGAAAGAAAGAAAGAAAGGATGTATTAATTAATCATGACATTAATAAATACAGAAAGAAAGTACCAAAGAAAGTGAGGAAGAAAGAACAAAAACGAAATAAACAAAGGAAAACAGAAAGGAAACAGAAAGAAAGAAAGAAAGAGAGAGGGAACGAACGAAAGAAAGAAAGAAAGAAAGAAAGAAAAAAAGAAAAAAGAAAATGGAAAAAACGAAGGAATGAACGAAAAGAAGAAATACAGAAGCCCAGGTCTAAGAAATGAACAGATAAAATAGGCAGAAAGAAAGACAGAGAGAAAAACAAAATAACTAAACAAACAAGCAAACAAATAAGGAAAGGAAAGAAGGCAGAAAAAATGTAAGAACGAATAAATGAAAATAAAAGAAAAGAAAGATAATACATATAGGAAAAAAAACAACAACAACGAAATAACGATCTAAAGAAAAAATAGAAAAAGGAAGAACAAAGAAGAAATAAAAAAAAACCACAAATGAAGAAACCAACAAAGATATAGAAGAATAACAAGAGAGAATGAAAAAAATAAATAAATACAGAAGAATAGAAAGAGAGAAGGAAAGATTAAAAAGTATAAATTAGGGAAGAAAGAAAAGAATGAAGGAAAGAAAAAAGTAATAAAATACAGAAGATTAACTAGAAAAGGTAAGAAGAAATAAAATAGAGACGAACAAAAAGGGAGAAAGAAAGAAAAAGAAAGAAGAGAAGAATAAAAGAGAGAAGGAAATAATAAAGAAATAAAACAGAGAAGAATAAAAGGAAAGAAAGAAAAAGGAAATGAAACAAAGACGACTAAATAGAGAGAAGAAAAAAAAAGAAAAATAGAAGAGAATAAAACGAAAGAAGGAGAGAAAAAGAAATAAAATTTAAAGAATAAAAAAGAAGGAAATAAAAAAAGAATATACAAGAATAAAAAAGGAAAGAAAAACAAATAAATATAAAAAAATTAAAAAAAAGACAGAATGAAAGAGAAAAGGAAATAAAATAGAAAAAATAAAAAGAGAGAAGAAAAGAAAAAAAAGGAATAAAATAGAGAAGAATAAAAATATAGAAGGAAAGAAGGAAGAAATTAAAATCAGAAGATTATAAAAAAATATGTAGAAGGAACGACAAAGAAAGAATGCAGCAAAAAAGTCATGTTTCGAAAATGAGTGAAAGGTGAATAAAAATGGCGACAAGAAAGATGCAATAAGCTAAAACAAAAAGAATGAAAACCTAAGCATCTAAATGAAAAGATTTTAACAATGAAATCAAAACCTTTCCTCGTTTTAGGAGACAGTTATTGTTTGTTTTATTGTCATTGTCATTTCAAATTTCTTATTAATATCCATAATCAACTTTTATTTGAAGCCAATTTATTTTGACATTTACTGATCTTTATTTCCTCTTTTTTTCGGATATTTTACAGTTCATTGTTTTCCTAATTGTGGGCTTTATTTTTTGAAAATATAACCATTTTAACTCAAATTTTTATATTATATTTTTAACATTTATTTTATTGGCAATGGCACCTTTTCACCGTAGTTATCTAAATTTTGGAAGTATTTTTCAGTGTTAATTTAAAAGAAATAATTTCCCTTTTTAAATTAATTGTTCATTTAGATTTAACTTTCAATTACATCCAGTACAATGTTTTGTTTATCGATAAACTTTTGAATAAAACTAATTGCTACTTTAGTGGTACTAAAATTAAAAGATTTTTTACGAGTTTTTGGACGTTCCTGATCATGACTCTCCCTAACTTCCTACCTTTGTATTGATTACCATCTTAATATTCTCTCTTTCCATTTAAACAAAATTGTTAGGTCTCGATGTTTTCCCTTGTTTTTCTTTGCCTTTCATATATATATATATATATATATATTTAATGAAAAACAGACCACTTTAAGGTACCATTACAATATTTTATTTCGCCAAAATCCTTTTAAAGGACTCCGGATCATCAGGTAACACTTCCAACAACGAAATGAAAGGGAAAAAAATCTTCTTTTTTTTTTTTTGTAATGGTACCTTAAAGTGGTCTGTTTTTCATTAAATATTAGCTCTGGATTCACATTGAGCTCTCAGGATTTCATCCTCTTGGAATTACCCATACGGTTTACCAAGTTCTTCGTAACTTAATTATATATATATATATATATATATATATATATATATATATATATATATATATATATATATGTATGTATGTATGTATATATGAAAGGCAAAGAAAAACAAGGGGAAATACCGAGACATATATATATATATATATATATATATATATATATATATATATATATATATGCAAAATAGTCCATTTGTTAGATTAAGATTTTAACCGTGTATCTTACTGGAATTCTCCGAGGTTTTTATAACATTACTGATCTTCTTAATTCATGGTTTTTATTGTCCTCGCTAATTAATGTGTTTTCTTTTTCTAATATTCAATCACACTGAGTAACCGCTTACGTCCTAGTAGTTTTATTGTCTTGCTTAGGCTGAAATGATTAACATATAAGGGGTGTAACGGCAAAATTGTCCAAATCGTGTAACAGCAAGATTGTCCATTTGTTAGATTAAATTTTGACCCGATACATCTTAGAAATGATTAAAGATATATTACTGGAATTTTCCCCAGTTTTTTTTTTTATAATACTACTGCACTCTACTGTGAGGAACATATGTATAATTACTATCCAACCTTAACAGGAATCATGATGAAATCGATCAGGAACGAAAATGGCATTAAGTAATCATAGCTAAGGATCCGAAGCTCATAAAGGATTGAAATTAAGCTCAAATATATATATATATATATAAATTCATGAATCATTCATACAAAAAACAAATATAGAGGTTAATAATTTAAATGGCGAGAATACATTTTCGCAAACAATATAAATAAGATACACCAACCCCGAAACTATATATGAATGATATGATCCCCGTTTATAAATTCCAGTTGCATAATTTTTTTTAATTTTTTTACAAGCTTTCATCTGTTCCTACAGACATCATCATGTCTGGAAGTAGATTTTATTCTTGTTTTTACTTCTCGGTAATAAGAAGAAAACAAAAATAGAGATGTAATCCGAAAAAATGCTATGAGAAATGTGTTATTGTTTTGGAACGTGAGGTCGTAACGCTGAGTTTGAATTTAAATTTTAAGGTTCTACGTTTTTGTACAAATATAGCAATAAGAGAATTCTTTTTTACTGGTAGATTTTCCGTGAATATGGCATGAACTATATTGTTCAATAATTACAGTAATGTCACACTTATTATCCGAGAGTTACACGTTGGATCAGTTATTTTAATTTCAATTAAAAGGTGCAAATATAACTTATAAATTCATGAATCATTCATACAAAAAACAAATATATATATATATATATATATATATATATATATATATATATATATATATATATATATATATATATATATTATTCCAGGATAATTTTCTAACTTATTCAAGATGATGTTTGCCCTCACTAACCTTCTAATTTTCTGTCCTGTAATAAGAAGGTGTCTCAGTTTTCACGTACGATTTCATTTTCAATCTTTTTTTCACTTCTCTTTGAACTGTCATAGCTGAAACTCCTCCCTCACATGCCAAACGTCTTATTGATTAATCTTTTCTAATCGATCTCTTTGGCTCTAAGTTGAAATGATAATCCCTCTTCCTTCAAGTCTTCCTCTCTACTGTTTGCTCTTTTTTTAAATTTATTCACCGTTCTCTTGATGGTTCTTAAATAGACTTTGAAGACAGAAGCCAGAATATGAATGTTGGTACCATTACTGAAGGCCTGGATGATCTTTTTCCTCTGACCACTGCTCACTTGGGAAGACAGTGGGATTGACACAAAACGATTTTAGCAGAATAACTCGAATTGTTTTGTAGTGATTCTTACGACAAATAGAATCAAGATGGCTAAACGCCTTATTTGAAAACCTGAGAAAAAAAATTTGAATTAGTTTAGTGGTATTTTTGATATTAACAAAATTGTTAATATTTTCGGCCTTGTTAACATTTCGGTCTTTCAATATCTGTCTAAATTTCTGAGATGAGGTATTATGTACACTATTTACATTATTCGGACTATTGTCCTCATTTTTGTCGCCATATTTATTACAACGTTTCGGCCTTTCAGTATCTGTCTATATTTCTGAGATGAGGTATTATGTACACTATTTTCATTATTCGGACTATTGTCCTCATCTTTGTCGCCATATTTTTTACAACGTTTAACCAGGTATTGAACCTCACACATTTTTCCCCAAGGACACATGGCACAGTGGATAAAGGCGTTAGTTATATCAAATGACAGGACCCAAAGAGTGTGAGTTCAATAACCGGTTAAGGTATGTATTGGAGAGGGGAATTAAAATGAGATAACTGATAAGTGACATCCATTAAACATGGCACGTGGAACTAGAACAGTCTATCCCAGTGAGCGAAATAAAGGGTTCAGTTCGACATTCCAACCACCTGAAAAAGTCCGGAGCTTAAAACGGCCGAAACGATGTAATAAATATGGCGACAAAGATGAGGACGACTTCCTCGTTACTCACATGTTCTTTCTATGTTATTCTCAACGCCCTTACTTTAGAACGAGATATGTGTTGTCTCAAGTCTCCTCTACACCTCTTAAGAAATTGTCCAGTATTCACCGCTATATGGGGTGGGGGGCAATATTACAGGGACTGAGAACTAATATCTGTGTATCTAACAACATTTTCTTATTTCTTAAAATTTTGTGTAGTTTTTGGAAGTTCTCATTCGCAATTCTAAAATGTCATTTCTTCATTTCTTCTTCTTGAGTTTCTTTTCCTCTTTTCTTCTTTTTTCCGTTTAATTAAATTAACCAATGGAATGAAATAGAAGAAAAAAAAATACACGTTTTTATAAATTTTCTATTCTCAGAAAAATAAACTTGATAAGTCCTGGGACCAAACCGGTTGTTATTTTTTTAGCTTTTTTTTTTTTAATAAAAAATGTCTTATAAATTTTGCCTTTTTCTACCTAGTATATATATATATATATATATATATATATATATATATATATATATATATGTGTGTGTGTGTGTGTGTGTGGAGAGAGAGAAAGTGAGAAAGAGAGAGAGAGAGAGAATTAATACAAATAGTTTGTCATTTAGTTAATTTGTGTTATCTTCAGCGACTTGAATCTAGAGTTTCGTAGACGGCCCCTGCAGCAATCGCTCCGTCCACACATCAGTGGATCAGCCAGGAAAATGAAATAAAGTTTAATCATATACATTGAAACAAAAATTATCTGGAAATAAAGACTCAGGAATAATTCAAGATTTTTTTTACATACTAAGGAGGTTACTTCGTTAAACGACCAGATCAACAATCAACCAAAAATGCGTCATTTCATCTGTGACAACCTAATATTTAATTTACGCTTCCACAAAATATCCCTAAACATTAAAATATTCGAGTGATTTTAATCATAGTATACTGAAAAGAGCAATGGACTTGATATCCGTATGTTCATTGCATACAGGTGTACAATTTTTCTCTCTCTGTTTACCTGGAGTTCCTTGATAAGATTCAAAGAAGAATCAGCAATATTATTGATCCTGATCTGGCAGCTCGGCTTCATTCACTTACCTACCGACGTATAGTTGCCTCTGAACCTTTTTTGTAAATACTTTCATATTAAATGTTCGAATGAGCTCTGCGCTCTGGTACCTAGTGTTTTTGAAATTAAGCTTCAGTACAAGACTAGCCTCGAGATCTCATCAATTTACAGTTGGACTGGTTAGATGTAGCCGCAGGTTCTCGCTTGTGGAACGCCCTTCCGGTTCCATGCTATCCAGCCAACTTTAATCTTCAAATATTTAAATGCACTGTCAATCGTTATCTACTGTCCTCCTGATTACCTTTTTCTCTTTCGACTCAATATTAATGTTTGTGTTCGTAATTCCTCCAAACCCTCTTGTGTTTTAGTGTCTTTAATGCCTTGCATGGGGTGATACGGATTAAAACATATTTGGCAGTCAATACTGAACAATTTCATCACAGATGAAGCAGAGGTTTGAAGTATAGAAAAGTGGTTCTACAGCAGGAGCCCGACTATGAGCAACGATGAAGTTATAGAAAAAACAGAAACGAAAAGGAAACTTATACTTAACTTTAGAAAGAAACAGTTGAAAATTTGTAGCAAATAATGAGGAAGTGCGGCTTGGAAAATATGATACTCACAGGACAGATTGAAGCTAAGAAGGAGACAATAAATACCTACTTAGTGAGCTTGAGTAAATAGATGGCAGACTGGTGTTTAGGAGAAATAAGAAAAAGACAGAGCTACAAAGGAGAGGAAAATATGGAGAGCCATGATCGCATATGTACTGAATAAACAAGGTACATAGAAGAAGATGAGCTTGAATAAATGGTTGTCGGAACAAGGTTTAGAAGAAATAAGAGAAAGACAAAATTTATTAAGCGCTAGAAAGGAGAGGAAATTGTGGAGAGCCATGATCGCATATGTACTGAATAGACAAGGTACACAGAAGAAGAGTGAGCTTGAATAAATGGTTGGTGGAACAAGGTTTAGGAGAAATAAGAAAAGGACAAAATTTATAAAGAGCTAGAAAGAGAGGAAATTGTGGAGAGCCATGATCGCATATGTACTGAATAGACAAGGCTCATAGAAGAAGAATGAGCTTGATTAAATGGTTGGTGGAACAAGGTTTAGGAGAAATAAGAAAAAGTCAAAATTTATTAAGAGCTAGTAAGGAGAGGAAATTGTGGAGAGCCATGATCGCATATGTACTGCATAGACAAGTTACATAGAAGAAGAATGAGCTTGAATAGATGGTTGGCGGAACAAGGTTTAGGAGAAATAAGAGAAAGACAAAATTTATTAAGATCTAGAAAGGAGAGGAAATTGTGGAGAGCCATGATCGCCTACGTTCCGAAGTGACACGTCACATAGAAGTGATAGGCATTGCAAAGTTTCATCTGGAGGAGAAAGGCTACAAGATTGAAAATGACACATTTTCCAACAGACCCTAATAAAGCTACGACCGAGGAGGCCCAGTGTAAAGTAGGGTGTTGTTAATGGGCAAATATTGAGTGTCGGGACTGTCTACGTGCGATTTTTGCCCCTGGTTTAAGGGTCGAGGCTTTCCGGTGGGGTGATTTCGAATTCCACTGCTGCTAATCAATTTTTAACGATGTGGAAAAAACAAAAAATGATTACTTTCTTAATGTTAGTTTGTTGCGTCGCCGAGCCGACTTCGGGGCTGGTTTTGCGCGGCAGTCTCTAGGGACGCATGGCTTCTACACCCCGACATCTGTCAAATGTGCAAAACATTGTAACTCTGATATGTAAAAAGAAAAAAAAAAGAAATGAAATTGTTAATTTAGTTACATGCTTACTTGCATTATTCAGACTGTTACCCTCATCTTCACTGTCATATTCACAACGTTTCGACCGTTGTACGCTCCTGTCTTCTTCAGGTGATTGAAATTTCGAACCGAACCCTTTGTTCCGTCTGCCGGGGTATACTGTTCTAGTTCCACGTGCCATGCCTCTTAAGGATGTCTCATTCATTTTCCTTTAACACAACTCTCCAAGTTTTGGTTCACCACTGCTGTAGCCC
>OZ010610.1:71825381-71847881 GCA_963932145.1 Acanthosepion lycidas | reverse complement strand
AACCTTCCTGATAATTGTTCCGACTAACGTCCTCTATGGAACCTAGTTTTATGAATTTAAGCGCAGTACTAGATTGGCGGCAAGGTCTCATCATATTACTCTTGAATTGGCTAGAGGTGACCGTAATTTCTATGTTAACAGTGTCTTCTTTCGCACTACTCGCTTGTGGAACTCTCTTCCTAGGTTGCACTTCCTAAATAACTTTAATTTTTAAAAATTTAAATGTAATGTCAATCGTTATTTTCTGTCTTCTTAATTCTTGTTCTTTTATTGTCCTCTCTCCTTAATAGTAATTTTTTTCATATTCTCTAACACTCAGTAACCCCTTTGAGCCCTAGTGGCTTTATTGCCTTTGATCTTCAAAAATTTAAATGCAATATCAATCATTATCTTCTGTCTTCTTAATTATTGTTCTTTTATTGCCCTCTCTCCTTAGTCGTTTTTCTCATATTCTCTAACACTCAGTTACCCCTTGCGTCTTAGTGGCTTTATTACCTTTGATATTCAAAAATTTAAATGCAATGTCAATCGTTATCTTCTGCCTTCTTAATTGTTCTTTTATTGTCTTCTCTCTTTAATAGTAGTTTTTCTCACATTCTTTCACATTCAGTAACTCCTTGTGTTTTAGTGGTTTTTTTGCTTTGCTTGAGATGAAATGATTAAAGACAAAATTTGCATGTGTCTAATGATTATCGAACGGCAAATGTCTCGTCACGTCTTCATACTTTTAGTATCGAAAGAACTTCTTTTACCCGCGTCGACATTTTCGAACAGATCCTTCGTGCTGCTCGTGTTATAAAAGCTTCATATAATCGACCTCTAATGAGAACGAAATATGAAACTGTACTGATATCAGACACGGAAAAGAAATGACAACATCTCCTACAGAAGTTGGCGAAGGAAAGTGAGAAGAAGGGACTAAGCATAAACTACAAGAAGGCAGAATGCATGGTAAAAGGATGAGTCCGAAATGCGATTTGCAGGTCGGGGACCCTAAAATCAAGCAGGTGCGGAAGTTTAAATATCGGGTAAGCGTTTTGACAGAGTACGGTAAGTGCGAGATTGAGAACTGTAGACATATTGGGATGGCCAAGGACGCATTCCAGAAGCTGGACAGAGTATTGCGAGAAAGGAGGATTTCTTTGGTAACAAAGGAAAGAGTATTGGGATTTTACGTCACGTCTGTCCTCTTTTACGGCAGCGAATGTTGGACGGTCTCTTCAATGATGAAGAAGAGACTCAAGCGACGGAGATTATATTTCACATTTCAATACACGGACGCTACATCCATAAAACAATTGAAACCTAACCTGAACAAAATAAACTATGAAATCTCCACAAATATTCTTAAATGCCTATAATTGATAACAAAAGCCACTGGTTTGTACCAACGGCATCTCATACTTAATACATCTCGTTTTCACTCTCGTGTGGTCATATGTAACGTCATGAGCTGCGATGCGATTTTTGCTTCCGCGTCTCGTATACACGAGTTTGTCGTTGCTTTGAAATTTTTCATGCAACAAAAACAGACAATCATTATTGTTTTGTCCGTGTATTGTTTAATATATTGAAATGTAATTGTCATCTTTGATAATGGTTTATGTAAGCCGAAAGCTTAGGATTAAAACATGTATCAAGATGGTGATTTCCTTTCGTCTTTCAATGATAATGTTATTAAGCTTATCAGGCAATAGGAAAGGAACTTACTTAACATAAATTGACGAAACATGTCCATAATAGTTAACGAAACATGCATCAATATATATATATATATATATATATATATATATATATATATATATATATATATATGTATGTATGTATGCAAGTGGGTATATGGGTATGAATGTGTGTTGTCCGATATGATTTATTCCATTGGATGAGTCGGTATTACTTACAGGTTTTGGGGAATTTAATATTTAGAATATTTATTGTCTTAACACATTGTCTTAATCCCAACATCACTTAATCCATTAGCAGGAACTTAAATTAATTTACATACAACTAAAGTCTTTGGCCATAAATAAACTCCAATTCCGGCCCACCTGGTCACCAACTCAGACATCTTATCAAAATGTGTCTTGTCCTTAAGTAGCTCCGTACATTCTCTTCGACTGCTATCTAAACTAAATCAAAACCACCATTCCGAAACAGTCAGTCTAGGGCTGAGGAGGGCTGGTATAGGGTTGTACTGGTCTGAAATAGATTATACCTACATGAGGTAATTTTGGATTATGCTGTCTAAAATATATGCTCTGTTATAATAAATACATTGAGCTCTCTCTGTGGATCAGTTTTAATATTTCTTAAGTGTTTGTGTAGAAGTAGGGATTTGAATTTATTTTCAATATCAGTCCTACACAGAGAGACGACGTGTTTATGATAAGGGGCTTGTGTTAGTTACTGCAGGAGGGTGTGAGGTATCTCATTACGGAGGAAGTGGTCTGGGCTTGGCGTTTATTTATGGCTAGGGCTTTCGTTGTCTGTAACTAAATCTCAGCTTCCACTATGAGGTGCTCCGTATGCTAGCAACAAATGTGTTTTCGTGGGATTTACAGTAAATTGTATTTCATCCATAAGGGTTTAATGTCATTAATAAGTTATGAGGGCTTTAACCTTTAGACTGATTAATTTTAGGTAAATTAGTTACTGGAATGATAGATTGATAAATGGAATCGATTGTGCTATCCAACACATATACACATACATATACACATACACAGATACTTAACGGCGGAAATGTTGCAATAAATATGGTGACAAAGATGCGGACAATAGTCCGAATAAAGTAAATAGTGTACATAATACCTCATCTCAGTAATATAGACAGATACTAAAATATCAGAGTTTAGATGGAGGCGTTAGACGTAGAGAGTTGAAGTAAATTAACAAAGATCCAGAACGATACCCTCTGTGTTCTTACAGTTGATGCAGTTGCGTCTGTGGAAATGTGGCTGCCGAGCGTTGGGTATGTCTTGTTCAGCAAGACCGCGCAAACGTTTATGATGTCAATGATGGATGCTACAGTCCAGATTTGGCGATGTTATGTACAAAAGAAAGCAACTAAAAAGAAGGAAAAAAAGGTATTTGAATGTTGCCATTAAAATGGCTGGATACGTTACATTTATCACGTAATGTCTTTTTTATCTTACCCAGAAGTTCACACGAAGATGTCCTGAAGGACACATGGCACAGTGGATAATGGCGATAGTTAGATCCAGTGACTGGACCCGACAAGTGTGACCTTAATACCCGGTTAAGGCAGTTTTTTTTCCCCTTTTCTTTTCTCACTCTGTCTGGGATATCCTGTATATTTATTTCGGAGTCTGGCATCAGCATAGTGTAATCTGCGTATCATATAAGGGTACAGGTTACACTAATTGATACTAAATCCTGGTATGGTCTCAAGTTCCCTTAGGATAGCGTCCGTGTAGAGGTTGAATAAATCTTAGGAGAAGATACATGCTTGTCCTACAATCATTTCGAATTATATATATATATATATATATATATATATATATATATATATATATATATATATATATATATATGAATTTATTTTCTATCGGTTTGTTCCAGGTATAATTTCTGGATTATTCTAACATCTTTTCCAGATAGATTTAATTTTCCTAGCAGTTCAAATAGATCCTTATGTCATACCTCGTCAAATAATTTAGCGTAATCTATAAAACATAAATGCACATCCTATTGCGTTTGTATGGTACCCTGTAATATTTCTATTTTCGAAAGAAAAAAAAAGGAAGGATTGATTTTTTAAGATTTAAGATATCTCTAATATAAGGCTCGTGTGCCACTCAAAGTTGAAGATTAATGTTAAAATTGTAATGATGAATGTGATATGCGACGTGAATGGTTTGGTTTGGTTGTTTTATGGTTTGGTTTAGTTTGGAATGGTTTGGTTTGGTTTACGGTATATCGACCTCAGTGGGTTATTTAATGCCGACAAGTTTGTTTTTTTTTATTGCTGGTAATATTTTTTATAAAAAGATATTGCTGGTATTAACATTTTTACACATTCCTAATGTTTTGACCTCAGTTTAGGGGTTAACTATTTGCCCATAGCTGACACCCTAACAGGTGCTACCACCCTGGGTCAGGGTGGAGCTGGGAACACCAGCGATTATGAGGTGGTTCCACGCTCCTCAAAACCTCCTGATCAGAGGGCGTGCTGTTGGACATAGTTTATCGTCTTACGCAGGACACGCATGTAGTTTATCGTTTACCCAGGACGTGCGACGTGAATGAACATGGAGCTTGTAAGAAGTAAAGATTATGAAAAGTGATTCATTACGATGGACATTTGACTTGAAAAAGGTTCAGGAAATATCCAGTTCCATGTAATTTCAACGGAATATAATGGAATGAAACTTTCTTCTTCCATTCGGAATACGGAGTAAATTAGGGTGATTCGACTCGATGGAAATATCATGTGTGTCCAAACAGATTCCCAGCTGACAATAAGTAGAAATACTATACTGAATCCATTGCTAGGTCAGCTGTTAATTAAGTTGGTTTACTGTGTCGTGCGGGACAATTTTTCCCTCTAAAATCTATCTTACATACCTATAATTATACCATTCGTTCATGGTTAGAATATTACGGTAACATATGATCTAGAATCCTTGCTATTTACCCAGAGTTCCTTGATAACATCCAAAGAAGAATCAGAAACTTTATAGGTCCTGATCTGGCGCCTCGGTTTCAGTCACTTATCAACCGACGTAAGGTTGCCTCTCTGTGCCCTTTCTATATATTCTTTCATGGAAATTGTTCGGATGAGCTCTTCCTTATGGTACCTAGACTTCATGTATTTACGTGCAGTACTATACTGGCATCGAGATCTCATCAATGTACCGCTGGGCTGATAAGCTGTAACTGTAAATTCTATGCTAAGTTTCTTTTCTCGGAATTGTCGCCTGTGGTACTCCCGACTCCATGCTTATCAGCCAAATCTAAACTTCATAAATTTAATGTCAATCGCTATCTGCTGTTTTCCTGATTACTCTTTCCTCTTCCAAATTGTTATTAATATTTCTGCTCCTAATTTTTGCCCACCCTATAACTCTTTCTGTTTTAGTGGTTTACTACCTTGCATTGGGGAAACCGATTAAAATAATGGTCTGAGCTGGTGGAAGTAAGGAATAGAGCGTTCATTTGCCATAGGAATAGTGATAGAATAACGAAAGTTTTATGACGTTGCATCTGTGGAAATGAGGCTGCCGAGCGTTGGGTATGTCTTCAAGACCGCGCAAACGGTTACGAAGTCAATGATGGCTGCAAAAGTGAGGTCTGAACTGCTACAGTCCAGATATGACGATGTAATGTACAAAAGAAAGGAACTAAAAAGAGGGATAAAAAAAAGAAAAAAGGATTTAATGATGCCATTAAAATGGTTGAATGAACTGGAAGAGAGAAAAATAGCAAAGGGTCCGAAAGAAAAGGATGAAATAAAAAACGAATGAAAAAAAGCAACAAAAAACGAAAAAAGAAAGAGGAGATAAAAGTAGAAACAAAAAAAAAATTAGATATAAATAAAAAAGGTAAATTTTACGGATCAGAATGTGCGTTACGCAACTCTAAAAGCAAATAAATCGATAAAAGAATAAATAAAATTCGATTAATAATAATAATAATAATAATAATAATAATAATAATAATAATAATAATAATACTAAAAACATCAAGCTCTTATCAATGGACTGGACCAAAGAGACTGGACCGGATTACGTTCCTTTCTGGTTATCCGACGCCTCACCACTTCCGGTTTGCATTAATCCTATATTCAGCCGTTCCACTTGTTTTCTCAATCGCATCTGCGATTCCCATCTCTCTTATCGGGATATTCAAAGGAAAAATAAAAAATAAAAGGGAGACCAGAAATGGCGTTACACTCATTCCAGGGAACGTTAACAGATCATGTATAAAAAATAATTCTATTTGTTAATTTTGTTTAATCTTTATGCACGCACGTGTATAATCAGCTGCATATATTCATAGGAATGGGGGGGATAGAAATTAGATTTCTCTCAAAGCATAAATACGCATATGCACATATACTCAGGTACGTCATCACGGTCAATTCGGTGATCACGTGAGGGTTGATATTCAAAGATATATATATATATATATATATATATATATATATATATATATATATATGACGTCACATACTATGAAAATTACTCGTACATTCAGGCCGGTAAATGTCGTTAATACTGTTTATTATAAACAGAGCATTTACTTAAATACTTGTATCTATAAAAAGAATGCTAGACATAAAATGTTTTAATATATATATATATATATATATATATATATATATATATATATGGAGAGAGAGAGAGAGAGGATGAAATAAATTGTCGTCTAAATTACGCAAAAATGAAAATAACACTCTCAATCTAAGCTGGTATATGCTGCCATAATCCTTGCCTTCAGTTCATCTTTGGTATTACAAGGAGTTTTGTTGATCTCTCGCCCCATGCATAATAATCGAGTGGGGGCTGTCATCTGGGGAGTTATGTGACCATATGTAAGGTGTGATGTATTCACAGAAATTATCTGAAAATACTTAAATACTTGTATCTATAAAAAGAACGTATAAACATAAAAAAATGTCTTATATATAATAATAATAATAATAATAATAATAATAATAATAATAATAATAATAATAATGGACTCTCCCGTCGCTTTCAACGTATGAGGATCTGACAGCTTATTGATTCAGTTATGAAATTTTGTGCGATAATCTTAAGTGGCATTTAAGACCCGCTAGTGATTTACAAAGGAGGTCACATATGGAGCAAGTGTGAGGATTGTGAGATGAGATCACTGTTAGATTGGCTGACCTTTTAGATCTTGCTCTCGATTCTTGAAGATGATTCAGACAAGCAGATTGAAAATTGATGAGTCCACTAAAATACGTTGATCGCCATTCTACCCGCTCCAAAACTAAGCACCACTCATGGGTGTTATGTGGTATATTGACTGCTGAAAAGTTGCTTTTCAGTTTGTCTTTGTATCTTAGCCATAGGCGTCCTTCATTCCTGTAGACCTGATCTAACTCTCTGTACATTAGGTTCTTATATATATATATATATATATATATATATATATATATATATATATATATATATATATATATATATATATATATATATATATAACACGTTGTTGTTGAGTCCGGTTCCGGTGGCTATGTATATTTCGATGAGTATCAGCGCCAGAATTAGGAGTAACTGCGCTATATCGGATCAGTCTGTTTTCCCATTCTTTACCGAACGGTCCGAGTTCGATTCTCGGTAGTGGATTCGCACTGCTGATGAGCCACAAAAAAGAACGAAACGGCCGTCCAATGCTTTCTGCATTCTGTAAGAACCATTCTTCTAGACTGGCCAGCTTCAGAAAGAAAATCCTTGTGGCCTTGTTCCTAGCCATTGTGGCCTTGTTCGTAGTTTGTTTTTCTTTTATTATTAAAACTTCGAAAAAGCCAACTCTTAACAATATTAACTACGAACAAGGCCACAATGTGCTAACCGTATTCGGAAATTAAAACATTTCTACAACAGACTAATAATAATGCACACTCTCATCTAAGCTGAAAAATTAAATTATCCTTGATAATGGCTAAAGCGCTCGGAACTATAAAACATTTGGACAGTTTTTACACCCTCCTTGTCCAGAAAAGAAAGCTCCTGTTCAAACACAAGAAAAAATTCAATAATATGCTTAACTGTAGTACCTTGTTTGCCGTTTTAATGAAACATGCATAAACAAAGGATTTCTGTCTAAATATCTATCTATCTATCTATCTATCTATCTATATACACACACAAGGAGGTTCCAATACAACAGGTTAACAAGAAAAATAAAAACTTTTTTTCATTTTTCTTCTTTTACCTGATGGATTTGAAAATCCTTTTAATTTAATTTTAATTTTACATGGTGAAAGGATGATCGTCAGTGTTATGTAGTAATCCCAATCCCCGTTGTTTATAATATATACTAGCAGCATGACCCTGCGTTGCCCGGGCTTGATTAAAAAATCGTACGACTCATACAGCAATCGCTATCACTTGACTTAAAATATTTTTGTCCTTCTTTGCCTTTAAATGAGTGCCTTTTGCCGTGCTGATGTTGCTACATGCCTTAATTCTTGCCCATCTCACACTGAGAAGTTTTTTCTAAGCTCTATACTAAACATTAAATCTGTTACGAAAAAAGAACTAAACAAAATGAACGCAAAACGATCAACTTTAAAAAAGGACTCCTAACTAGAAAAACCGAATGAAAAAAGAATGTTAACAACAAATACTTTTTCACACCGAACCCAGTTCTGCGGAATCAGACTCAACGTTGAGTTTAAGCAAGCGAATGAGCCAATTTGAGTAAAGTGACATGCAGATTTAAATTTTTCCCACTTGTGACAAATGCAGCTATCGATATTTTTTTGCATGCTAGCATGCTTGTTAACATTCGTGTCAGTCAGCTGTTGCCTCTCACGCTGGCCAATAGAATCTTCCTGCCTAATTGTGGCAGCCAGCTATTGGCTCTCACTCTGGCCAGTACAAAATGGCCGCAAACTACATGAAAACTGCCATAAAAGCATGAAAAATCGATTATTTCCACTATCGATGGGAGTTAGGAAATGCAAAGTCGGTCTTGGCCTTCACGCTAACTCGGAGCATGTGCATGTAAACTTTGGTGCAAATCCGTTGAAAATTGCGGCCGTGCATTCGTTACACACACACACACACACACACACACACATATCCTGCTTTTTATAGATAGATAGATATATATATGTATTATTATGATTGCCCCTCCCTTCGTTGCTTCGCGACAGTGATAAGAGGGGAAAAACATTACTTGATTTCAATTTGTGAGAAAATGAAAGAAAAAAGGGAAGGCAGAAGCCGACAGAGAGAATCAGATTAAGCGGATGTGAACAGATACTACATTTTGATCCCAGACAATTGGCGATATTTATTTGTACAATGGTACAAAATGTGGCACAAGGCCAAAAAGGGAATTGGGGAAAAGGCCGATCTTCTTCTGTCTTAACTTTAAACTTAGCTAGCCACAAACACTGACCCAAACATACCACAATATTCCTAACACCAAAACAACACCTTCTTACCCACCTTTCTGACTACATTCACTATAATACCTCATTGTCTCTACGAAAATCCTAAGTAGTCTCCATATGTACAATTCATTGTCTGTGGAGGGAGGGGAATAAAACAACAATTTAAAAAATCCCCAATGAGTATGTACAATATGGAACAAAATTATTTACAAGAAACTAAACAAAATGATGTTAGTAATAAAACCCCCAACAATCCTTAAATATAACAGAAACATATCCCAGAAAATTGGCTGAAAAGCGATGGAGATCGGACAGTATTTTCACAGTATCGAACAACGCAAAGCGAGTAAGGCAATCGACAAAAATCTAGTTACCATAAATAAAATAACATCGTCTGTTGAATTATTTCTAAATTATTATTAAGAGAAATGTTTATAATACGGAGATATGTCTAGTATATACACACACATACACACACACACACACACACACACACACATATATATATATATATATATATATATATATATATATATATATTAGGTTGGTGCAAAAATAATGTCGTTTTCTCACATATGTTACTATGTGAAAAAACGACATTATTTTTGCACCAACCTAATATATATTAGCAATTTTCTCTTTCCATTCACTGCTCTGTCCATCTAGATACCAATATCGATTTATTGATTCTTACTTTCAACTTACTCTTCGATCTTGCTTCTCTTATTTTTTTTATTTTTTGTTATTATTCATAATATTCGGACATTAATGGACACAAGATTCCAGTTAATAAAAAATAAATAAAAAAAAACTCTTTATATTTTTCCTTTCGATTGGAGTTCATTTTTTTTTTAAATCCTTTTATAACTCACTGTTGCAATGTTGAACCTTCCTTTAATATCTCACCCATCAAGGGAATTGCACAAAAAAATGGCACGGAAAAAAAAAAAAAAAACATTAAAAAAAATGACTGGCGTGTTTTACGTGTGCGCACGTCCTTGCATAGAAAAGATATTTTCAATGTTGAATATTTTTGTTAGAATATTCCAGATAATTGAGGGAGACAATGGATGTCCAATAGTGTCACTAAATAATGCATTTCTCTGAATTTGGTTATTACCAATTCAGAACAAATTCAAATCTCTCCAGCTCCATTTTGCTGTATATGACACGTAAAGGATTATGGCGGATACATTTCTTCTTTTAATTAAAAGCAAGAATAATGTACATATCATCACCTTCGAACTTTCCAAAATCTCTTTCTCTCCATATATTATAAAAAATAAATATTTACTGAATAAGAGAAATGAAATAGATATTGTTTGCCGTCATTGTCAAAAATTTTCCTTAAATAATATTTAAAAATATATTTGAAAATAAATTTAAAAATAGAATTAAAAAATGGGAGCTGATAATATACATACTTATATTTGATAATAATTCTATTACATTTCCTTGGTTTTAAAAAGAAATATAGTCTATTATTAGGTTGGTGCAAAAATAATGACGTAATAATGTCGTTTTTTGACGTTACAAAATACGTCAAAAAACGACATTATTACGTCATTATTTTTGCACCAACCTAATAGCAATTAAGAGTAAAAATATTTTAAAATTGTAGACGTATTTTAATATAAACACACATAAAAAATCTTTGAGTATACAGGGAAAAAATGCCGAAAAACTTATTGCCGTTAATAAAAAAAAAACAAAAAAAAAACCCCAGACGACATGCATTTAACGGATATCAGAATTTGTTGAAAAATAACCCCCTACCCTCCCTAAACTTAACCCATTTTTCGAACATAATTGATACAATAGTTAATAAAAATGAACACGCTATCCTGAATGATTGGATTACTCTGTATCCTTGGAAACAGTAAATTATGAATTTATATGTGCGTTTAAAACTCAGTAAATTTTAAAATAAGTTATTCCAATATTCCTTTGAAGATGAAACGAAACTAATGCTTTTAATTTAATTATATAATTAAATTTAAAGTTTTTAGCTTCCATTTTTTGAAATATGGTTATTACTGTGTAGCTAAAAAGCATATTTTAAATCAGTTAATTTATAATATTTATGCTCTGTAAATTTACATTGAGCACTGTTTTGTAAAAATAAAGAATATCAAGAACACCGGTTATATATCTTACTGTTCTTTCTATACGATATATATATATTCTGTTTGTACGATATTTTCATAGATACAATTATTTAGGTAAATGCTTTATGATAAACATTATTGACAACATTTGTCGGAGGACGCATATTTTCTATGAAATTTGTTGGGCATTCAGGCCGGAACATCTTGTTAATATTGTTTATTAGAAACAGAGCATTTAGTTAGATATTTGTATAACAAATTGTCACGGTTAACCTAGAGAAAACTACAGTATGTATAACGGTAAAAGACAATACGAAAGCTGTATTATTAGCCGATGCGTTTCGACCAATGTGGACTTTTTCAATGGAAAAATGAAATGAATTCATTGAAAACAATGTAACTATTAACAACAAAACAAAATGTCCTTAGCAACTGGAAGAATTTAAAAAAACGTCGTTGTATTCATATTGACGTAATTTTCAGTTGACAATGTGAATATAATAGCAAATTCTTCGAGTGACTAAGGACATTTTTTTTTTATTATTAGTTACTTTGTTTTGATAAATTCGTTTCGTTTTTGCCTTGAAAAAGTCCACATTTTCCTATTGTCTTTTACATTTATACAAATATTGTATCTATAAAAATAACGTATAAACAAAAATATATTAAAATAATTGTCGGGCTTAGTCCATTTCATATCACACACATACACACACATAATCTGTTTATACACTATTCTTTATAGATACAAATATTTAAGTAAATGCTCTGTTTATAATAAACAGTATTAACAACATTTACCGAGTTGAATGTCCGAGAAATTTTCATAGAAAATATGCGTCCTCCTTCCTATACAGAAGTTTAAAAAGCAGTAATTTAACCTTGCTAGCCAAACGCTTCCTCTGTAGCTAAATTTTATAGCACGCAGGATATATCGGTCCCGTGCAGGATACAGGTTCGGTTCCTATTGACGATACATATTTTTTATGATATTTCTCGGAGTTACCTTCGTATAATGCAATTAATTTTATTGATCTTTATATATATATATATATATATATATATATATATATATATATATATATATATATATATATATATATATATATATATATATATATATATATATATATATATATATATATATATATATATAAAGAATAATCCTTCTCAGGCAAGGACAAAATTCCGTGAAGAATTTTCCCGAAGTTCATTTCGGAAGAAAAAGTAAAATTTATATGGTCTTAGGTTTTGTCTTTCAGCATCCAGATAGTTTAAGAAATTTTTTAGAAATGGTGTCACGGGGTCATTTTTCTAATAACCTGTTTGCAGTTAGACGTTAGAAGCCATGCGACAAAAGCGCGTAGAGAACGTTTTTGAATTTAAAACCAAAGTAAGTATCATCATTCACTCGATGAGAGCAACGTGGTCAGACGTATGGACGTTCTAGTCAGTTATTGCATCATCAAGAAAATAAGCCGCAGTCCCTGTTCTGGTGACAGTGTTGTGCCAATCTGCGCAATTGATCGCTGGATCTTAGTAGAGTACGTTGCACTCCCCATGAATCAAAGAATGGTGTACTGGTGGCTAAAACGCTTTAAAATGGCGGATGAACAATTGTAACAGACGCAAGTCAATCTGGTCGCCAGTCATCATCTTATGAGAGAGGATGTCTTGATCTGGAAAAGCCGACGAATCACGTTTTCACAGATGGTAGCAATCATGGCCATCTGCTATAGGTCTGCACAAACCACGGTGTATGATGACTTGGGGTACCGTAAAGTTTGTGCCAGTTGAGTGCCCCCAACAAGTAATCGGCGTTGAAGCGGCTTCCTGACCAACTCTAATTGTTTCTGGAACAGGCAGGATACCGAAGACGTACATATGGTTGCAAAGATCAACTACTAATAAATAAAATGATCCTAGAAAATTGCAGAAAAAATTAGAAATCTCCGCATATCATGAATAGATTATATTATAATAATTGGTGCCAGTCACTTTCCCTTACCCAGTTTACAGGCACAAGCACACAAATCTATGCTGGGATTTCTTCTTAGCCAATAAAATAGGCCTGTTCTCATTTTCATCTGACTCAGTCCCGCTCTGTAGACAGAACGCCACGTTCGCTTATCCGAATTCTCTCTTGTGTGTCAACCCCAATTCTCAGTTGGTGAACTTTTTGCCATATTACTGTTGTTTTGCCTTATTAATCTTAATTATTCTTATATATAGTTTTGCATGGTTTATATTATTTTTTGTCCTGTTCTTTTCTTTTTTCTCGTTATTTTTCTTTTCTACTCTTGTTTGGAAATAATATTTCTTTGTTTAAGCAATTCTCGCGCTTTCAGCTTACGTATGTCTCGCAAACTCAATTCGATCGACTTATTTTGTTAATTTGAATTTATAACGTATAAAATGTGGCTTAGTCACTGTTTCATTTATTTCTCAACAGTGATCAAGCTTTCCGAAATATATATATTTTAACAATAAATTATCCGTTGGAATTACAAGTTTTTATTCTTTTTAATTCAACTTCAATGAAATCAAGCGTTTTTACAATTATACGTTGCTGTTGTTACAGTGTAAACATGGTCGCTCCGTTAAACGTGTGCACCAAGGAGGAAAAAAGAGCAGTCATCAGATTCATCTGGCCGGAAGTTGTGTCAGGGGATGAAATTTTTCGGAGGCTTTCAACACAATACGACGACAGCCCACTGTGGAGAATTCAATATAAGTGTTTTTTTTTTATTATTATTAAACAATAGGAAAAGTTTCCAAACCAAAATAGAAAAAAATACTCCTATTATTTTCGTATTTTCCATTGAAGTAAAGAAGTCCATGCTGGGTGTAGCTATGCTACATCAACTCTATTACAGACATTTTTGATACTTGCTATTATCAGTTATCCAGCTAGCCATCTTTGGTTGAATTTGTGTTGGTTGGTTGACCAATTTGATTTCAGGTTGGTCGAAGTCTATTTCGTGACCTCCTTTGATACAATTGCTGATGACGTCCCTATTTTTTTTTTTTTTACCTTAGTTCAAAGACACCGATTTTCGTCTATTCTTTCTTTTAGTATCTCACAAACATTTTTTTTAATTTTCTGGTTACTGTTTATTGCAAACGTTGTCAATTCTCTTTCTTTGCAGTTATGCAATTTTAATAAAACCATAGTCACTCACTCTACAATAGTCTTTGATAGTGTACCATATTCTTCGAACTTTATGAATTTGGAAATTTATAAAGCCACCTCGGTGATATTAATTTCCTCAAATCGGATTCATTTTATTATCATAACCAAGATGGTATCCTTTAGGAGATTGTATCTCCTACAATAATAATCAACATTTAATTCTTATACTGGTCATAGATGCATACATTCTCTCGTAAGTCGTTATTTCGTGTAAAAATGACAAATTTAATGCAGCTTGCACATATATAGATTAACACATCACTTATAACTTAAATACTATCAATATGAGGGAAATTCAAATCGATAAATACACGATATATTCTATATAGTTCAATGTAAAGAAAGGCTTCACATTATGGAAGCGATTTTAATACAAGGGAAGTAACTAACCTTAAATCAGACATCTTTGTCCACCGGGGATCTTATATTAAAATTGATATAAAAATGCCGCTATATATTCAGTTTACAAATGACGTCAACTCTAAATGATTTGAAAATAATTCCATCTGAGAAAAGAAAATTTGAATTTGCTAAGTACACAATTGTAATAACAGACAGAAACTAGTAACCTTGATAAAGACTGTAGTATCAGTCGCAAGTACTCGGACTGATGAGATAAATATGGGAACAGTAACGGTGGGTACTGTAAAAGAACTTTGAAATGTTAATTTTGAAATAAAACAACTTAATCAGAAGTTTAAAAAAATAATAAAAAGTTGGACAGAGATCTTGGCGTCGGTGTTGCTTAATAAATCTTGTTTGAAAATATAATATACATTATTGAGTGCGCATATATATATATGTATATATAAAATTATATATCTCTCTATATATATACGCATATATATATATATAAAATTATATATATATATATATATATATATATATATATATGCGCACATAAATTATTTAACTATTACATATCAATTTTATCCCGACATCGAAGTTTCTTGGTAACATTTCCAGTTTTCAGGGGTTGTGATTTTATACGATAAATAAATTCTGATAAAATCATTTCATATACTATCATTAATGCTATAATTTAATATCATTTTAACATTTTTATTTTGGGCACTATATATAAAATATCTGTTTCTTAAATCTTATAAGTTATATATATATATATATATATATATATATATATATATATATATATATATATATATATGAGTGTGTGTGTGTGTTTGTGTGTGTATTTGTGTGTGTATTTGTGTGTGTGTATGTATATATATATATATATATATATATATATATATATATATATATATATAATGTTCCTGCACTGAAATCAAACATTCCGTTCTAACATCTAATTTAGTATCTTCATTACATCTTTATCTACATAGCGGCAAGCACGATACTAATGAAAGGCAAACGACCTCAATTTCATCAAATAATGTTCGTGTGCATGTCGTCTGCACCATCAAATGTTCCAATTGTTTCTAACGCGACTGATTAGCCAACTGTCATGGCGCCATGCACGGCCCCATGGGACAATACCTTACACATCACCTTGCCGACTTGGAGATGTCTCGCACAATTCTTCTGCCTTTTCTGACGGGCCGTGTGAGTTGACATGGAATTATTAGCTGTTCAATGACAAGGAGAATTTCTTAGATTTTTTTTTCTTTTTACTCATTTTTTTATTCTCTTGTTTTTATTTTTTTCGTATATTTTGATTTGTATTTTTTCTTTGTACTCTTTCGTTTTTTTTAATCATTTTTCGTGTTTCTTTTTTATTTAATTTTTGTTGTTTCTTTTTTCTCTTTTACATTGTTTCCTTAACACTTCTTCCTCTCTCTTTTCCTTCTTTCATTTCTTCTTCTTTCATCGTTGTATTTCTTATGTATATTCTTTCTTTTTTTTCTTCTTTCATACAATCATGGTCAGTCGCGTTTTCTTCTTCCTTTGTTAAGTCCTAAACTACTTTACTTTCTTCTTCTTTTTCTCTTTCTACACACATTTCTTTCTCCTCTTTTGTCTTTTTTGCTTCTTTTGTTTGCTTTTATCTTTTCTTTTATTTCTATTTCTCTCTTCTTTTCTTATGATTCATTTTCTTTCTTATATTTCCTTTTTCATCGAAATTCTTTCCTGTAGCGCTCTTTCTTTCTTTCTTTCTTTCTTTCTTTCTTTCTTTCTTTCTTTCTGTCTGTCTGTCTTTGTCTTAATTCCTTTATTTTCTGTCTTTCTAGTATTTTAATGTTTTATGTCGTTTCCCATTGCGATCAATTACTATATTTCATTATATTTTTCATTGTCTCTTTCGATAGTTTACATTATTTTTTATTTTCGTTATTCATTCAACATTCATTCATTCATTCACTTATTCTTTCTTTCTTTCTTTCTTTCTTTTATTCTTTCCGTTATTTACATTATTTTCTTTCTTTTTCTTACTTTCTTTATTCTTTTTTGTTCCTTTCTTTCTTTCATTCTTTCTTTCTTTTATTGTTTACTTTATTTCCATCATTTTCTTTCTTTCTTTGTCGTATTTATATTATTTTTTTCTTTCTTTCTTTCGTTTTTCTTTCTTTGCCTTATTTCCATTATTTTCTTTTATTCCTTGTCTTATTTACATTATTTTCTTTCTTTCTTTCTTTCTTTCTTTTATTCCTTGTCTTATTTACAGTATTTTCTTTTTTTCTTTCTTTCTTTCTTTCTTTCTTTCTTTCTTTCTTTCTTTCTTTTATTCCTTGTCTTATTTACAGTATTTTCTTTCTTTCTTTCTTTCTTTCTTTCTTTCTTTTATTCCTTGTCTTATTTACAGTATTTTCTTTTTTTCTTTCTTTCTTTCTTTCTTTCTTTCTTTCTTTCTTTCTTTTATTCCTTGTCTTATTTACAGTATTTTCTTTCTTTCTTTCTTTCTTTCTTTCTTTCTTTCTTTCTTTCTTTCTTTCTTTCTTTCTTTCATGCCTTGTCTTATTTACAGTATTTTCTTTCTTTCTTTCTTTCTTTCTTTCTTTCTTTCTTTCTTTCTTTCTTTCTTTTATTCCTTGTCTTATTTACAGTATTTTCTTTCTTTCTTTCTTTCTTTCTTTCATGCCTTGTCTTATTTACAGTATTTTCTTTCTTTCTTTCTTTCTTTCTTTCTTTCTTTCTTTTATTCCTTTTCTTATTTACAATATTTTCTTTCTTTCTTTCTTTTTTCTTTCTTTCTTTTATTCCTTCTCTTATTTACAGTACTTTCTTTCTTTCTTTCTTTCTTTCTTTCTTTCTTTTATTCCTTGTCTTATTTACAGTATTTTCTTTTTTTCTTTCTTTCTTTCTTTCTTTCTTTCTTTTATTCCTTGTCTTATTTACAGTATTTTCTTTTTTTCTTTCTTTCTTTCTTTCTTTCTTTCTTTCTTTCTTTTATTCCTTGTCTTATTTACAGTATTTTCTTTCTTTCTTTCTTTCTTTCTTTCTTTCTTTCTTTCATGCCTTGTCTTATTTACAGTATTTTCTTTCTTTCTTTCTTTCTTTCTTTCTTTTATTCCTTTTCTTATTTACAATATTTTCTTTCTTTCTTTCTTTTTTCTTTCTTTCTTTTATTCCTTCTCTTATTTACAGTACTTTCTTTCTTTCTTTCTTTCTTTCTTTCTTTTATTCCTTGTCTTATTTACAGTATTTTCTTTCTTTTTTCTTTCTTTTTCTTTCTTTCTGTCTTTCTTTCTTTCTTTGTTTTTTTTTCTTTATTTCCATTATTTTTCATTTTCATTTTGATTCTTTGTTTTTTCTTTCTTCCTTTCGCCATTTCTCTTATTTATATTCTTTCTTACTTTCTTTCTTTCTTTTATTTCTTTTCTTATTTACAGTATTTTCTTTCTTTCTTTCTTTCTTTCTTTCTTTTATTCCTTGTCTTATTTACAGTATTTTCTTTCTTTCTTTCTTTCTTTTATTCCTTTTCTTATTTACATTATTTTCTTTCTTTCTTTCTTTCTTTCTTTCTTCTCTTATTTACAGTATTTTCTTTCTTTCTTTCTTTTATTCCTTGTGTTATTTACAGTATTTTCTTTCTTTTTTCTTTCTTTTTCTTTCTTTCTTTCTTTTATTTCGATTATTTTTCATTTTCATTTTGATTCTTTGTTTTTTCTTTCTTCCTTTCGCCATTTATCTTATTTCCATTCTTTCTTTCTTTCTTTCTTTCTTTCTTTCTTTTCCATTATTTTCTTCCTTTCATTTTTGTTTCTCTATTCTCACTTTCTTTGTTTCTTTGTTTGTTTGTTTCTTTCTTTGCCTTATTTCCTTTATTTTCTTTTATTTACAGTATTTTGTTTCTTTTTCTAGTTTTCTTTCTTTCTTTTATTTCCATTATTTTTCATTTTCATTTTATTTATTTATTTTTTCTTTCGTCCTTTCCCCATTTTATTATTCCCTTTCTTTCTTTCTTTCTTTCTATTAAGCTGTCGATTTTTCAAAATGCATTAGGTTCAATGTATGCCTGCGTAGAACGAGTAATCCAAAAGTTTATTTCGAATTCCTGCCAAGTACTTTATATTAATTTACGCGGAAATACTCCTTGAAAATTTATGAATCATTCTCTTCATCCCTTGCTATGGATTAAATAGTCGAATTTGTATCTGAAAACAATCACTGTTGTCTCCAAAAACCATTACTGCAACATTCTCTGTCTTAAAATATAATTTTTCTTATTGCCTTTAAATGATTGACGAGCCGTTAAAATGGATTATTATCGGCTTTCTTCTACTACTACTCTTGATTTCATTTTGTGTTAAATTCTCTAAGCCTTCAAGTTACTACAAACCGTTGAAACTTGGACAATTTGAGCGAAGCAGGAACGCATGGCCAACCTATTGTTATCTCAACATTACTCGGGTTGATAGTCTACAACACTTAGCAAACATCTTAAACCAGATATAATAATAGATATGTTATCGTTTCCGTAGTCTGAAGGCGTTGGCAATATGTTTGTTTTGTATGCTCTATGCTAAGCCATTTTAGAGTGAATTGGACACTTGCTGATTGTTAGGCTTTTGATACAATAGAGAGAAAAAAAACATGTTAAGCGCATTTCA
Organism: Acanthosepion lycidas; assembly: GCA_963932145.1. Lineage (NCBI taxonomy): Eukaryota > Metazoa > Mollusca > Cephalopoda > Sepiida > Sepiidae > Acanthosepion > Acanthosepion lycidas. Next base: position 71,828,453 of record OZ010610.1, on the reverse strand, counting down.
CTTAACAGTGAAGTTGTTTAGTCAATGGACAACATCCTTGAAGTCGAGACTCCAGTTGATATAATCCGCGACTAGTGAGACGACGAGAATATAATGACGTAATAGAGAGTGTTTTATAAGATTGCGAGGAATGAAGAGATTTACAAGGAGGGGGAGAAAAGGAGGAGAGAATAAAAAGAGAGATGGTGAGAGAGAAAGGTAGGAAAATAGGGAAGGAATTAGAAATAAAGAGAGGGTGAAAATGATTGCAGATGAGAAGAGTTTAAGAGAAACGAGTCTCGGAACTAAGACTTAATTAAAAATAAACGAGTAAACAGCTTAGTATAAATAGAGGGAAAAGGGAAAGAAAAGAAAAGAATGGAGAAATAAAAGAAAGAAAGAAGGAAAGAAAGATAGAAAGAAAAAAAGAAAGAAAGAAAGAAAGAAAGGAAAGTAAAGGTGGAAGAAACAAAGCGATAAAAACAAGAAAGAAAGAAAGAAAGAAAGAAAGAAAAGGAGGAAGAAAGAAAGAAAAAACGAGAAAGCAGAAAGGAAGTAAAAGCAGGAGAAAGAAAGGGATACAGAAATGGGAACGAAAAAAGAAAGAAGAGAAAGAAGTAGAAAGAAAGTCAAGGAGGAAGAAAGAAAGGGACAAAGAAAACGGGAAAGAAAGAAAGAAAGAAAGAAGGAAGGAAAGAAAGAAAAAAGAAAGTTGAATCACATTTAAATATCTTCAGAAAATAAACGAAGAAAGAAAAGAAAAGAAAGAAAGAAGAAAGAGGCATACATAGGAGTGAGAAAAAAATATAGAGAGAAATATAGGCTGGCAAAAAGAAAGAAAGAAAGAAAGTCATAGAGAGTAATAGTTAAAAGAAAGAAAGAAAAAAAGAAAGAAGAAAAGATAAGAAAAGAAAGATGGTTTATAGAATAGAGAAAAAGAAAGACAGAGGTCAATATAAGTGGAGAAAAGAAAGAAAGAAAGAAAGGAATAGAAATTAATGGCTGAAAGAAAGAAAGGAATAGAGAGGAATGGTTAAGAAAAAGAAAGAAAAAAGAAAGAAAGTTAAAAAGAGGAGAAGAATGAAATATATTGAGGAAAAGAAAGAAAGAGCGAAATATACGGGGGTAAAGGGAGAAAGAAAGAAAGGTATAGAGCGGAATGGTTAAAAGAAAGAAAGAAAGAAAGAAAGTGAACGTAATATAGGGGCGACAAAAAGAAGAAAATATAGGATTGAGAACAGATAGAAAGAAAGAAATATAGGTGTATGAAAAAGGTAGAAAAAAGCAATTATGTTTTACTAGAAAAAAAGAGAGTAAGGACGAAGGTAGAAAATAGAGGTGATGGAAAAGAAAGAAATGAGGAAATTCAGAAGAGGGGAAAAGAAAGAAAAAAGATGGAAGGAAGGAAATATGAGAATAATACAAAAAAGAAGACAGCATCGAAGAAGAAGAAAAAGGAAAGGCATATATACAGGTTGGGGAAATAAAAGAAAGAAGGAAATATAGGAATTGAGAAAAAGAAAGAATGAAAGAAAAGGAAATATAGTTAAAAAAGGAAAGAAAGAAAATTGTCAAAGTAAGACAAGAAGAAGAAGAAAGAAAGCAAGAAAGAAATAAAGAGAAAAATACAAACCTGTAATGAAAGGAAAAAAACAAATAGAGGCAGAAACATAAAGAAAGAACGAAAGAAAAAGGAAGGAAGGAAGGAATGAAGGCAGGAAGGGAGGAAGTAAGACAAAAGAAAAAGATGAGCTTAAGTGAGAAAGATATAAGCAAAAGAAATGTAAATAGAAAGGAAAAAGTGAGTAAGAACGATTAAACACGTAAAGAAAGGAAAGAAAAAAAAACACAGGGAAAGAAAAAAAATTAAAGGAGAAATAAACAAAGAAAAAAAGGAAGAAAGAATGAATAAAAAAGAGAGAAAGCATAAAATAGATAATAAAAGGAAAGAAAGAAACAAAGAGAAAGAAAGAACGAATAGAAATGAATATAAAGAAGGAAGTAAAAACAACAAACACAAACAAAGAAAAAAGAAAGAAAGAAAGAAAGAAAGAAGGAAAAAGAAAAAAAGATGTGCTTAGGGATGAAATTAAATCAAGAAAAAAGAATAGGAAAGTAAAATAGAAAGAAAAAGCAATGAAAGTACAAAAAAATAGGGAAAGAAAGAAAGAAAGAAAGAACTTAGGAAGGACAGAAGTTAAAAGAGAAATAATGTAAATAATACAAAGAAAGAAAGAAAGAAAGAAAGAAAGAAAGAAAAGAGAAACGAAAAATGAAAGAAAAAAATAATGAAATCGAAAGAAAGAAAGAAAGAATGAAAATAAGAAAAAATGGCGAAAGGAAGAAAGAAAAAAGAAATAAATAAAATGAAAAATAATGGAAATGAAAGAAAGAAGCAAAGAAAGGAAGACAGAAAGAAAGAAAGAAAAAGAAAGAAAAATGAAAGACAATAGTGTAAATAAGACAAGGAATAAAAGAAAATAATGGAAATAAGGCAAAGAAAGAAAGAAAGAAAAAGTAAATGAAAGAAAGAAAAGAACGGAAAAGAAAGAAAGAAAAGAACGGAAGTAAGACAAATGGGGAAAGAAAGAAAGAAAGAAAGAAAGAAAGAAACATGAACTTATTTTGAGGAAATTAAACAAAGAAGGAAAAAAGATAGAAAGAAATGAGAAGACGTGACACAAAAAGAAGAAAAAAGAAGAAAAAAGAGAATGAAATGAATTGAAAGAAGAATTCCAAACGAATGAAAGAAAATATCTAAAGAAGGTAATTCGGTGTAGAAAGGAGTTTGCTGGAACAATTGGCGCTTTATGAAAATTCACTGCAGGCTACAGTAAAGCGCGCGGATCCCTTTTGCGCCGCCATTTTTCCCCCTTGCTGTTTCACACTATCAAATATTAAGGTGAACGAGAACAGGTGCTATTCGCAGACTAGCCTCGCGCCTGTCGTCGTCTCGGCTTATCTACCAAATGAATTGCAACTGGATCAACACAAGTTGCGAGGCCGGCATCAGTCGACGCCACAATTCTGCAAGCCTGCTGTAATGACGTTAAGTTCCGCCAATGGTCCCCTGCAGAAATTCCTTTCGACAGA
>OZ010610.1:71800381-71820381 GCA_963932145.1 Acanthosepion lycidas | reverse complement strand
GATATAAATCCCGTTTATTTTAAATGCCAAATATATATTTTTTTAATTATTTACAGTATGTACATTATTTACATTATTCGGACATTTATCGTCATCTTCATTGCCATATTCACAACGTTTCGGCCTTCTTCAGGTGATTGTAATGTGAATAATGTAAATAATCATAATATATCATCTCAGAAATATAGACGGATATTTTTTTTAAATTAAAAAGAATAAACTGTAATCCCAGTATAATATATAAATGCGCCTATATTTCGATAACCAGGCATTTTTATTAAAATTTAATTACGTAATGGTGAATCTAAGGGACTGAAGATTGCGTTGCTCTATATGAGCTATATATATATATAAATATATATATATATATATATATATATAAAGACATTTTTATGTTTAACATTCTTCTTATAGATACAAATATTTAAGTAAATGCTCTGTTTATAATAAACACTATTAGCAACATTTACCAGCCTGTATCTATAAAAAAAATGTTAAACATAAAAATGTCTTAAAATAATTGTCGGACTGTGTCCATTTCATAATATATATATATATATATATATATATATATATATATATATATATATATATATATATATATATAATGTTGGTGCAAAAATAATGTCGTTTTCTCACGTAGTAAGATATGTGAGAAAACGACATTATTTTTGCACCAACCTAATATATATATATATATATATATATATATATATATATATATATATATATATATATATATATATAATAATAATAAAAAGGCTCAATTACTAATATTCCATGGTTATAATTTATAACATTGGAATCGTAATCACGATATAATTCCTCAAACATACAAATTCCTTATATATATATATATATATATATATATATATATATATATATATATATATATATATATATATATGTATGTATGTGTCCGTGTGTGTATATTGACCGCTAATATTTATCTATCTATCTATCTATCTATCTATCTATTAGGTTGGTGCAAAAATAATGTCGTTTTCTCATATATGTTACTTTTATATATGATTTCTGAATTAATTCATTGGTATATATAGCCATGTTATATACCATTTTGAAGCGCGTTTTTCACTCTATCGAATCGTGTTATTCGTTACCGTTCTCAATCTCTTCATTCATTTTTTTGCAGGCTTTTCGACAGCATGGACAAAATTCAAATCCGCATGATTTTCTTGTTCCAGTTCAAACTAGGCCGAAAAGCTGCCGAGACAGCTCGTGATATCAATGATGCGTTTGGCCCAGGAACCACTAACGAACGTCTGGCACAACGGTGGTTCAAGAAATTTCGCAATATTGACGAGAACCTTGAAGATGAAGACGGTCGCGGCCGGCCGACTGCGGTTGATAACGAACATTTGAAAGCCTTAATTGAAGCCGATCCTCGCAAAACCACACGAGAAGTTGCTGTTGAACTCGAGGTCGACCACTCAACAGTCGTTTGCCATTTAAAGCAAATAGGGAAGTCAAAAAAGTTGGATAAAAAACGTATAAGCGTGTAAATTAAAATAATATAACGAATGGGAGGAAAAAAAAAATTCTGGACTTTGTCTTCACTTTATGTCCTTATCGCATTATAATTTGTTCCGATTCTCGAAGACATCCTCCATTTTGCGTCTTTGGATCTCGGTGTTTTATTTTCCGTTCTTTGTCAAAATATTTCCCTGATCGTTAATTTATCTACTTGATTAATTCCAACGTATATCGGACTTTCATCTGTATCAATTTCTGACCGCTATACATTCTTTACGCTCTCCTTTCTTAAGTCGTTTAGAATATTCAGCAGGTTAAACTGTATGCCAGCCATCAACACGGTGTCAACCAGATATGTTATAATGTTAATATTGTGACCACCATTAATAAAATATGGCAGAAACTATTTTTTTTAAACATTGTGACTATAGATGATCCATATCGGTCGAGGTGTCTGGCCTGCCGAACCGCCATTTACGAGATATCAAAGGCGCATGCGTGATATTAAGCCTTTTTATGAACATCGGTCATTTGCATACGAGGGCGACTACCCGGTTCAAAAGGTAGGGTATACAACGATTGTAAAGGGCAGGGAAAAATTAGAAATGCAATCAACTAGACGGCAGAATTTTTTTTTTATTTAACACGTAAACTATATAAGCTAAATATCGAACATTTCACTCCAAGCAAGGAAATAAAGCCACTAAGACGAAAAGTTTACTGAGGATTATAGAATATGAGAAAAATATATTGTAAAAGGAGTGGAGATAATAAAAGAACAATAATTAAGAAGACCGAAATTAACGCTTGAATTGTATTTACATTTTTGAAGATCAACTTTGACTGGCAAGCAATAAACCGGAAGTGAGACACGAGAAATGAAACTGTTAGCATAGAACTTCCGGTTAAAGCTAAGCATTCAAAATGTGAAGTGATGAGACCTTGCTATTATGATACATATATTGTGATCGAATTCGATTCTCACTAGCTGCTCATACTTTCGGCCTTATGCCATATCAAAAACATGCTTATTTAATCAACCCCCAAATAAGCACACCCTACATGCGTGATACACGTTTAGGCAATCATGTATCTTTCGATACATGAATGACGAGGCAGATTTTTTCCCGCAATTGGTTGCCATTTCTTTCTGTGGTAGACAAGTTGCCATCCAAGGCTATAGAACCCGGTCTGTCCTTCTATTTACCCATAACTCTGGAAGAAGAAGAGGATTCATACGTTTCCCAAGGGTATTAGCACGTAAGGTAAATGTAATGGATTCGACTGGAAATTCGCTTAGGCAATCATGTATCTTTCGATACATAACTGACGAAGCAATTCTTTTTTCTTTCAGTAGGTTGCCATTTATCTCTGTGGTAGACCAGTTGCAATCCAAGTCTGTAGAATCTGGTCTGTTCTGCTATTTACCCATAGCTGGTGGTGGGGGGAGGAACAAGAGGATTCATACCTTTCCCAAGGGTATTAGCACGTAAGTGAATGTAATGGGTTCGACTGGAATTCAAGCTCGGCTCTACAAGTAAGCTACGCTTGCTAAATCGCTATATTGAGACCAAATGTTTGCAGTGTTTGTTTTTTGTTTTGTTTTTTAAATGTACATAGTATACGAGATATACACTATAATTTTAGAAATATTTTCAGTGAAATATTTAGGAAAGTTTTGCAAGGTTTTTACCAAGAAAATACGAACGAAATATATATAAAAAAAAGGATGTGACATTTTGAAGTGACAGTGGGAATATGTGGCTTTGTAAATAATAAAAGAAGTATTTAGATACTTCCGTCGTATAAGATGCTCAGTAAAGTTTTGAAAAGAAAAGAAAAAAAAAATAATCAAACAGGAATATTATGTAAATCTCCCCCCCACAAAAGTCAGGTGAAATTTAAAACTGAAGACGTTGGCTAAAAGCATAGCGTCTGAAGAATTTATGGCGAAGAAGACAGTATTTGCAATGTGCTATGCCGGTTGATGTAAGAAAATAAATGACACAAAATAAGCATATTTTGCTCATACTATCGGCATTAATATAAAAATATTTTGGAATTGACACTCCACCTGCCAGTTTGAATTAATTTGTATATGCATATGGGTAAGTTCTTCTTGCTGTTATCACTCTCTCTTTCTCTCTCTCTCTCTCCCTTTCAACATACGTACACATACCAATCGCAGACTAATACACACACACACACACACGCACGCACACACACACACACACATATATATATATATATATATTAGGTTGGTGCAAAAATATTGTCGTTTTCTCACATATGTTACTATGTGAGAAAACGACATTATTTTTGCACCAACCTAATAGTTTATTATTGATGATCTCGATGTTTCCATATATATATATATATATATATATATATATATATATATATATATATATATACACAAACACACACACACACACATATATATATATATATGTATTAGGTTGGTGCAAAAATATTGTCGTTTTCTCACATACGTTACTATGTGAGAAAACGACATTATTTTTGCACCAACCTAATAGTTTATTATTGTTGATCTCGATCTTTCCATATATATATATATATATATATATATATATATATATATATATATATATATATATACATATATATATATATATATATACACACACAAACACACACACATATATATATATATGTATTAGGTTGGTGCAAAAATATTGTCGTTTTCTCACATATGTTACTATGTGAGAAAACGACATTATTTTTGCACCAACCTAATAGATAAATTAATAAATAAAAATATACCAACCAATAACATCATTTTACGTTGAAACCAAAGGTTTTTTTTCTGCAACTTTTAAAAAAAAAAACTATTTAAAAGTTAGAGAATTTATTCTCAAACGATAGAACATCTTCATTCTCGTTTGATGGGGTGCTTGTCAAAAAAAAAGGGGTCACTGACTGAGATGGATTTCGGTGGAATATGTCACTATTTTCAAAATACACAAATTTAGCATACACACATAGTTTTTATATAGATATATCGGAAAATCTATGAAAAGTGAAAATCGTTTTCATGTGAGACATTCCGCCTTTCTTTAAGGTGACTACACATGCGCACAATGAGTGAAACAGCAAAATGGTCCGTTTGGTAGATTAAGCTTTGAACCGTTCTATCTTAGAAATAATTAATGATGTCTTACTGGAATTCTCCGAGGTTTTTATAACACTATTGGACTCTAAGTAATAATAATGTATAAGTACTCCCGAAGCTTAACAGAAGAATAGTGATGAAATATTTCATAAACGAAAATGCTCATTATTAATTAATCATAACTAAGTTTATATATTTATATATATATATATATATATATATATATATATATATATACCCACACACATACACACACACACACATATATATATATATATATATATATATATATATATATATATATATATATATTCCCGGATTATTTTTCAACTTATTTAAGATTATATTCGCCATTTCTAACCTTCTAACTTTCTGTTCTGGCATAAGATACCTCACAGCTTTCACGTACGATTTCATTTCTAAGAATTTGTCACTGATTTTTGGACTGACTGGTGAAACTTCCCAATCAGTTGCCTAACGTCTTATGTATTGAGTTGGATCTTTTCTAATTGATCTGTTTGTTTAATTGGAAAGATAGTGGGGCTGACACAAAACGATTTTAAGCAGTTCTCTATTCTAGATGAATAAGTCATGGTTTATCAGTGATTCTTACGACAAATGGCGTCAAGATGGCTAAACGTCTTATCTGAAAACCTGGAAAGACTCTGTTAGTTTAGTGGATTTTCAGTGGATTAAACATTTTGTGGGATAGACAGGTATGCTGTTACACGATCTGGGCAATTTTGCTGTTTTACAGTAGATGTTTGTGTGTTTTAAAGTAATATTAGCTCAAGCATCAGGGGACTATCCCTCTGTCTACACCTCTTCTATATAATGAATATTGAATTAAGACGAAAAACTTATTTTTACAACGCGCTTGTTTCCTTCAGTAACTTCATATTTATTGATATATACATTTGTGGACAGAATTATTCGCACCACAGAATAGTTGTATATTTTCTAAGGAAATGCAAATATTTGCATGTTTTTACTGAATTTGCCATAAATAGTTTATTCCGTATTTAGTTTGGAATAATTCGTGAATTTTTTATGATTTGGTCATATTCAGCGTTATAGATTTTAGATTGTTACACTCCTAAATTATTCCTCACGCCTATACAAAAAAAAAAGCTGATCGTGTTATAATTATGTAAAATATTGTCGTATTGTCGGAAAAAAATAACATAACAATCTCCGTTACAAGGTGCGATGGATAAATTTTCGTCGAAATTACGCAAAAATGAAAATAACACTGACATACAATAATTATCAAGAGGCGCGGTGTGGAGACTTAAGTGGCCAGATGTAACGGGTTATGTAATCGCAATAATCGTCTGACAGCCATAACTGGGTTCTGCTTGCGTGGCATAGTGCTGAAACTTGTTGCCAGATAGAGAGTCTTCTAACAGACACCCACTTGACTCAAGACACTTCTACGTCCTAAAGGCACTTGATGTAGGATTTCTTGGTGAGGGTGTGTCTGTGTGGGAAAATGAATGGAGGCATAGCGTCGACAACACTAGTGATCGCTCCAAACACCATGATGTTAACTTGATATATCATCCAACTCTTACCGAATCCTCTGCACTATCCTCAGATTGTATTGTGGCCTCGTAGGGGCCAGAAAGAAAGACACGGAAGAAGAAGGTAGGTTAAACAAGTGCATTGAAATAACACAACATATATACAAAATAAGATCAGTCAGCAGATAGAAATGTCCGTCTGAACTATCAGGTTACACTGTGTTCCGACTGCCGATATTTAACAGTCCCCCCCCACGAGGATTGTATGTGGCACAAGGCCGGGTTTAACGTGGGTTTCTCCGCGCCCGTAGGCTCGGCCAGAAATATTCCCTTCGACCTGGCATAACCTGTTTCGGGATCTGTCTATCTCTCCAGACGAGACTTTGCCCTTCGGCAAAGATTCGTCAGAGAGTTCGACAGAAGTCACACACAATCAGAGACTGTGGGTCGACTGCCGATATTTAACAGTCCCATCACGAGGAATGTATGTGACACAAGGCCGAGTTTAACCTGGGTTTCTCCGAGCCCGTATGCTCGGCCAAATATATTCCCTTAGAACACGAAAAAGCGAGTTCGGGATCTGTCTACCCAACCGGACGAAACTTTGCCCTTCGGCATAGCTTCGTCGGTGGTCCTCTCTGCTAAAGCAGAGAGTTCCAGAAGACGCACACAGTCAGAGACTGTGGGTCGACTGCCTCCTTTGAAATTCTTGCAGGTTAGTATTTATGAAAGAGTAAGGATTCATTCTAATGTAGATAGGTCACCATAACCGACTGACAGGCAAACACTCTGAAATGTTCGTATTAGAGTTTCCGGCGCGAATGCCAAACAGTACAGCATGCCGTTTCTACATTTTTAGCGGAGGAAATTGCGTCATGATGCTCTTTTTCTCATAGACGGTGTCCAGCTGACCATACTATAATGTGCAGTCGTCAAACTCAAAATCAAACAACGCGCATGCGCATTATTAAAATATGAAATTGTGACAATTTACCAATAGCACACTCTCCTACTTTCTCTCCATATGTATATATATATATATATAAAGTAAAAGTAGAATATATATATATATATATATATATATATATATATATATATATATATATATATATATATATATATATATATATAAAGAGAGGGAGATTTCAGTACGTATTTGTAAGCGCGAATGATAAGAGTTTTCTTCCTTTAATGCGAACGCTTGTAAATTAAACACTCTAATTTAAAACGGAAAAGTCAAAGTGAAATTTATTTCCTCCGTTGCATTGCAATTCCTTGAAGAGGGCAATTAAGCCTTGGAGCCATCAGAAATATGCCATCTTTAAAAAAAGGCTGAAGCCGGAGCAAAAAGTGAGAGAGAGATAACACAGATCCTCTTGTAGAAATGATATTAAATAGAGATGTAATTTTATGTTGAAAGCCTTGCCTTGAAAGCTTTTTATTTTATTTTGCTTTTTCTTACAACTTTTTATCATCATTTTTAATACGGGAGAGCAAGGCTGCTATGATTTAACATGAGGGTAAGGTGGTCTGTTTGAGGAGAGCAATGATGAAAATTTACGTTCAAGCAGAGAAGTTTATGCCGAGAAAGAGAAAATGAATGGAAAAAAAAAAAGAGTTGAAAGAATTTAATGCGCGAAGAGAATGATGGGAAATGTGAACATAAATCCTTTGAAAAGCATAAGCGTAACGTATGAGAAAGAAAATGAAAGAGATGAGAAAGGTCGAGAATTTGTGTAGAAAACAAAGCAATGCAGATTAAAAATGCAGACGACAAAAAAGTAAAAGTAGATTCGAGAAGGTGATGGACAGGAGAAGAAAGAAAAGGGAAAACAAAATATAAACAGATCTCAACAATTTGAGAGACCATGAGAGGTAAAAAGAGGGTTGCGATATAGATAGATACAGACAGACTTAGATAGATAGATAGATAGATAGATAGATAATGAAAAGACTGAGATAAATAGATAGATAGATAGATAGATAGATAATGAAAAGACTGAGATAGATAGATAGATAGATAGATAGCGTGATACATCGATAGATAGATATAAACAGACTAATAATAAATAACTATAAACAAATAGATAGATAGATAGGCAGATAGATATGCGAAGAGTAAAATAGAGTCCGATATTAAAGAAAGATATAAAGATATAGATACAAAGATAGATATATATATAAGTAAAATAGGATAGAGTGACTTTAATGAACAAAGATAGGTATATATATATATATATATATATATATATATATATATATATATATATATATATATATATACCTATCTTTCTTCATTAAGGTATATATATATATATATATATATATATATATATATATATATATATATATCTTCATTAAGGTCACTCTATCCTATTGTATATATATATATACCTAACTATCTTACATATATATATATATATATATATATATATATATATATATGTGTGTGTGTGTGTGTGTGTGTGTGTGTGTGTGTATGATTTCCTTAGAACCGAGATTTCGATCCTTATTTATCAGGTTGTCATAGAAATAAGTAGCTGACAATTTTTTCCAGGCATAAAAATTATAGAATTATTTTTAATTTATGCACAAATTTATTTCCTCTGTTTTCACATCCTTCGAAATATCCATACGGATAATAATAAAATTAACTAATTAACTGCATATATATATATATATATATATATATATATATATATATATATATATAGAGAGAGAGAGAGAGAGAGAGAGAGAGAGATAGATAGATAGATAGAGAGAGATAAATAGATAGATAAATAATGAACATACTGAGAGAGAAGAATACAGAGTGCGATGGGTAAATTTTCACAATATTATTATATTAATTTCGGACATGCGCGTTGTTTGTTCTTGGTTTTGTCGACTGCACAAGTATAGTGGTGTCTGTTAGGTACCGTCTGGGAGAAGAAGGGCACTTATGACGCAATTCACTCCGCCAGAATTTGAAAACGGCATGCGGTACTGCTTGGCATTCGTGCCGGAGTCTCCAATAGGAACATTTCAAAGTGCTTGGGTGTCAATCAGATGACAGTGCAGAGGTTTCGGAAAGGGTTGGATGAGTCGAATAGTAATTATGAAAATATTTTGAGCAATAATTAGTAATGGCGATGTTATGCCTCCATTCTTCTTCCCAGAGGAACTCAGACTCTCCACGAATGTCTACATCAAGCGCCTTGAGGTGGTCGTGCTGCTTGAAGATACTATGTCTGGCAAGAGGACTCAGCAGTATGCCAGACAAGAAAAATTATATAAAAAAAATTAACCAAATGCCTTATATATATATATATATATATATATATATATATATATATATATATATATATAATATTAGTGGTAAATATACACATACATATGCAATATGTATAAATATATATACATAGGTGCATACACATACATGTATATTTTTTGAATAAAAAATTCCAAGAGGATAGAATCCAGGTAGAACACAATGTCCAGGACAGAGTAAGGATATAATAAAAAGGCTTAAACACTAATATTCCATTTATATTTGATTTGTAACCTGTAGTCGATATTAATTTTGTCAGATTTTCTCAATTACACAGCGGCCCTTTCAGTAAATGTCCTTCAATTTTAGTTTCCCCCGCCCCATCTCTCTCCCCCACCACTTCTTTCCTTTTCTCCCCCTCCCTCTTATTCTGATCTTTAACATTAGATCGTCTATGGTGTGTGTATGTCACAACGAAATGTATCTTTAATGTATTAGACATTCATATTTCAACCTTCCACTCACCTCTATTTAAAAAAACCCCTCTCTGTTAAAGTTTTAATCTCCCATCTTCTCTCGTATGTTACCCCTCTCTTTAGCTCTAACATTCGTTCTACACTCTCATACTTACACTCTCTCTAAATTCTATTTTTATTTCCGGAGTTGTTCTTTTCTGTTTTCTTTTTGAATTTGTAGGTCTGATGAATTGGATCGTATTTACGATTCCAATGGAATAAATTATGACCATGGAATATTAGTGTTTAAGCCTTTTTATTCTTCTTCTTCTTCTTATATATATATATATATATATATATATATATATATATATATATATATATATATATATTATGAAATGGACAGATCCGACAATCATGTTAAGACATTTTTATGTTTATACATTCTTTTTATAGATACAAATGCTTAAGTAAATGTTTTGTTAATAATAAACAGTATAAAAAGAATGTATAAACATAAAAATGTCTTAAAATAAGTGTCGGACTTTGTTCATTTCATAATGTGTGATGTCATTTGTTTAAATTTGGATATGCATCGAGCAAATATGAATGTATGTGAGAAAATCATGGAAAATTTTAGTTTTAAAACAGTAAAATCGACCTTGCTAACCGAACGCTCCTCTGTGGCCGAATCGGTTAAAGGCACGTCAGGCCATATGACGGTATCGTATAGGATACAGGTTAGATTTCTGTCGGAGAACGCGTATTTTCTATGACAAATCTAAATTTTGTTTAAAGAACTTCGCTATATACAATCTCAACATCATATTTTAAATCAGTTAATTTATAATATATATATATATATATATATATATATATATAGAAAGACCTGTAAGATATTTTTATTTTTTGCAAAACAGTGCTGAATGTAAATTTACAGAGCATAAATATTATAAATTAACTGATTGGAAATATGTTTTTTTCGCTACACAGTAATAACCATGTTTCAAAAATCGAAGCTAAAAACTTCCGTTTCATCTTCAAGCGAAATTTGGAATTCGATTGAAGATGAAACGGAACTAATGCTTTTAATTTAATTATATAATTACATTTTTTAGTTTCGTTTTTTGAAACATGGTAATTCTGGTAATTTGGTAAGAATAATCCGTTTTTGGGAAGTTAATATGATATAATGGAATATACACACACCTGTGTTCCCCCTCACTGGAATATGATTATCTGGTGTCCGTCATCAATACCGACGGATGAGTAGGAGAGTCAAGAGCCTTAGTCTGAGAGCTAAGTCTATAACGACACCCATCGGACTACGCCATTGATCTACACTTCTTACCATCGACTACGACGCGTACCAGTCAATTACTGCTACTGTATTATACTTGGTTATAGTAGCCAAAACCACTTAGCTACTTTGATTAAATGTTTCTATTTCCGGGACATATCATATATATAGGCGTCCCTTTCGGAAGGATCCGAACCTGCGTCACTTCGGGGAAACTAACATTAAATCTAAAGTGTCTTGACCTCTACGCCATGAATCTGTAGTTTTCCTAAGTTTTTTTAAGGACACACTTTCAAGATTAGCTTTCAGACTTATTTTTATTAGCTTCCCTTTTCAAATGAATAATGTCAGCCATGAATTTGATTCACTATACAAAAGTGTATGTTATCCTAAATGCACAGCAGAGAGATGATAGAGATAAACAGCTTTCTGAATGTTGTCCGAACTTTCGTTATAAAACTTTGAAAGGGACTGGAATTAATTGCCTCGGCTCCAATAGCTATGCAGAAGAGACATGCCGAGCGACCTAAAACCATCGGAACACGTAGCCTTGTTCAAAAGTTGTAGAAAATAATCGATAAGATACTTAGAATGTCGCTGAGAGAGATTTCAAAGGACCTCAATGTTTCAAAGTGGCCCATCAAAAATCAGAAGAGTCGTATATGCTGCGGATATGTCTATAAAATTGCCAACTACAGTAGAATGACATCGGAACAGTGCCATAGCCAATTCAACTGTCGAACTCTATGCCTTAACCAGAGAGGAATCCGGACAAGGCTTTGCCGGAGAGCAAAGTTTCGTCCGTGGAGGTAGACAGGCCCTGACCTCGTTTATGCGGGTACTAAGGGAATGTTTCTGGTCGAGCCTACGAGCTCGGTGAACCCACGGTAAACTCGGCCTTGTGCTACATATATCCCGCGTGGCGGCGGGTGGCTGTTAAATATTTACAGTAGAATGGCATCAGAAACACAGGACTAGAAGAGAAGTGATTATATCCAGGCTTCATATTAGATATACTACCATAGACCATTCGTATATCCTTAAAAAGGGAAGATTCTCCGGTGTGTGTGGCACGTCAAGAGCAATTCACCATAAAACACATATTGAAAAACTACAGCAGTTTAACTCAATACAATTATTATACTGCCAAGCAACACACATAAAATAACTTTTTCAAAATACTGATTCAATTCATATATTCCAGTTTCTAAGAGAAATTAAACAAATTTGAAGCCTGTATGGCAGATGCTAACCTTCAGAAGATTCACTCATTCTGCCTTTTCGGGCTAACATTTCCTTTGCCGTGAAGTCGAAAAATTTTATTGAATGAATTGCTAGATCAGATCTTTCGAAAATAGATTAATTCTGTTATGCCAGAATCGATCTTACGAAATTATAAGTCTAGAATTCATCTAGGCTTTAAATATTGCCAACACATCAATGTAGAAAGCTATCAATGTTACCATGTGTAAGGATGCAGAGTGTTTATGTTGCATATTTTGTTCAGTTTACTTGATTTTCTGAAAAAGTTGTCGATGAGTTTGAAGAATATTTGATAATTGATTTAACCTTTTTAATATATGGTACGTTAAACCCTATGTTAGTTCTATTTCTTTTGAAGTTCTGTTACAGGCAAATGAGTGTTTTGCCGAGAAAGCACTGTCTAAAAAGCCTGCTTAAACAAGTTAGGTAATTGCTGAGATGCATAGATAGATAGGAGCAGACTGGAATACATAGATAATGAGATATAAAAAGATTAAAACTGACACATAGATAGATAGATAGATAGATAGATATTAACAAACTGAGATAAATGTAAACAGAATTAGATAGATAGACATGAACAAATTAAACAGATAAAGCTAGATATGAACAGACGGAAATAGATATAAGCAGATTAAAATAGATAGATAGATAGATAGATAGATATGAACAGACTGAATAGATTGATAGATTTAAACAGATTAAAACGGAGAGATAGATAGATATTAACAAATTGGGATAGATAAATGTAAACAGAATTATATCGATAGATATGAACAGATTAAAACAGATATATATAAACAGAGTGAAATAGACAGATATAAACAGATTAAAATAGATAGATAGATAGATAGATAGATAGACAGACAGATAGATAGATATGAATAGACTGTAGACAGGCAGAAACAGATTAAAAGTGATTGATTGATAGAGACTGAAATAGATAGATAGATAGATAGATAGATAGATAGAAACAGTGAAATAAATAGATAAATAGATAATCCATAATTCTTTTTTCCTTTTTCTCATTTTCATTCCCGGATTTTTCATTTCCTCCTTCTCCTTCTATTCTTCCTTTTTACCCTTTTTGTCTTCTTTGCATTTTGTTTCAATCCCGGTCAATTTTTCTCCCCACTCCATTTAAATATCATCTTTGTTTCCTTTTCTCTCCCGCTCCTTTTCTCATCTTTTGCATACAAACCTTCTGCTTCTTTATCTCTCCATGGTTAATTTATTCGTCGTTGCCGCGGTAAAACGGAAGAAAGTTAAAACATGAGAAATTATTTTGTGCTGAGAGACATTGAAACGAGAAGGGTTAATACCAAAAACCCATGGAAAGAATTGACCATTTAATTCACACATAAACGACTTGAATTGTGTGTCGAGCAGTTGGAACAATGGAAGAGTGACCCAGACTTAAGGAGCAATGTTCATTGACACACAGCTGCAAATGCAAGCTGTAAAGCGAAAACTTTATTTGTGTAAACAACGAATTTGGAGTTGATTCTCCTGATCGAAAGTGATTTGAGATGGTATGGGTGTGGATAAGCCAGCCACGCACACCATGAGAGATAATAATATGAGGTATTGGGGAAAGAGAATTCCCCTAAATTGTCAATGAATACGAATGCGCGAAGCGAATTCGCCAGAAGAGAAACGAGTCGCAGAAGAAAGGGGATAGAAGAGACGGAGACGAGACCAGATGTCCACGTGATTATTTACCGATGAAAGCCTTCGACTTCAGCCTTATGCAAGACTTTACCACAACAGCAAACCAAAGATTACCAAATCGGAAAAAATAATATCACTTCCGATTTAGGCGCAATTTGGATTGATAATTAATTGCATGAGATTATTGTACGGAGGACTGATATAAAGACAGTATTTACTTTTGTTCAATTTATTCGAGTTATTTTTTCCCTGTACGTCATCGCCCTGCTCGGACCAGCCTTAAATGAAGGTACCTGCGACAAATCGATCTTGGCTGCCTTATGATCAAACTTAAATCACAACGTGGGATAAGGTTAGCTCTGGATTGAAGCGGTCACTTCAGCGACCAGCCGTGATTTTGGAAGTATTGGACGACCGAGGAAGGTATTGTACGATTACGTATTAATCCTTTTTTCTTTTTAATTGTTATTCTTTTTCTTTCTTTGCTTTCTCTCATTCCTCATTTATTTCATTTTCATTCATTTTCGTTCACTTTCCATCCTTTTCCTTGCACATGTCTTACTCCTCTTTCTTTGTTTCATACTTTTTCTTTCTTTCTTTCTTTCTTTTTCTTTCTTTCTTTCTTTCTTTCTTATTTCAACCTTTTTTTTTAATTTTTAAACTTTTTCATTTGATTTTTAAATCCGAATACGCGACATAATTATCTCAAGCAAAGATCACATTGCTGGGCATGATGCAAGACACATGCTCTTCATCTTTAAATAATAAAACTCCATAATTTGGCTATCATAGATTAATCTCCGAATACAGCACCTTGATGGGACACATAAACTTTTGAAATGTTTGCATTAGATATAGTTGCATATACGCAGTACCGACGCGTACTACCACTGATCCACCGTCCCGACCGGGAGGGCCCAAGCCTGAGTAGGGACCCCGAGCACTGCGTTGTGACCCACGCTATCTTATCGACATTTTCTTTTTTCTAACGAAATTTTAAACGTTACAGATTAAAGTAAACACTACTGGACTATTAAAGGATGAAAAAAAAAATGTGGTTTTAAAAATCTTCTGTTTTTTTTCACAGACTTTGACGTGATTCTGAAGTCTTTTTGTTTTCAAATCACTCTTGCGGATCTAGAAAAAACACAAAATAATATTCACTATTTTTTATCCATAATCTTGAAAGTGTTAAAAGTTATTCCACTTTTTAACAAGAAAAATCTCAATGTCCGCAAATTCTATATATCTGATTTATATATGAAGCAATGATCTATTATAATAGATTCCGTCTTAATATTTAGACGTTGTGTTTTTATTTTCTTTTTTCTAGTCGAATTTTTCACTTGTATTGCATACTAGCAGTAGAGCCCGGCGTTGCCCGGGGATGTAACAATAAGAGATAGATCAAGTATCGACCATCATAAAGACTGAAAAATAAAATTGACAAAGATTATTGTTTAAGGTTGACGGACATGCATGTCTTAATTAGTTTTTTTTTTTTTTTTTTTTTTTTACGAATTGGTCAAACACAAACTCAAACAAAAACATTGTTTTCAATCGTTATGAGTCTACCGATTGAATAGAATTTTATTATAAACAATTGGAATTTTTAAAGCATTCTGAATGTAAAAATAAAGAAAAAGTGTGCAAAACAATAAGAAACACTACCTGCCAAAAAAAAAGTGATGTTTTGTTGAAATCGGTTGAAAAATGTAGGAAATCCGATCCCATATATAAACGAACACGCACACACACGCACACACGCACACAAACAACCTGGGTTTTATAATAAATATAACTCGATATGAGTTGTCCCCCTTTCATTCTCGCGATGCCTCTTAACCGTGTTTTCAAATTGATTTCATGCCAAAACAATTGTGTTTTTCCAATTGTTGGTGCTGTCAGAACCACCGCAGGGTAATTTTACATAGTTCTGTGAAGTTTTGTTGAAATCGGTTGAAAAATGTAGGAAATCCGATCCAATATATAAACGTACAGACACACACACACAACCTGGGTTTTATAAGTATGATGATTCATTATTTTACATAATGAGGTTACAATAAGATTTATATTACTATGTAGCTGGCGACCGTATCATAGATGCGAGGAACCTTAGATCCTCTGCATATATGTGGCAAACAACGTCACTTTCGCCTGTTCCAAAACACTCAGCACGCGCATGCGTAAATAGCATAATTGGTGAAATGAAAGTTCACGTTCATTTTTCATCGCTTCTTTACCTGTGTGTGTGTGTGTGTGTGTGTGCATGTGTGTGTGTGTGTGTATGCGCGTGCCCGTGGGTGCGTGCGTGTGTTGCTCGACACATAAGCATGTACGCACCGACCGTGGGCTATTTGAACATGTTCCAGGACAGATAATATATTGCAGTGAATTGCATTTTCTCTTCAAGTGTCCAGTGGGTGATAAAGCACTTGTCCCAATTTTTGCGAGAGTTATGCAGCATGACAAATGTAAAGGTCACAGTTTGTCCTTCATGTGAGTCAGGGATGACGACAACAACAACAACAACAACAACAACAAAAATTTGTAAGTAAAACAAATGAAAATATTGTATATGTAAAAAGTCATAAAGATGAAATAAGAGAGAAAAAAGCCAGCAACTGCGTTGAGTCAAATAAACTGACTTCAACCCAGCTGAACGCGCATAGACAGACATACGCGCATGCGCGCACACACACACGAACACACACACGTGCGCACACACTCACAAACACACACACACATGCGGCTATATCTAGTGCAAAGGTTTCAAAGTGTTGTCTGTCCGATCAACACGGCGTATTCAAATGACATGAAAATTAGGAAGTTTTATTATTTAATTAGGTTAAAACCTAGTCCCAAAGGAGGCCTCTTGATTAAGCCTTCGTCTCGTCCAGGAGTTTGAGAGTCCCAAAGTCGTTGCATATGCTTAGCATTGGAAGTTCTCCTGGCTACCGTTTGATCTGGGTTTTCATTTGCGCGAGATTTTCTTTTCTTCACTGCAGTTTTGTCTCTTTTGATTGCAATCTGGTCTTCCGTTGGCAGAGATTTCTTTTTGCAAGGCATACTGCTGCCGTATACGACAGGCAACAATAAACTACGGAAGAAATCAAAATTGATCGCTACATTTAAGTATTGCATTAATATCTGTCTATATTTCTGAGATGAGTTATTATGTACACTATTTACATGATTCGGACTATTGTCCTCATCTTTGTTGCCATATTTATTACAACGTTTCGGCCTTTCAGTATCTGTCTATATTTCTGAGATGAGGTATTATGTACACTATTTACATTATTCGGACTATTGTCCTCATCTTTGTCGCCATATTTATCACAACGTTTCGGCCTTTCAGTATCTGTCTATATTTCTGAGATGAGGTATTATGTACACTATTTACATTATTCGGACTATTGTCCTCATCTTTGTCGCCATATTTATCACAACGTTTCGGCCTTTCAGTATCTGTCTATATTTCTGAGATAAGGTATTATGTACACCATTTACATGATTCGGACTATTGTCCTCAACTTTAAGTTTATAAATCCCAGAAATTCATACGCAGATAACCTTAAGGACCCATGGCACAGTGGATAAAGGCGTTAGTTAGATCTAGTGACAGGATCCAAAGAGTTGTAAGTTCAATACGTGTTTAAGGAATTGGAGAAGTGAATTAGTAAGAGATTAATGATAGCTGACGTCAATTAGACATGCCACGTGAAAGTAGAACAGTCTACCTCAGCGAGCAAAATAAAGGGTTCAGTTCAACATTCCAACCACCTGAAGAAGGCCGGAGTTTACAAACGGCCGCAACAAAGATGAATAATGTAATATTAAGATAGGCTTAAATATTATTGCATTAATATATAAGCCTATCTTTTAAAAGTTCAACTATAATTCTTCGGCCGCCAGATTTCGCAATTAAATTTCAGTTATTTCTATTTATTTTTGATTTTATAAAATTTTATTATCGTTCAAAAAATACGTTGCCAAAAATCATGTGAAAAAAAAAACAAAAAAACAAAAAAACTCACCGAAAACAATCGCAGTAATGAAAAGTTGGGAATGTTTTTAATTTGCTCACGGAGTCGGCCTGATTCCAAAATGGTACGATATGATGGGCTACAGCCTCTAGGAGTAAAGTTGAAAGAGTGTGACACACTGACATTCGCATTTATTTATATAGAAGTTGGAAAGCACGTGTCATATTTCATATGTGCGTGAACCTATAGACGACGCTTGTTTGTTTGGGTTTTATGGCATATCAACCACTGTGGGTTATTTAATGCCAAATCCAGTTTATATGAATTTTAAATGCCAATTTTGTATGGAATAAAAAACGTATAGCTGGCAACATTATTTTTCCGAAAACATTATCTGAGGCCCTGCTGTTGGATGTAGTTTATCGCCGTACCCAGGACGCGGATGTAGTTTACCGTCATACCCAGGACGTGTGTAAGACTTGGAAAAACTAGGAGTTCGCTATTTTCCCATAGCTGGGACCCTAACAGGTGCTACCACCCCGGGTCAAGGTGGACCTGGGAACACCAGCAATTAAGAGGTGGTTCCACGCTCCTCAAAACCTCATGATCAGAGACCTTGCTGTTGGATGCAGTTTAACGTCATACCCAGGACGTATAGACGACGCGTTTCGTCGAAAGAAAGCCTGTTCGACTTCTTATGGTTAGAATGAAAACAAATCGGTATGTAAGAAAAATTTGTTGGGATGACTAGAAACAAGAAAGTGACACTCTGATTATATCTCGTGTGAACCAAGGCAAAAAAAAAAATATTGTTTTACGTGGTATTACCATGAAAGAAATTATCAGTCCTTCTATGAACAGTGAATGCTGGGCAATCTCCACACAGATAAAGAAGGGACATAAAACAACTGCAACCTGGTTCTACAGAAGAAAGCCCAGAATACGATGGAATGAAGTTTTTGAGAAAGTGAAAACAAAAAGCAGATTCATACTTAACATCAAGAAGAGAGAGTTGAAATTTCTAGAGCACATAGTGAGGAAAGAGAGCTTGAAAAATGTAATACTCAGAGCGTCAGATTGAAAGCAAGAGCGAGAGAAGAAAGCAACGCCTGACCTACCTAGTGAGCTCGATGGCAGAACTGGGTTTAAGAGAGATAACAAAAAAACAAAATTTATTAAGAGCTACAAAAGACCATCATTATTGCTCTCCTGTCTTCTTCAGGTTTCTGTCGATTTGAGTTATCCTCAGGGAATTTCGAACTAAACATTTAAATAAAAAAAAAGAGCTACAGAGTAGAGGAAGTAGTGGAGAACCATGTTCGCAAACATCGCGAGCATACAGAGATTAAGGAGAGCGTGCAGAAACTGTCGTTAATGGTTATATCTCAAGCGCTTTCAGTCAATTCATTTTTTCAAGTGGTTCTTTGTTAGCAACGTGTAAGCTGGGGTACAAAGCGACTGGGCGTATGAGACGACCCACAAATAATGTTGGATAAAATCTGCGTAAAATTAGATAAAGAGCGGAAGTTTTGAAAAACGATCATAATTTATAAACTATTTACATTGTTCGGACTATCATCCTCATCTTTATTGCCATATTTATCACAACGTTTCGGTCGTTGTACGCTCCGTCTTTCCACAGGCGGTTGGAATGTCGAACTGAACCCTTTATTTTGCTCGATGGGGTAAACTGTTCTAGTTCCACGTGCCATGTCTAATGGATATCAATTATCAGTTATCTCCTGATAATTCCCCGTTTACAAGTTCTTCATCGCCTTGAACTCACAGTGATTGGGTCCTGTCACTGGATCTAACCAACGTAATTATGCACTGTGCTATAAAAATAAAGAGCTCAGTAGACATTCCAGGTCACTCCTAAAAGGAAATGCGTCGGCCAAGAATGGTTATTACTCTTATCA
>OZ010610.1:71792881-71795381 GCA_963932145.1 Acanthosepion lycidas | reverse complement strand
ATTTGTTTATTTATTTATTTTCTCATCGTCTTCGTAAGTTATCCATCTTTTCCGCCCAGACAAAGAAGATGCAAGGAAACGTTTCGCCAGATTTCACCATGTCTATTCTCTAGGCATACTTTTAAATGGTCAGTTCACCCCCAGGAAAAGTCTCCCGCGATGGACAATTTAGACGCTGTCGAGAGAAAACTGGATATTCAGAGGAGGAATTGAAAGCCAGAATCATGAAAAATGAGGAAAACACACCCACGTTATGCCGTGTGTAATGGCTAAATACGAAAAGAGCAGCTGGTTGAAAATGAAATGATAAAAATACACATAAAAATAACCCAGAAACAAAACAAATAAGGAATACACCCTTGTCAAATTCTTAAATTTTCTTATGTAGATATCGAAACTCTCATACACATTCAAAGAAAAACTACTAAGACGCAAGGGCTTCCTGGGCGTGAAAGAATTAGAAAATTATTCAAGATTGAGGACAATAGAAGAGTACCTTATTTTCCGGATTACTAGACGCTGCAGCTTGGAAGACGCACCCTAATATTTTTGAAAGAAATTTCTAATTAAAAAAAAAGTTATTCACATACAACACATTCAACATACGTCCCTCACATACTGGCGCCATGTATTGTTGACATTAATCACTCGTCTGATTTTATTTGTACAGCAATGACATCCTAGATGGTTAGTAAATATACTATACATCTTTCATTGTCCAAGGGTGGTTTTAAATATCTCATGCCAAAATCTGGGTGTGTCCAAAAAGTAGTTGCGTCCCATAGGCCGGCAAATACGATATTTAATACAATTATTCGTTTTTCATTCAATATAATATACATTTGATATATCGTATTTTCCGGTATAGAAGATGCTGCGGCTTGGAAGACGCACCCTAATATTGGAAAGAAATTTCTAATAACAAAAAAAGTCATTCTCATACAACACATTCAACATGCGTTCTTCGCATTCTATTTTTTACATGACTCACTCGTCCGAATTTGTTTGTATGGCATTTACTAGTCAAGCGCAGAAAGGCTCCAGCGGCTGCTAATGAACAGACCATGTTTAAGGTTGTGGCTCGGCTCTAGGAAGGTCAATAGACTTGGAAATACTTGTAACAGCTAAGTAAGTATATAAAAGGCTGAATTAGATAGTTAACATTATAGTGTAATGACTCAACATACAAATCCACGTCCCTCTCAGTCAATCCAATTAGGTGACTGTCCAAGCTTACTTGAGCCTGGGCGTTGTCTTATATTCGTCTTGGAAGACGCACAAGTATTTTCATGGTATTTTTACGGAAAAAAAGTGCGTCTTAGAAGCCGGACAATACCGTAATCAAGAAGACAGTAGATAACGATTGATATTGCATTTAAATTTGTTTTCTAATCATTTCACCCCATGCAAGGCAGTAAAGCCACTAAGACACAAGGGGTTACTGAGTGTGAAAGAATAAGAAAAAAGAGAAACATTGTTAAGGAGCGAGAACAATAGAAGCATAAAGAAGAAGACAGTAGATAACGATTGATATTGCATTTAAATTTGTTTTCTAATCATTTCACCCCATGCAAGGCAGTAAAGCCACTAAGACACAAGGGGTTACTGAGTGTGAAAGAATAAGAAAAAAGAGAAACATTGTTAAGGAGCGAGAACAATAGAAGCATAAAGAAGAAGACAGTAGATAACGATGGATATTGCATTTCAATTTGTTTTCTTATAATTTCACCCCATGCAAGGTCGTAAAGCCACTAAGACACAAGGGGGTTACTGAGTGTGAAAGAATAAGAAAAAAGAGAAACATTGTTAATGAGTGAGAACAAGAGAAGAGTAATTAACAAGTCAATAGATAACAACTGACATTGCATTTCAATTTTTTCAGATCAAAATTGTCTGGAAAACATGGAGTCAAATGAGACTTCCACAAGCTAGAAGCGCTTGAGAAGAAACTGTTAGCATAGAAGTTACGGTTACATCTAGCCAATTCAACTCTGAATTGATGAGACCTTGTTGCCAATCAAGTACTGCGCTGAAATTCATAAAGTATAACGCTCCTCTGAACAAGTACCATCAAATTATTCATAGAAAATGGTGTCAGGTAAACTATATTAGGGCAGCGGCTATCTGACTGAAATAGTAACAAGACTATATGTAGCAACAATACTCTAAGCATGGACGAATAGTAGACTTATAGATATGTAAGATAGATTCTGAAAAGAAAAAAATATCTTGCACGACGCAGTGAACTGACATTCTTAGCAGCTGGCCTAGCAATGGATTTAGTATAGTTTTTGCACCAGTTGTCAGTCGTGAAGGCGTAAGGATTGTCTCCCCTGAAGCTTAGCAACAGCCATGCTGATGTAAAGAACGAAGAGGTCTTGCAGATGATTAATAGAGAGCAATTTTGTTTGGGATGAGATAAAATTAACAAGCCGTTCTTTGCCCCAGTTAACAACGGACAATAAGTAGTTTTTCACATCAGTCGCCAATTTAAACTTTT
>OZ010610.1:71770381-71787881 GCA_963932145.1 Acanthosepion lycidas | reverse complement strand
TTTTTTCTCCCTTCTCGTCCGAAAACCTTTTCTTTTTTTCAATTCCTTCCTTCTTTTTCCTGCTCTTTTTTCTCTCTTTTTTTTTTTTTTTTTTTTTGTTATGGTTTTCCTTCTTCATCGTTGGTTCATTTTTGTTTCTTCTTTTTTTCATCCTCTTATTTCTATGATCTTTTTAACTTTTACCCTTTCGGCTCTTCTTTCTTTTGCAATTTCTCCTCCTTTTCTCGTTCCAGCTTTTCTTTTTCTCTATTCTTTTTCTTATTTTCTTTCTTTTTTCACCTCTTTTTTCGTTTCACCATTTTCCTTTTCTCTTTTCTTATATTTGCCATCTCTCTTATTTTCTAGTGTGTAGTAAGGGGCGTTCTGTTATTCAGCGTGCACGTGGCCACCTCCACTAGTGGTAACTTATGACCCTTGGCTTTTCTTGTTGTCGACAGTAATGATGTTTTTTTTGTCTTTTCATGTCACTACCACTTTTTTTTTTTTTAAGCATTTCACCCCAAGCAAAGCGGGAAGCCACTAGGACGCAAGGGGTTACAGAAAATTTAGAGCAAGATCAGATAGGAGTGATAGAAGAAAGGATGAGGGTAGTGGATAGATCAAGGAAACTGGAGATGTCGATTGACATTACACTTGAATAGCTGTAGACTATAGCTCTCAGGGAAACAGGAAAAGGGAAGGAAGTTCCACAGGCGAGAGGTGCGATACATGAAGATATTAGAGTAGACGAGACGGCTAGATTTAGGAGTTTTGACAGTGAAGGTGGGAGAGCGGGATGCCAGCTTCGTAAGGCGCTAGAACTCATGAAGTCTGGGAACAAGCGAATGCAGCTCCTCGGAGCAATTGCCATCAAAGTATTTGTAGAACAGACAGAGGGAGGCGACGGCGCGTCTGTGAGAAAGTGACTGTAGACGAGACGCCAGGACAGGGCCAACTACATTGCATATCCGCCTCTGGAGCCTATCAAGAACATCGAGGCAAACAGAAGGGGCACCAGACCATATATGGCAGCAATACTCCATGCAAGGGCGAATTGTTGATTTGTAGATCTGGAGGATCGACTCCGGGGACTTGAGCGCATTTTCTGAATATATAAATAAAAGGAATATCAGTGAATTAAACAATATACAAAAGTATAAGAAAAATTGCATATGGCATTGTTTAATAAAGGAAAGAGAATCTGAAATATAAGGCAAAAACAACGAATAAAATCAGATACAAAGAAAAAAAAAAGAAAATTAACGTTAAAATGCCAAGAGTTCATGCACGCAAACTCTCTCTCTCTCTCTCTCACACACACACACACACACACACACACACACACACATGTATGTACATACACGGGCAAATATATGATGCAGAGCAGCATGACATGGAAAATCAGAGTCGAGATAGAATTAAGTCGAGTGTATGATATTCACTTATGCGAAAACACATTTGGGAAGGTTATAAATCTTCTTCCCCCAGCTAAGGATTAAATAGCAAAAAATTATTTTACCTCCAAAAATTGTTAATTCAATATTCACTCCCCTCAAAAAATGAATTCCTCTTACAAATTCTCAAAAAATACGTTTCAAATTTAAATAACATACAAAAGGTTGGTAAACCGTAAAATATCAATAAAAAAAACACAGACAAACGCACAATAGATGTAACCAATCAGAAAGTATTAAATACATTCTTTGTGGAGAATCATTTGGTGGAACATGGAGAAAAATAATTATTGATACTTGGGAATGAACAGTTAGTGTGGCAAAACATTTTATCTAAATATGTTAATATTATATGTCCCAGAAAGTGATATATTTGAACGAAGTTAGCTAAGTGGTTTTGTCTACTATAACCAAGTAGAATACAGTAGCAGTAATCGACTGGTACGCGTCGTAATCGCAGGTAAGAAATGTAGATCAATGGCGTAGTCCAATGGGCGTCGTTATAGACTTAGCTCTCAGACTAAGGCTCTTGACTCTCCTACACATCTGTCAGGTAAGAAGTGTAGATCAATGGCATAGTCCGATGGGCGTCGTTATAGACTTAGCTCTCAGACTAAGGCTCTTGACTCTTCTACACGTCCGTCGGTATTGATGACGGACACCAGCCAATCATATTCCAGTGAGGGGGAACACAGGTGTATGCATATTCCATTATATCATATTAACTTCCCCAAAACGGATTATTCTTACCAAAAAGCAGTCAGCCGTAGTCGTTATCATCGATTCAATGTGAACGATCCTTTCCTTAGTTGCATAGTATATTCTTTGCCTTGGCTATATGCAGTTCTGTATCCAGATTTTTCCTTCTCATAGACCGGTTTCCACCCAAGGCTATAGAACCCAGTCTGTCTTTTACCCATAATCTTGCAAACACCCCAACCGCGAAAAATATGTTTCGCTTTTAAATAACACGCTAAAAGTTAATGAACTATAAAGACATTAATCAAAATTTCTACAAAGGTTGATAAACCGTAAAAAATGAATAAAAAACACAATGTCATAACAGATGTAACCAGAGAACAATTTTTGGGAAAAATGATGGACAATAAATGAATGCTAATACGGAAGAATATACAGCCGGAGAAATTATAAAAATTCAAAAACGAAAACAAAATATCTTCGACTGATTGGGAAAAAATAAATAAATGAATAAATGAATGAAGAAAGCAGAACAAAAAATTATTCCCTCTTCTTTGTGAATATAAAACTAAAATAAAACTTAATAAAATAAATTCTTTTATTCTTAAGATTTTGCTTACCAATTTAATCATGTTGCTTATAGTCATTCACTGAGTAAATGTTTAAATGCCTCACAGACATGTCCACACATCCTGCATTTGCTTTCTCCTGCTGTTTTGACCTTGACTGCACAATTCTGATGGTCTCCTTCTGAGCTGCATGTATGAGTGACCCTGTTTCTCACTTTAAAAGCAATATCCCAAGTTCAGAAATTGTCTCTCTCTGCTGAAAAAATCCGTGATCATCATTATTATTATTATTATTATTATTATTATTATTATTTGTGTATGTTATGTTTCCTGTTTTGTATCCTGTAGAGCCGGGTCCAAACTATGGTACTTAGGCCCTATAGGAGGATCGTCATTCAATTGAAGGCACTTTTCTTAGTTTATGGGCTGCTCCTTGAAGGGCGATGTTCTGGGCAACACGTATGTTGATGTTCTGGGACATACTTTCCAATTGTTTCTCTTATCAATCTAATCATCGCTTATAGATTTTTCTGACAACATTCACCGAGTAGGTTGTTAAATGTCTCCCAAGCTTGTCCACACATCCTGCATTTGCTTTCTCCTGCTGACCTGTCTGTATTGACTTTGATCACATTTATTTTGATGGTCTTCATTCTGATGGCCACTGATACTCACGATAAACAGCTATTTTCTCTTAAATTTTCGAAACTCTCTATGGTTGCTGAAAAATAGCTATTATTATTATTATTATTATTATTATTATTATTATTATTATTATTATTATTATTATAACATCTTACCAGAAAGCAATCTTAAGTGACTAATTACCAAGTTATGAGATAAAAAATCACTGGAAGTGAGCTATGTACATTCGGGACGCTTCGTTTAGATGGTGAGGGCTTTACAGATGATATGGGCAGTTTTGAACAAAGTAGCTCGGAAGTATCTATGAATAGTGCTCACAAAAAATTATGGTAACCTTCTTTAGCCTACACAATGGCCCTCTCAAAACAGGGATTATCTTTGTTTTAAGTTTACAAATTTATAATTATTTCCTTTGATTTTTGTTGCATATTCATTTCCTTGCGGATCCCAACCAGAGACCTAAGCTCAGAAAGGCTATCATGACATTTTCCATTGAACATTTTTTTTAAAAAATGTAAAATAAAACAATCAAACAGCACACAGATTTTACATTGATAAAGCCCCTCGTAAGGTGCGAGCAGTACTTGTGAGAACAATTTTTTGAATTTCTTTAACGCATGGACTACCCGGAGTCTATCGAAAGTTTTCCAATCAATCCGAGGGCTCCAACTACAACTAGAATTATTGAAGTTTTCCTGTGTCAAATTTTTCCGATTTCCATTTCAAGACAATTGTGCTTTGATAGTTTTTTGAAGATCTTCAAAGATGCATTACAGTCTTCATGGATTGCCATGTCAATAAAGGGCATATTCTATTTTTGTGGTCTTTGATCACGATGTCTGGGGAATTAGCTTTGATTGATCTGTCTGTGTGTAAAGTCCCATAAAATTTTTACTTCTTACTTCACGGGGTCGTTATTATTATTATTATTATTATCATCATCATCATCATCATCATCATCATCATTATATTTCGATTTATTCTATGAGCACACTACCTACCTAGTCTGCTGGAAGACCTAAGTGTTGTGTTGTTATGGCTGCATTACATGATTTGTTGTTCTAATTCTCAAAACGTTGCTAGTGTTACATGGGCAAAATTCTTAAAAATGTGTGGGCTATAATTATCAAAAAAGAAATTTGTATTTCTCTTAAGTTGGGTTTTTATATGCATTTTTTCAATGTGTTGTTCTTACTTCACGGGGTCGTTATTATTATTATTATTATCATCATCATCATCATCATCATCATTATATTTCGATTTATTCTATGAGCACACTACCTACCTAGTCTGCTGGAAGACCTAAGTGTTGTGTTGTTATGGCTGCATTACATGATTTGTTGTTCTAATTCTCAAAACGTTGCTAGTGTTACATGGGCAAAATTCTTAAAAATGTGTGGGCTATAATTATCAAAAAAGAAATTTGTATTTCTCTTAAGTTGGGTTTTTATATGGATTTTTTCAATGTGTTGTTATGTTCCTTTTTTATCATTCCAAGCGCTCCTATTATGACTGGTACTATTCTTGCTTTCAATTTCCACATTTTTTTCTATTTTGCTTTCCATGACGTTATCCTTCAGTACTTTTTTCAAATCCCTTGGTTGCTAAGTAACAGTCCTCTAGGTCAGCCATATCAATTAGTAGGAACGTTTTTTTCTTTTCAGTTTTTGGCAATTATCCTCGGCCCATTTGCTTCAATCTTCCCGTCTGTAAAGATGGTGCAATCACATAGAATTGTGATGTCTTCTATTTCTGTAACTGGTGCTGGTTGATATTCATACGAGTGTTTCTTAAGATCTTTTCCAAAGTATTTGCACATTGTCCATTGTAAGTATTGCCCACTCTATGGTGACAATATTTATATTCTTTTGGCGAAAGTACAGAACATCCTGAGATTAGATGGTCTATGATTTCCTGATATTTGTCACAGAATCTGCATTTTGGATCTACACTATTATGTTCGATATTTACCTGAAAGTTCCTAGTGAAAAGATTCTGGTTTTGCGTTGCAAGTATAAAACCTTCCGTATCAACCTTTAACCCAGATGCTTCTAACCATCGATGAATGCTAACTTTGTCAACATTGGCTTTATTCACATGTTCTGAATTTGGGTCAGATTTGTTTTTGCCAGCGTTCTTTCATCTGTTAAAGAGCTTTATCATTGGTTTTCTTTTTCATCATTTTTGCTGCAACAATTTGTTCTTGGGTTCTGTTTTGGTTTTCTACAGCATCTAATCAATGTAAATCTCATTTTTATTTACAATCTTCTTTCATGATTAAATAGTTTTTCTTTGTTTTCGTGTTGTTTGACTAATTTTATCATCGAGTCCTTTGTTGTTACCGTGTATTTTAGTAAGCTAATAGTTGTTGACTTGTATCAAAATTCTAGCGGAATAAGACTTCTTCCCTCTTCTTTACAGGGTATGTATAGATGGTCTGCATCAGCCTTTGTATGATGCATGTTATGCATAGAAATAAGCTTTTTTGTCTTAGAATTCATTCGCCTGATATCATTTAGAATCCATTTCAAGATGTTGAAACTGTATTGAACCATTCAAATGGCAAAGTTATTAATGGCTATGAATCTTTTCTGCGAATTCAATTCAGTTCTTAATATCAGTCGCACTATTCTATAGTACTGTTTTCACACTATTTCTTTCATTTTTTATGGTGAATTCCTTCACTGTCGTTTGTACCAAGGTACTTATAAGCTTCTTCTTGTTCTAAATCTTTGCTTGTTACGTCAGAGTCTAAGTTAATAGAGGAGCTTTTTTTTGTAGAGATTCTCGTAAATTTGTGACTGAATTCCATTCCAATGTCATCACTAAAACATTTTAATTTTTACAGAAGGACTTCCAGCTTACTGCCATTCCTAGCTTAACTACTTTAACTCATCCATATAAAATAGATGGCTTATTTTCTTTTGAGATATCTTATAGCCAATATTCCGTCCTGTTAAGTTTACTTATTAATGCTATTAGGGATTTACAAAATGATAAGGAAGACAAAGAGTCATCTCGAAATATTCCTTTGTTGATGTTTATTTTACCAGACTTATAGATTCAATTTATATGATTTATTTGATGTATGTTTTCCACGATTTGTATATATTTAAAAACTTTAAGATCCAAAAATGGGGTTCACTATCGAATGCCTTGTGATAATCTATCCAGGTAATACCGAGTTTTTTCATTGTATTGAAGCAGTTTTCTAAGATCATCCTATTAATAAGTAATTGGTCTTTACATCATTGTACATTGATAGTTTTTTTTCACTTGCTCGCTATTGTTATTGTTATTTCCTTTCATTTGATATCCGTTGCGTATCATTCTGGGTCCTGACCAGAGACTTAAGGTCTGAAATGACATTGAGCCATTTTCCACTAACCATTTTGAAAACAAACATAAATAAATAAAAAATCACACATATTTTGCATAGATAAGACTCATCGTAAGTTGTGGGTACTCATGAGACCCATATTTTGTATTTCTTTAAAGTATGGGCTACCAGGAATCTCATCAATGAGTCTATTGGAATCTTTTCCATTTAATCCGAGGGCTCCAACTACAACTGGACTTACTGATGTTCCCATGTTCCATATTTTTGAGATATAGATTTCAGAGTACTTGCATTTTGATGTTTCTTGAACATCCTCAAAGATGCATTGCAGTCTGCAGGGACTGTCACGTTAATAAGGAAACACTTTTTATCTTTGCAGATTCTAATCACGATGTCTGTGTGATTAGCTTTGATTATTCTGTCTTTGTGTACTGTGCATTCCCATAAATTTGTTACAGGTCCTATTTCCGTAACGGATTATTATTATTATTATTATTATTATTATTATTATTATTATTATTGTTATTATTATTATTATTTCCTTTGATTTCGTCCCGGGGTCTCGCTCAGAGACTTAAGTTTAGAAATGGCATCATGACATTTTCCACTGACAAAAAAAAAAAAAAAAAAGAAAGAAAATATTTTACACAGATAATGCCCTTCCTATGGTGTGGGCTGAACTCCTGAGAACAATTTTTTGTACTTATTTAAAGCATGGATTTCCAGGAATCCTTTCAGTTACTCTACTGGAATTTTTTTCCAACCAATCCGAGGGCTCCAACTACAACAGGGATAGTTGTTATTCCCATGTGCCTCGTTTTGAGAATTCGATTTCAAGGTCCTTGTATTTTGATAGCTTTTTGACGATCTCTAAAGATACGTTGCAGTCCGCAGTTTCTGCAATATAAATAATAAGTTATTTGTTGTTATTATTAATATTATTATTATTATTATTATTATTATTATTATTATTATTTACTTTGATTTCACTGGTATACTTCACAAGGTACCGCAAGTTTTAACAGGATCCATTCATAATTGGTCTTCTACACAAATGTGATGTCAGGGCGATTGCTCGCTAAGCGCTTGTCAATCAAGATGGTTATATTTCACGTGTGTCTCATTTGGTTGTTGTTGATGCTCTCGTGGAATCGCTGCTTTTCAAATTACAAATTGGAGAAATCAAAGAAATAAAATTAAATATCTAGGAAGTATTTTGACAGATGAGGGCAAATGCTACATCAAAATACGAAGGCGCCTTGAGAAAGCGAAAAAATGGATTCCAAAATTATATTTTTAAACGAAAGAAACGAAACTGAATAGAAATATATACCGAGATCAAAATTTCCCAGACGAAAAACTAAGGTTTCCATTTGCGGCCCTATTTCCGCTAAGCCGTACTGAATTTTCCCTGAAGCCTCGGTAATATTAATTGGTTACCCATTTAGCACTGACAAGGCCCAGAATTGCTTACCTGAATGATTAACGCAGACACAGAGGGAAACAGAAAAAGTTAATTGTTCTTGTCTCTCCGAAAACATCCATCATTTGGATGAGGGTGGGAGGAGATAGAGGCTGGGTCATGACCTGACTGGACGATGGCAAAGTTGAACGGACCGGGCAGTTTGGGAAGGATTAATTTTTGATGACATCTAAATTAGGCTTTCATTCTTTTCTGTCAAAATGCCTCTTCCATTGGTAGATAATTCTTTTTTCTTTTTCTTTTTCTTTTTCTTTTTTTGTTGTTGTTGTTGTTGTTTACATCCGGGAGGTTTATTAACATGTTAGTGTAGCGTTCTTTTGGCTTTTATTTCGGAGGAAGAGTGGCAGTCATATTATTTAAATAGTTCTTTTTTGAACGCAAAACCGTTCGTAGTTGATGTAGATTTTGGAAGATATGGTATTGTTTTCGATAAATATGATGGAAATTTAATTTTGTATTCATAAATTCACTAAGACCAACCATCCTTGTGTAATATATAATTTATTATCATTATTATTTCTATTATGAGACATTATAATAAAAACATATTTAAATCGTTAAACTCCCATATTAAGCGGCTTCAATTCAACCCGTACATTATTTTACTTTACAAATGCGTCAGCAAACGAAAAGCAAACAAGAGAAACAACACAAAAACTGTTTTTATAATAACAATTTTCAATTTACTGTGTGACATAGAAAACAATCAAGTGTGTGATTTTTACGTAGTAAGAGTTGAAATTAATAGCAAGAGATATTTCGCTTTAACTGTTATTTGAATCAATAAAAATAATTTCTTTATCTGGACTCACATAAGTTTCTGTTGCTCGTTGTTGATGAATTAAGAGATGTTCGTACGTACGTGTGGGCGCGTGTGTGCGTGTGTCAGTGTTTTCCCAACAGGGACAAACGTAAACACCCCACTGAACTACATAGTTGTGGTTCTGAGAAAAACAGAGGGGAAAAAGAGGAAAAGTTGAAAACGTCACTTGATATTTATAATGTTGTATGCCACGTGATAGGCTCTAAACTCATAGATTGTTGGCGGAATTGTATTCTTGTTTAGGTCAGAAACTAGGTCGATACAATTCGGACGTAGTTGAAAACATGATATTAGTATTAATTGACCACGCAGGAGTCAGAGAAATATCAAGGCTCTGTGGTCCAGTTTTTGCACAAAATTGAACAAGTTATTTTCAGCTATTTGAAGTGATGTAGAATTAAAATTAACATACATTTGACATATTTTCCGCAATCGTCAATGTTAGCCTGTCTATGTTCCGGTTTAACATGACTTGAAAAAATAACTCACCCATCTCCACCCTCTGACCTTATTTTTCTATTTAGCGTAGATCTGATATTTAATTGGTTAATCAAGACACACCCACATGTCTAATTTTAATTCTGACCTTATGTCCTCCACTTTAAATTTCGGAAAAGAGGTAACTCTTTGTTTTTCAATTTCCATAAAAATCATTTAATACCTAGTTACTTACCATCATCTGAAGAAGTCCAATCATAGTATTGAAACATGGAACCTTTTGCGTAGCGATTTCAAAATGTTTTTATTATAATCTCTTATTATACAAATATAATAATGATATAGTGCTGTAATTTGTATTGAGCATATTTTTAAAACTAAATGCTACGAACAGGAGATTTTATTCCATCTGTTCTTTCTCTCATTTGGATATAAGTTAATATATTGTAATTTTAATATAGAATTATACCTGGTGTAACAGCAAAATTGTCTAAATTATGGAATAAACAAAATTGTCCATTTGTTAGATTCCGCTCTGAGTAGTTGAATCATAGAATTGATTAAAGATATCTTACTCCGAAGTTTTTATAACACTACTGGACCCTTCTTCGAGCAATAAGAATATATAATTACTCTCCAATCTTAACAGAAGAACCGTGATGAAATCGATTATAAACAAAAATGGTATGTTCATAATTAGTTATTCACAGCTAAGAATCAGTGGCCCATGAAGGATTAAAGTTAAGTTCAAACATATATATATATATATATATATATATATATATATATATATATATATATATATATATATATATATATATATATGTGTGTGTGTGTGTGTGTATATATATTTATGAATAAAAATGACAATAGGAAAACTGGTAATTGCTGACGCGTTTCGTCCAATGTGGACTTTATCAAAGCAAAATACGAAAATGAAATTAAATGAACAAAGTAACTAATAAAAACAAAAACAGAATGTACCTAGCAACTGGAATGTAGAGAAACGCTATTTTCATATTTTTAACTGAAAAATAACGTCAGTAATTGTCACGTGTGGAGAATATTGTCATTATAACTGTGTTGATGTATTCAACCATTTTGTTAAGAAAGGTGAAATAGGAGAGTGCCGCCATAGTAAACTACACAAATATTAATCTACGCCCAGGTTTTTTCCCTATTTCACCTTTCTTAACAAAATTAATGCTCTTACAAACAAATATACACAACAGATTCATAAAATCAAAAGAAAATGGATGTGGAGGTGTTCAGCTACTCCACAAAAGATAACCGTATACGCGGGGTCGGGTAGCTGTCTACCTCGCCAGACGAGACTCTGCCCTTCGCCATAAACTCGTCTGGGGTCCGCTTTGCCCAAAAGCAGAGAGGTAAAAAAGCAGAGTTAACTGTAATCGTCAACTGCTCCGTATTTACTCGAGACTTCCCCACAATTGGTGGGGGGATGTGGCAAACCGAACCCATAGGCTCGGACCAAAAAATCCCGTAGACCTCGTATATACGCGGTCGGGTAGCTGTCTACAACCCAAGGGAGATGCACTTCGGCACTTGGGTTCCTCTTCCTAGAGGCAGAGAGTTGACAAGTAGAGTTAACTGTAATCGTTAACTGCTCTCCCTGAGTAAAAAAGAGTGCTGATTAAATATCCTTAAGCCAGTGGGGGTGTTCAGCTACTCCACACTGTAATAGATTATAATTTTATTATATTTTATAGTTTAAATCAAACGATATAATAATCATCAAAGCGTGTTCATTTATGACATACTCTTCTTACTTTTCCCTCTCACAAGTTTTCTAGGGACGAAGCTGTATAAAGTAACATCTTCCTTACCAATGGAATACAAAGAGAAATAGATGTGAAGGTCTGAACTGGTGGAATTATGAATTTAACTTGAAGTAAAGTACAAGAAACAGAAAAAATGTTAGAAACAAAGAAATGAGTACTTAACACTTATGTTATATCGGTCCTCCTATATAGCAGGGAATGCTGGATAATCTCATCACAGATAAAAAAAAATGACTGGAGGTAACAGACATGTGGTTCTACAGAAGGATGTTGAGAATATCATGGACTGAACATGTGAGGAACGACGAAGTTTTAGGAACAATGGTGACAAAAAGGACACTTACGCATAACATCAGAATGGAGCTGTTGAAATTTCTAGGACATGAAATGAGGAAAGAGGGCTTAGAAATTTTGATGCTCACAGGACCTACTGAATGCAAGAAAGACAGCGGCAGAACAGAATTTAGGAAAGATGGCAAAAGGACAAGATTTACTGCTTTTTTATTAAACCATTATTTTTATGGCTCTCCACAACTTCCTTTTTCTTGTAGTTCGTTATATTTTTCTGTTACTTCTTCTAAGCTCTCTTCCGCCATTCATTTAGTCACTATGTCATGCGTTGTTTTACTCTGTCCTTGTGAGTGTCAGATTCTCGAAGCCCTCCTTCCTCATTATGTGACCCAGTAACTTTAACTAATGCTAAGTATTAATTTTGATTTTGTTTCTATTTTCTCCAAAACTTCTCGTTGCTCCCATGTTCGGTTCATGGTATCCTCAGTATCCTTCTGTATGATCCCGTTTCTCATGATTCAAATTTTCTTAATCTTTGAGATGATTGTCAAGCACTCACTGCCAATCAGAAGGAGAGTTTAATACTCTTTTCCTTGTTTTTAAGGGAATTTTCCTTATTCTTAGCAATCCTTGGCTATCCGAATGCGTCTTTGGCTTCCATTGCCACATTTTCCATCCTCTGTTAAAACAATTCCCAGATATTTAAATTTCCGCATTTGTTTTATTTTGGTGTCTCCGAAGAGGTACTAATGATAAGAAACCGTGTAGAGCCATGAAGGCTAAGAGTAATGAGAAAATAAGAAAATGATGTCTGGTTATCTGACAGGAAAATAGCGATTGAGTCGTGACAGGCTAGCAATGTTTCGTCTGTGGAAGAAAGGCTGTAAGGTGGAAATTAAACTTTTTTTTACTCTGTCACGGCAATAAAACCAAAAGACGCAAAATGCTACTGCATGTGAAAGAATATAAGAAATCTTAAACAAGGAGAGGAGGTACGGTGGAATAATAGATAGCAGTTCGGATTGAAGAATCGTAGAGCCGATTTTGAATTCTAGTCGAATCTATTAGATTCACTCACGTGCTGGGAAAGGTATGAAACCTCTTCTTCTCCCCAGCACCAAATTTAGCCACTGTTTCAATATAATCTTTCCATGCGCAATAAGTCTACCCTGGTGATTAGCACCAGAATTAAATTCACGAAGAAGTGTTTGAAACCGCTAGGCTATTGTACCTTGGATTAAATAATGGCTTCATTTAACAATTTTCTGAAAATCGACAGACTCCGGAAGAAAGCTGAAGAAG
Source organism: Acanthosepion lycidas (assembly GCA_963932145.1). NCBI lineage: Eukaryota > Metazoa > Mollusca > Cephalopoda > Sepiida > Sepiidae > Acanthosepion > Acanthosepion lycidas. Next base: position 71,775,056 of record OZ010610.1, on the reverse strand, counting down.
ACAACATTGAACACGTTGTGACGACAGCAATAAAACTAAGTCCATTATTTCGACTGTAAATAACGAAATCGGAAAATTAGAACAATAAAAATGATGTTTTTAAATATTGATTTTGCAAGTTTATTCATTCAATTTAAAAAACAAGTTGGGCGCATCAAAATCTTACTTGATCCCGTTTCTTCCTCTTGGGCTTTCTGCTATACTAAACTTAACAGATATAGAAAAAAATATTTCTTCCTCGGCTGAAAAATGAAGCCGACTGCGGACATGGGAAAAGAGATACGATGTTCACCATTTTACCCCAGAGACAAATGTTGATTCTGTGACCTGGAAACATCCATCGTCACCGGCTGAACCAAAATTCGAAGTTCAGCTGTCAGCAAAGTAACTGATGGCAAATGTCTTCTGGGATGCAAATACGTTGTATTTTTTTCTTAAGTCCAGACGCATGGTCACACAGAAAACACGCTCAAATACTGTGTAACTAGAGATAGACTAAAGGAAGTTATCCATCGAAAGAGACCAGAAACCGTGATTTCTTGTAACTAAATATTCTTTTAAATTCCTGACAGATGGCAGAAGAAGGAATAGGCGAATCAGTAAAAGAACACACATGTTGCAAGGAACAACAAATGAGAATTAAGAGACTTAATCTGCTATGTCCGGAATGACCATGACACCAAGAAAAAAAAGAACGTAAAGAAATTTATATTCTGTTAAAAGTATTTTCGAAGGGATTTTATTTAGGATATCATTTGACCCCAATCAAGGCGATAATGTGACTAAGACGCAAATTGCTAGTAGAAGTGAAAGAATGTCGCGCGGTCGTCGTAAGTTTCCTGCAAAATTATTTCCAATGCATATCAGCCTGAGTGTGAAAAGCAAAATTGCCCATTTATTACATTAATCTTTGAACCGTTTTCGCTTCAAAATGATTAAAGATATCTTACTGGAATTCTCCGAGAATTTTATAACATTATTGGACTCTACTTTGAACAATCATATTGTATAAGCTTAATAGAAGAATTGTGATGAAATCGATCGTAGAGAAAAATTATATGTTCATCATTAATTAATCATAGCTGAGAATTGGAAGCTCACAAGAATGGAAATTAACTTCATATATATATATATATATATATATATTATTCCAGGATCATTTTACAACTTATTCAAGATTAACTCGCCCCCTCTAACCTTCTAACTACATGTACTGTAGTAGCAAGTTGCCTCAAACGTTTCACGAACGATTTAATTTTCAAGTCTTTTTTCGCTGCTGTTTGGACCGTCATAGCTCCTTGCTCATGTGCCAAACGTCTTATGGATTGAGTTGGATCTTTTCTAATTGATTTCTTTAGCTCTCTGCTGAAATGATGATCCCTCTTCCTGTTGTGACCTCCTGATTCAGTTTTCCTCTCCACTGTTCCACTTTTTAAAAACATATTCACCGTTCTCTTGATGTTTCTTGAATGAACTTTGAAAATGGAAACCAGAATATGAATGTTGGTAATGGCCTGAATGAACTTTTTCCTCTCAGCATTGCTCAGTTGGGAAGACAGTAGTTTTGATCCCCCAAAATTTTAATCTGCTCTCTTTTTAGCTGAATAACTCAACGGTTTTTGTTAGTGACTATTACGAGAAAAGATGGCTAAGCCCGGAAAAAAGAAACTCAGTTTAGTGTCTTTTAGATATGAAGCATAGTGTCTGATAGACAATTATGCTGTTTGATTTGACTTGCTTCCCAAGTACGAGAAAGATTTCACGGTGTTTACTCGTTCCCCCACCAGAACGAGATGTGACACAAGGTCGTTTTAAAGTGGGGACACGAGCGTGTACACTCGGGCAAGGGACAAAAATTTCCCACAGCCCCCGCAACCGTCGGTTGCGCTGGCCTCGGTGCAAGCATCGATCCCTAGTTCTGGTGCAATGGCAGGGCGCGGCCTAGAGGAGCTGTTCACCAGGGCTGGGCACCTCTCAGTATTATTTTCTCAGTTGGCCCTCTGTCCTTTGAGAGGGAAGCCCCTGAGCGCCCTCTGCCCAAAGACAAAGACGCAACACGAGAAAGATTTTGCATACTTCAGGTTGTGGCTACCAACATTAATGGGAACGATTGGAAAGGTATGTGCAGGTGTGTTTTTGTTAATTCAAATGTTTTTTTGGATGCCGAAATAGTCAAAAGGAAGCTATGCCTTTGGGAAGGTTAAGCATCGCCTATGGTATTTTTATATGAGTTCACTGAAAATAAGTGTCTATCGAGCAGTCATTTTCCCCATATTTCTTTATGGGTCAAAATCGTGGACGCCATACACGTCATACATCAATAAACTTGATGCTTTTCATAAACGTTGTCTTCGTTCAATATGCCGTTACACATGCCAGGACAAAATCTCTAACCCTGATCTTTTCATCAAATGTGGCATCAGAATGAGTGATGATCGGATGCCGAAAATCCTCATGTATAGCCAACTTTTTCATGGTAAGCGTAACGTAGGTTGTACTTGGTTACGTTTCAAGGATAAACTTAAATACAATTGCAGCAAAAACTTGCCGTTGAAAACCGAGCAAAATGGAGAAACCCCTGCTACCGAGGTATACCTAACTTTGAAAAGAATCGTCTCAACCGTCTGAAAGGATTAAGGATTAACACTAAATCTCGGGCTAATACATCAGCCCATATGACGACCAACCTTTTAGTTTGTCATTTGTGTGGATTTGTTTGCAAATCCCGTGCAGGATTGTTGTCTGATATGAGAAAAACTGAACTGAAAGACACTCTTACGTCGTAAACGACGGGACAGTCCATCATATATATATATTCAGGGAAAATGAGAAAAAGATGGTTGTGGTAGGAAAAGAAATTTTAAAGGAGCAACAACAAAAAAAAAAGAAAGAAAAAAAGAAAGAAAGAAAAAAAAGAAAGAAGAAAATTAATTGGGTCGGGAAAAATCGGAAGTTGGGAAAATGGAGTCTGAAAAAAATTAGGACAAAACTGTTTTTCGAAAAAGTATCCAGTTTTTAGTCAACCGACTATTATTGCGACCCTGAATATGCCTGGGTTAACAAAGATATACAATATATACCAGCATTGCTGCTAAGTTCGAGAACTTCGTTTCTCATATATATATATATATTTGGCATCTGAAGGAAATAAATAAGACACCTAAGGTAAAATGGAAAATTATAAACAGGACTAGAACTTGCAAAACTTGGGATGACCCATGCCCTTTGTGCCTCCATAAGAAACTGCACATTATCAAGTTTCTAAATAATAAAAATCTATTAAACAATAGACATGAGTTAACGGTTTTTTGCCGACATCATCAAATTCACGCATTGAACAATTTAGCTTAAAAAGTAACATACAATAAATTAACTTTTATAATCCATGGCCCCAATAAAAAGTTTTAACACCCTACAAAAAATGATAGACCTTTATGAAGTCGTCAAATAACAAGTGTTACGAATGTTTTTATATACACAAAGCCCTTTCATAAAGAAATAAAACAAAAAAATAAATTAATCTTCATAGACAAGTTAACCTGACTGATTGAAAACATCTTCCGCTTTAAATTTAAACACCCCCACCTTACCCTGGCATCTATGAAAGTAACTCTATGTTGATACATATCATTAGCAGACAACACCCCCACATATTTCAAATATCCACAATGGCTGTCACCATGGGAATTTTTGATTCCTATATAAAACACGTAAATTTCAGAAATAAGTTATTCCCCAAAAATTTCGCTTGAAGATGAAACAGAGCTCACTTTAACTCAATTTAATTCTAATAATAATATTGAAGTTTTCGGCTCTTGTTTTTGAAACATGAGACTTCTTATGTAGCGTGTTGGAATCATATTTTTAAATATATAATTATATATATATATATATATATATATATATATATATATATATATACACGCACAGACGCACATACACACACAAAAACACACATACACACACACACACACACATATATATATATATTTCGATATTTCTGATCAAGAAAATGTTGATACTTTAGTGAAGAAAACGGATAAAAATGCTGCCCAAATTCATTTTTTCAGTTACAAAACTCTCATTAACAATGTTTACACTGGATTATAAAATTTCTGAAACAATAAAAGCGCACATAATCCCCTCGACCTCTCCCCCCCCCAAAAAAAACAACAAAAAACAGCAAATACGACGAAAAGTCAGAAGAGTAAACATTAAGAAATGAAAACAACCTTTGCATTCGCCAAGACAGCTAAAAAAAAAAAAAAATGGCAGTAAAAGCTCTATCAAGTATTAACCCAACTGAAAATATCCGGTCTGGTCACGTATTGTCGTGTCCAGTTGGGTCAAGACCTCTTCTGTCTGTCCTATCAAATGATGAATGTTTTAGGTGACAAGGACAATTACCTTCATTGTCTTTTTTATTTCCGTTCCTATCAACTCTGACGCCATGTTGCGTGTGTCTAAACTTGATAGGTCAATGGTTAAAGAAAAAAACAAACAAAAAAAAAGCGGCAAAATATCTTACTGTGTCGTATATGGATGGTAATGGTAGAAAAAAATTCGTTCACAAATTTTCAGGGAAAATGAGAAAAAGATGGGTGTGGTGGGAAAAGAAATTTTAAAGGAGCAACAAAAAAAAAAGGAAAGAAAAAAGAAAGAAAAAAGAAAGAAT
>OZ010610.1:71752881-71765381 GCA_963932145.1 Acanthosepion lycidas | reverse complement strand
ATGTATTCAAGAATATAACCATCGTTGCTGTTGATAACATTTTCCCATCAACCCCAATTTTTTTCTATTCCTTGACGATAAAAATCCCCTGGTTTTGAGGTGAAAAATTCGCCAACCAAACCCTCAATTCTACATCTATATTGAACGTTACACGCCGTAAGGCTTTGAAAAAAGATCGAAAAAGATTAAATGGTGCCAAATTTGGCGAGTACGGGTGAGGAGGAAACACTTCCCGTTTAAATTCTTGAATAACGGTTTTTGGTCATATTGGCGATGTGAGGAAGGGCGTTGTCGTGTTGAAGAAGAACACTCTGTCACCGATTCGGTCTTTTTGCTGAATTGCTTCACGGAGACGGTGCAGTTGTTGAACGTAGATATCGGCATTTACCGTTTGCTTTCGCTCAAGCGATTTATAAGGAATTATGACTTCCCAGTCCCACCATACACACAACATGGTCTTTCGAAGATGATGGTCTTGATTTGCTTGAGGCATCGCTTGCTTATTGAGGCTGTACCATTCTTTACGCTGCTTCATATGGACGTAAAGACACCATTTTTCGTCGCCAGTGATAAGGCGATAAAGGAAATGCTGTTTATGATCGAAATGTTGAGCGATGCCGAGCCATAAAACTGGTTGCAATTGTTGCGCGCTGATTCTTGTTGTGGTCATTCAACGCGTGTGGCACCCATGATTCAAGTTTCTGAAACTTCCTCAGTGAATGATTGTGGTTTATCACAGTTTTGTGATCGTAGTTCATCTGTTACACCAATTCTCGGGTCGTCTGACGTAGATTTTCGTGAAGAAACTCAATCATTCCTCATGAAACTCAACCGGACGACCGGGTTGCTCTACATCATCCAACTCAAAATTTCTTTTTTTTTTTTGAAGCGCGAAAACCAACGTTGGCCGCTACTTTGAGGAATTGCGCCGTCTCTATACACGTCCCAAGCTTCGCAAGCTGCTTTGGCGTCATTAACTCCTCGATAATATGCAAAAAGCAAAAGGTGTCGAAAATGAGCAGTTTTGTTTACTTGACGTTCCATTTTAGGGGTCTGAAATAGAACCAAAAATTAATGAAATTAACGAAAATCATATGTGTATATATATATATATATATATATATATATATATATATATATATATATATATATATATTGTGTGTATTTAGGCAGCACCTTTTCATTCATACACGTTTCATTAAATAATATAGACAAGCGTTGTCTATTTATTTTATGTAAATTTTTTTCGTAATTTCTGATAAGTTTAATAACATTATTGTTGAAAGAAGAAAGAAATTCCCAGTAGTGATCCATATTTTTTTAATACAATCTAAGCTTTCGACTTACTTAAGCCATTATCAAAGATGTCAATTACAACATATTAAGCAATATACGGACAAGACAGTGATGATAGTCTGTCAATGTTTACATAGAAGATTTCTAAGCAACGATAAACACGCGCATATAAGAATTTACATAAAATAAATAGACAACACTTGTCTATATTATTTAATGAAACGTGTATGAATATATATATATATATATATATATATATATATATATATATATATATATATATATATATAGATAGATAGATAGATAGATAGATATGTAAATGTTAGAACAACAATAAAATTTGTTGTTCTAAAACATACGCCAAATGTTTGGCGTGAAAGATTTTTTTTACTTCAAATAAAACGCTCATGACTTATTCCCCAACTCAATATAAAGAAACAAAAGCGTAAGAAAGAAAATTAGAAAATCTAAAGACTGGAATAAAGAAAATACTGAGAAAAAGATGATGCACATAATACCTATTAAAAAAAAGATCATTTATATAATACCTATTAAAAAACGATGATGGACGTAATATCTATTAAAAAAAGATGATGAACATAATACCTATTAAAAAAAGATGAAGGACATAATACCTATTAAAAAAGATGGACGTAATACCTATTAAAAATATGATGGACATAATACTCATTATAAAAATGATGGACATAATAACTTAAAAAAAAAAACAACAACAAAAATAAAAATGTTATATTTTGTCGGTGAAGATAATTCTGCTGCTAATGTTGTTTTCTTTTTAAAAATTCTTAAACATTGAAATTAATATCAACCGGTCTAGATCTAGAGGTCTTACTAAAGAAAAAAATATACCTCTCGACAGGAAATTAACATCTACTCGATTTTTTTCAACGGGGAGACCACTCCTATAGCGGAGGTCTGAATTTACTGATTAGGCTACAGGATATCGTCGTCGTAAAGTGAGACTAAATTACCTACTTTAAAAATTCGCGTTCTATTAAACCTGTGAGCTGCTGGTGGATTCGGTAAATTCCATCGGCTTGTTCGCCTGCTAGTTATCCATTAGAGTATTACTGGCAACCGAATGTCATTACAGTCTTGAGTGCGATCACCGAAGTTAAGCAACGCGAGGCTGCTCAGTACCTCAATGAGTGATTGCTTGGGCATACCAGGTGCTGTAAACTTGGCGATACGAGTTGTGTAATGAATAATGGCTTATAATTATCCATCGGTGTGTCGAATTTCAATTCTCGTTATATTCACTTTGCACAAATACCCGTGCGAAAGGTATGAATCCACCACTTCTTCTCCCAGCTATGGGTTAATCAGTAAGAGTTGTATCTCGAAGTCATTATTGCCAAGAAAAAAACTGCTGACAGTCTAAAAGTGTTTTCTGGCTTTAAATAACCCACAAAGAGTTGATAAGCCGTAAAAATCGATTCAATCAGTCAATTAAATACAGGATTAACAACTCAGGCATGTATTAGGTTGGTGCAAAAATAATGACGTAATAATGTCGTTTTTTGACGTATTTTTAACGTCAAAAAACGACATTATTACGTCATTATTTTTGCACCAACCTATAGTTTAGATTTATTTACATTCTCTGGAATATAAAAGTATGGAAACTACTGTCGCCAAAAATGAGGGATCAGTTTATATATTGATTATAATTTAGAATTTACTTCCCACTTTATATTCACATTAGAATTTCTGACCATCTAAAAATATTTTCTGGCTTCTAACCTGCAAAGCGTTGATAAGCTGTAGAAAACGAATCAATCAATGAAATACTGATTAGCTACCCATTTTTTTTAGAATTATTTACATTCTTTGGAATATAAATGTATAGAAACTACAATGGCCACAAACTGAGGGATCAGTTTATATACTGATTATAATTTAGAATCAGTCAATCAATGAAATACTTATTAGCTCCCCATTGATGTATGTTGGATCTATTTACATTCACTGGAATATAAATGTATAGAAACTACAAGATAAAGTGAGGGTTCAGTTTATATATTGATTATAATTTAGAATTGATCCCTCATTTTACATCCACATTATAATTTCTTGTTTGTTTATCAAACGCTGATTAGATATGAATCCAGCTTTTCTTCCCACACACCAGCTATTGGTTTATTAGTAACACATGTGTCCTTGTATCAATAAACAATTATTTTCTCCTAAAAAAACATTCTAAAACTATTTTCTGACTTTAAATAACCCACAAAGCGTTGATAAGCCGTAGAAAACGAATCAATCAAATACTGATTACCTACCCAGGGATGTATTTTAGATTTACTTACATTCTCTGGAATATGAATGTATAGAAATTACAGTCGACATAAATTGAGGGATCAGTTTACATATTGATTTAATTTAGAATTGATCCCCCACATTATAATTCTCGTTTGTTTATCAAATTCGCATTAGGTATGCTTCTACACTTTCTAGCTACACCTCGTCAGCTATGTATTTATTAGTAAGTAAAAAAATAATTTAAAAAAAATAATTTAAAAAAAATTATTCCTAAAAAATTCTTATAATCTAAAAATTTTTTTCTGGCTTTAAATAACCTGCAAAGTGTTGTTAATCCGTAAAAAAAGGAATCAATCAATTAATCAAATACTGATTACCTACCCAAGGATGTATTTTAGATTTATTGACATTCTCTGGAATATCAATGGATAGAAACTACAGTGGCCACAAAGTGAGGGATCTTTTAACATACTGATTATAATTTAGAAAGGTTTCCCCACTTTATATCCACATTATAATTTCTTATATGCCTATCAAATTTGGATAAGTATGAATCCATTTTTCCCCCCACACACCATCAGCTATGGATTGATGAAAAAGACTTAAATTATTATCTTCCATAAAATTTTTATAATCTGAAAACAATTTTCTAGACTTCAAATAACCTGCAAAGGGTTGATAAACCGTAAAAATTATTTTACATTCTCTGGAATATAAATGTATAAAAACTACAATGCCCATTTTATATCCACATTATAATTTCTTACATGTTTATCGAATTCGGATTAGGTATGAATCTATTTTTTCTCCCCACATCTCATTAGCTATGGATTTATTAGTAAGATTTTAACCATTATTATTTCTTGAAAAATTCTAATAATCTAAAAATTATTTTCTGGCTTTAAATAACCTGGAAAGTGTTGATAAGCCGTTTCTATCACAGTCTATATAGTGATTGTAATTTAGAATTGATCCCCCTCTTTATATCCACCTCATAATTTCTTGTTTGTTTATCAAATTCTGATTAGGTATGGATCCGACTTTTCTACCCCTCCCAGCTATGGATTAATTAGTAACATTTGTGTCATTAAACCATAATTATCTGCTAAAACATTCTTACAACCTAAAAACTATTTTCTGGCTTTAAATAACCTGCAAAGGGTTGGTAAACCCTAGAAAACGAATCAATCAATCAATCAAATACTGATTAGTTACCTAGGCATGTCTATTCGATCTATTTACATTCTTTCGAATATATATATATATATATATATATATATATATATATGTAGGAACTACTTTGGGTACAATGTGAGGGATCAGTTTATATATTGATTGTAATTTAGAATTGATCCCCCTATTTATAACCATTTCATAATTTGTGTTTGTTTATCAAATTATGATTAGGTATGAATCCACCTTTTCTACCCCTACCAGCTGGATTAATTAGTAAAACTTGTATCACTAAACCATTATTGTTTTCTTATTATTTGTTACAATCTAAACAAATATTTTCTGGCTTTAAATAACCTGCAAAGGGTTGATAAACCTTAGAAAATGAATAAAAAAAAAACATTCCAAATAATGGTTAAAAGTACATCACAAGATGTCGAAAAAATAAGATTAAAATACACATCCATCAACGTCTTTAAGTTAAATGCTTTTTTTTTAAATAAAAAAATAAAAAAAAGCAAAGACAAGGAGTCACAGTAAATCTGGATTTGTTGTATAAAAAGAAATAAAAAAAAATCAGAAATTTAAGGCGATAAATATCGTCCAAGATAAACATTCCCGTCCTGGGTATGACGATAAACTACATCCACGTCCTGGTTAAAGAGGCAAAGCGTCTGGTCGGGTTTTGAGGAGCATGGAGCCGCCTCTTAATTGCTGGTGTTCCCAGGTCAGCTCTGACCCGGGATTGTAGCACCTGTTAGGGTCTGAGCTCTGGGCAACTAGTTAACCACGAAACTGGGGTCAAAACACCATGAAAGTGTAAAAATAGGTTTTAATACCAGAAATACTTTAAAAAAATTATTACCAACAATAATGTTTTGAAAAAAAATATTACCTACAATGTTTAAAAAAAAAATGAATATTATTAACAATACATTTTTTAAAATATTACCAGCAATACATTTTTGAAGAAAAAATATTACCAGAAATAGATTTTTGACAAAAGAAAATATTACGAGCAATAAAAATTCTGTCAGCAATAAAAATAACCTATAGAGGTGTTGATATGACGTAAAACAAACTAAACTAAACTAAACCTAGAGTAACATTCGATTCTGAACTTATGTATCATCTTGGTGTGAAATGATTAAATATAAAAAACTCTTTACACTTAAAAAAAGAAGCAATCTTTGTTTTAATAATTCTGTTTTAGTTTTAATTTGAAATTCGATAATTTTGCCCAACTCCGTTTTAATCATCAAAATTGTCATTGCAATCAACGCGAGTCATCAGTTTCACGTTGAAAGGCCCCTCGATTAATTATCATTCCTCAAAGTACACCGTTTCTTTTTATCAACAGTACTAAAGACTTTCTTCTCCTCGATAGGTTCGTCTCTTTCCCGATTACCTCCCCAACCCTGTCTTTTGAACAGACGTATATGTTTATCCCTTGTTTAGTATTGGGTTTACGGTTCCTTCTAAAGTCGACTTCAACTCTATACTTTTAATGTCTCCACCTGAAATTTTATTCACTAATTATTTTTTTCCTCAATAGGTGTAGATTGGTTCGCCTATCGCCCGGTTCACGATCTTCCAGGTTTTTGAAGATGAGTCGAGGTTTTTTTCTTAATCATTTCATTCCATGCAAAACGCGAAGGCCAGTAGTGCACAGCGGTTGCTGGGAATCAAAGTAAAAAAAAGAAGCCTGAATATAGAATGGATTGAGGAAAGGACAAAAGATGAACGGAATTCAAGAAAATACAAGACAACGATTGACATCGCATTTAAATTTTTGAAGATTGTAGTTATCAGGGAAGCAAGTAAAAAGAATGGAATTCTACAGGTGGTAAGTGCGAGAAAAGAAACTGTTGGAGTAGAAGTAGCAACTGCGTTTAGCTATTTCTAGGTAAACGTATGGGACCTAAACGCCAATCTAGTAGGACGCTTAAATTCATAGAGTCGGACACCAGTTCATCAGAGTAGTTGCCATGAAAATATGTTATCCTTTGTTCCATATTTAGGACTCGGTTTCCGACAGAGCACAACTGAATATATTTTGGACAGTTGCACGGCCGCGGGAAACAGCTGTCCGTAGCAGTATCTCCCTCATTAAACTAAATAGAGAGAACGGTATTAACACTGATTTCAACATTACAGACTGTCCCGGGAGCTGAGCTATTTTGATGGGAAGACAGCCTTGAGCTTCCTGATTAAACTAATCTTGTGTCATATCTTGCCAGCGTGGGGTGGCAAAAAAAAGAAAAAGAAAAAAAAAACATCTCGGTATTTTGTCTAAGATCAATGTGAAGTATCTGTACTTAAAAGCATTATCTAATTCTCTCTCCCCACTTTTTTTTTTCTTTCATTTTCGCATTGAAACCAAGTGGTGACTTTTCGTCTCTTTTTACGCGATCAAAACGGAATATTTATTTATGAAGTATTGGCAGGGCGTAACGACCGTGCTAACTAACGAAGGGATTGACAAACACAATTATAATGAAATATTATGATTATCTGAAGTTCTATATAAACTACAGTTCAAAATTGTGAGGTAACTGGTAATTTTTTAAATTAGCCCGAAATGTAGTTGTTTTGTATTTTAAATAAGAGATAAAAAAAACAGCATAAATTATACATGGTAAAAAGTGATACATTTTTTATTAGAAATTCCATTATGACAAAAAGAAAAAAGCATTTTATGATTAAATTTTGCTCTCGTCAAAATATCCTCCTTTGGCCTTGACTTTTGTAATTGAGTAGAGTATCCGAAGCCTGACTAACATTTTCCACAACAGTCTATCAGTGGCAGTCATCAGCAATTCTGGTACAGTCATACCTGTCCATTGTTTGACATTGTCTATCCAGCTTTTGCCTTGGCGTCCTCTCCTACGTCCACCTTCAAAGGTGCCTTGTATGATAGTCTTGCACAGTCTGTCGTGTCTTCTAATGCGTCCAAACCACACCATTTTTCTCCGTTTGACAGTAGCGAGAAGAGGTTCCTGATGTCCCACAAACCTTTCAACCCTTTTTCTCACAAACTCATTGGTTTTTGTTCCCAAGAAATAAGTACCAAGGAGTTATCTCGTGCATTTCTTCTCAAATGCTTGGATTCTTCTCTCTGTACCTACCAACTGTCCACGTTTCACATCCATATAGGAGAATGGAGATTACCAGCGATCTGTACAGTGTGTACTTTGTTTGAAGGCTTATTTTGATCGTCCATATTCTTGGCAATTTGGCTGCCATGGCTGCGACAATTCGTGTGTGAATTTCTGAGTTACAGGTACCATCTTTAGATAATATTGTTCCTAAGTATTTAAAACTAAACACTTCCTTCAATGAATTCCCTTTCATGGTAATGTTGACACAAGTGTTACTGTTTGTGTTATTCACCATTAATTTGGATCTCTTGGAGCTGACCTCCATTCCATATGCTTCTGATCTTTCAAAAAGTTTGTTAGTTTTGATTATTGTAGCACAAATTTTTGCCAACGTTGCAAAAGCTTCTTAAAGTATAAATTTGATAATTGATTCCATTCTTTTTTTTAGAAAGACTCTAAAATCTTTTTTCATTTTTTTTTTTTTCACTCTCCTGTCAAATGAATCCCATACAAAATCTGGGGATGGCTCTAAACTTTTCATTGTTAATAAATATTGTTTATTAACATTTATTTCAAAGTTTTCTCAGGTTACCGAGTTTTCATGTATTAAGATTTATTTGTTTTTGTACAACTAACCTGAAGACCGTTTCACTTATTTTTACTTTCTGTTATTACTTACGTAAAATTATATTTATTAGCTTGGTGCAAAAATAATGACGTAATAATGTCATTTTTTGACGTTAAAAATACGTCAAAAAACGATATTATTACGTCATTATTTTTGCACCAACCTAATACCAGGTTTGCATTTTCTGCTGCTATCCATTTTTATTATCAGTTGATAGTTTAGGTGTTTGTACTGTCAAAAAAAACTGTATAAATTATTTTATTTTAGGTTAAATAATTACTTTATAATCACCGAATATTTTGGACTTAAACCTTGATTTATATTTTCATTTTTCTTTCTATCTTTTTCTAAAATTAACACTTTTCAATATTTGATTTTATTTATCTGTGAACAACATTTTCGTAATATGTCTTGCTTTCTAGTTTTTTTGTTTGCTTTACATTTTATATATTAAAAAAACTAACATATTTGGAATTTCTAAAACCCTTAATATATATATATATATATATATATATATATATATATATATATATATATATATAATGTTTATATACGTACATTATACAGGGTGTTTCAAAAAGAATACGCCAAAATCATTACGCTGTTTTTTCAGGTCTATAGCATTGTAGTGGACTCAATCAGTGGTTATTTGATAGAGTAGTTATCAAAGTTTTATTGATTCTCAGTTTCACCGCTGTGGTTAGTATAACTTGGTATTTATCAAGCCACCCACGAGGACCGAATGTGGCACAAGGCCGGTTTAATGTGGGTCTCTCCGAGCCCGTAGGCTCGGCCAAAAATATAGCTTTTGAACCCGCCTAGACGGGTTCATGCCCTGTCTACCTCCCCGAACGAAACCTTGCCCTTCGGCAAAGCTTCGTCCGAGTTCCTCTCCGTAATGCAGAGAGTTCGACAGACTCCGACCCGGAAGCTCACAAAGGCAGCGTACTACACTTTGATCCTAGCGACAGGGCCGAGCAGCTTGTCGTTAGTATAACTTCCGGTGCAGCTGAATTGTGGGAAGATCAATCAAAATGGCGACTCCTCAGCAGAGACGTTTTGCGTGCTTGAGTTCGCGAAAACAAACGCCATTTTCACGGTGCAGGCAGATTCGAATGACTTCATTTTTCAGCAAGATGCAGCACCACCCCATTGGCATCTCGGGGTTAGAGCTTATCTGAATGAAAACATATCTCAGCGATGGATTGGGAGGAGAGGTGCTAAAGACCTTGCTCTCTGTGCTTGGCCTGCCAGATCCCCAGACCTCACTGTGTGTGACTTTTTCTTGTGGGGGTATGTTAAAGACCAAGTCTATGTTCCAGCACTTCCAGCAAGTATCGATTACTTGAAAGATCGAATAACAGCTGCAATCAACACGGTGGGCCGTGACATGCTGAGGCGCGTTTCGGAGGAATTCTCATATCGGCTTGATGTTGTCCGCGCTGCCGGTAGTGGCCACATTGAGCACTTATAAAACATGAAATGAAACTTGAATGTATATACAACACATGTGTTCATACTAGAGGTTTGTGATTTTTTTCGTTATTGACACATCACGTGATGATTTTGGCGTATTCTTTTTGAAGCACTCTGTATATGTTCCAGTAGGCGACACTAGAGATAAGCTCGCACTGTTTAAAAAATGCTTCCGTGGCGTGTTTCTCAACTAGCATCTGACAACTAAGTCCTGATCCAAGTTGAAGAATGAGTGAAGGCGGAAAACTGGAGCCTTAGAATCAGTTGTTTCAGGTCGATGGAGCTCGCCAGGCCAAGAAGGGCGTCCATGTAGGGAAAAGAAAACATTTTAAACCTCCTTTCGATGAGGCTCTAGATTAGGCGATCTCAGCGTGCGGTACTTTTGGAAAGTGCCTGAGAAACCATACCACGGTTTGACCCAAACCTTGTGAGTGTAACTGGGTAGACGTCGATGGTTGTGTTAGCACGAAAACACAAGTCATCGTGACCGAGGGTTTGAGTGTGCTGGCTTTGTTCAGAGAGTTGATCACGCTAGATAACACGCTCTTTGTCAGAAACTGTAACTCAGCATATTTGCAGTATAACTCAGACTTTAATGGGTTTAGCTAGTCGCCCTAGTATACTAATATCCTCGCATACCAGTAACTGCGCCATTCACACACACACACACACACACACACACACACACACATATATATATATATATATATATATATATATTTATATATATATATATATATATATATACTAATAGTAATACTCGTTTGGAAAAAAAACGTCGAATAGCACAACTTGTACATATGTCAAACCAAATCGTTACCCGAGAAAAAAATGTAAAAAAAAAGACAGAACTAAAAACATCAGAACTGGGGGAAATAAATCGTCCTGTGCTATAAGTCTTTAGTCGAAAGTTAGAAAAAAAATAATCAAGTAGTAAGACTACAACGTAGAGTGCTCAATACGCGAAGCAGAGCGGGAGTAACTAAAATAAATCCTAAACCTACCTATGTTTCACCTAAACGGATCATCAGGGTAAGCTGGCTTACCAGTGGGATCCGTTTAGGTGAAACCTATGTAGGTTTTCCTGGCTCTTTAGTATACTTATATATATATATATATATATATATATATATATATATATATATATATATATATATATGAAAGTGAACATAGAAGTCAACAGTTAGAGGCGACAGTCTGTTTCATGCTAGATGCAATCGTCAGGCCACGTGTGCTGTTATTTTTCTCGGCTAAATTAAAAACTGTTCCCGCCAAAATAATAGTTAGAATAAACTACAACAATCAACCCCAAAATTGAACAAATAGCTTTAATTAAATTCTCAAACCAAAACAAAACTATTAAATAAGTGATATAAACAAATTTTTACTACGTTAAAAAAAAAAAAACAGTGATTAAATAAATAAATAAATAAAATAAGAAACAAAAACTAGAAATAAAAACAAGCAATATAATTTAACCCAAATGAATAAACAAAAGACTCCCGGTAAAATAACCGCCATAATAGACTACCCACAATGCAACACTGATCCGTATATATATATAAATAGCCGAGAAAAAAAACAGCACACGTGGCCTGACGATTGCATATAGCATGAAACAGACTGTCACCTCTAAGTGTTGACTTCTATGTTCACTTTTATACTTACACACGCTCTATCTCTGATATTGAGCACTTTATTCCATAAATATAGCACACCTTAAGACTACATTAGGCAAACAAAAACACTAGAAAACAAGAATATTTCTGAAGCTTCTAAAATGCGTAATGTGTATAATGTTTACATACCTACATTATATATGTTCCAAAAGTTTTCCGGGAGTGATAGTGGGTGCCATCTACAATTGTCTATAAATTGCTTCAGTGGCCTGTCTCCCAAATAGCCTCCGTCAATTAAGTCCAGCTACAAGCCGGAGAATGGGCGATCGCGGAAAACTGGCGCCTCATAACCAGCTGCTTCGGGTAGATGGAGCTGGAGAGGCCAGGAAGGTCAGGTGGAGGAAAACTTCTGCTGCCTGGCCGTCGTATTCAAACACAGAAAAGGCTACGGAAGGAAATACACACAGAAAACCCGGAGTGGATACCAGACTGTAAACATTGACAGATTTTCGGCAACTTTTGCAGCCAAGCCATCTTCAAGCATAATGCTCCGTGTTCCATTGTAACGTCGGTACGGTCGGAAGGGTGTGGAGAGCATGTATTCTGGTTTGCGCAGGGCCTCCATATGTCATCACCCAGGTCTGCGCCATGGAGAGGTCACCTCAATCTCTCCACCAACGGACTAAATTTTAACCAAACAGGACGCTACCTTTATCTCGGGAGATATACGGATGCCTACTATAGATCTCGGAAAGGAAGACTGGGCAGCGTCAGTGCATATTTGGAAGAAATATACTATTTCAGGTCTAACCTGAATCTGGTGAAGATAAACTAATTTTTACCACCATCTTTAGGTCAGGAGTAGAAAAAAAGGGATAAAAACAATGCAGTTTTTCGTAGGTTTTAGCTGTTAACAAAATCTTC
>OZ010610.1:71740381-71747881 GCA_963932145.1 Acanthosepion lycidas | reverse complement strand
TCCACTGCCTTAACCAAGAATTGAACTCACACTCTTTGGGTCCTGTCACTGAATCTAACTAACGCCTTTATCCACTGTGCCATGTGTCCAAGGAAAATACCCGATTAAGGCAGTGGAGAACTTGGAGAGGGGAATTAACAGGAGATAACTGATAACAGACATCCATTAAACATGGCACGTGGAACTAGAACAGTCTACCCAGTGAGCGTAATAAAGTGTTCAGTTCGACATTCCAACCACCTGAAGAAGGCCGGAGCGTACAACGGCCGAAACGTTGTAATAAATATGACGATAAAGATGAGGACAATAGTCCGAATAATATAAATAGTGTACGTCAAAATTATTTAGCCAAACTTGCTGGAATTAAATACGCCGAAGAAATATATATATATATATATATATATATATATATATATATACACACACAAATACAGGGTTGTTACAGACGGAATATAATTCCGATAACTATAAACACTATTCTTTAAAGGGTGCTCAATTTGACTATGTATATATATATATATATATATATATATATATATATATATATATATATATATATATTATAAATTAATTGATTTAAAATATGGTTTATCCGCTACACAGTTCTAACCATGTTTCAAAAATGGAAGGTCCGAATTTAATTTTGTAAGAACACGGATTATATATATATATATGCCCAAGTATATGATTGGTGTATATGGAATAAATTACAATAACCAACAATTACTATTTTTAAAAGAGTACTCAATACAGAGTAGAGCAGATATAATTATTTATTTAAAAATTATAACATAAATATGTTATAAAATCACTACAAAAATAGCCATTTTGTTTCAACACCTCCGGTGTCTTATCAAGTGATGATGTTGAATGTAAAATAAATCGTTTTAAAAGTTTCAAATTAATTAACGATCCTTCGCAAGGGGAAAACGTTGTTACAAAAGCTAGAATGGCCAATCAAAACACAAGTATAGGAAAATTCAAAAAACTTGACAACGAAGTAAGTTTATAATAGCTATTCAGAGCTTTAAAGTTGGGGTTATATTAAAAAAGAATTTATTCTACCCAATAAGTATTAAATTATATGATAAAATTTGATATTAAAATTAAAAGTAAAAAATTAACTATTTTAAAATCTAAATTTAATCTCTATTAAGTTTAAAATTATAAAATTACTGAGGAGAAAAGAAAAAATACATATGTTATTCAATTTATTTCTTCATTGAAATTACGTTAGAATAGACGATAATGTCGACTGGTCTTCCCGACAACATGTATACATTTTAATCCCAAGTGTGTAAATGGGGTCCTAAGCTCTCGCGCAAAACAATACAAACACACTCAGATTACAATACATAAGCATCCAGAAATATTTAGATATATACACACACACAAAAGTGACGAGACAGGAAACATATCCACGGCCCTTTATAAAAAGAAATAGAAGAAAAAAAACGAACACATACATACATACACAATTAAATGTGCATGCATTTTCCATACACATAGTACTCCGATAAATACATGTACACACATCCACATACATTGACGTAGACAATCTGATACCACAAGCAAGAAATATTCAAGACTGAAAGTATTATTAAACAAATGTTAACCACTTATTAAAATATAACTTATACGGGCAAATATACATAGATAAAAAAAGTTAAAAAATAACATTATCTAATAAATAAAAAAAGAAAATTCTAAACACAAAATATCTATAAAAATATATATTTTAATCATATAAGTCGATATATGCCTTATATATTAGGTGAAAGAAAATAAGATAAGAACTACCTACAGATATAAGTGTACAGTCACACATATATACATATATATACATACACACATACACACAAATATATGTCTACACATACCTACATATATATATATACGCATACACATGCGTATACATACATATACAGAAGCAAGTATAACATATCAACACACACAGCGACGTAAAAAATAAACAAGCCAAATATAAATATATATATACATACATGCACATATATACAAATACACATATACATACATATACACATACATATACATACATACTTAAACATACATACACATATGCATGTATGCATATGCGTATGTAAACTAAACACACAAACATACATATATATCAACACATATACAAACACACACATGTACATAAAAAGCATAAAAACGTAAATTCACCTATATAGACATATATACGCACAAACACATCCATATATATATATATATATATATATATATATATATATATATATATACAGACTTAAAAATGGGAATATACATACATTCTAACCACATTATCTTATTGACGATAAAATATAGTAAAAGTTCATAATAATTTTTTTAAAAAGTAACCACACACAGTTGTTAAGTCTATAAGTAATTAAAAAAATCCCTATCAAACAAGAGTAGATTTTAGTTAGTATCGATGATATATTCCAAGACACTGATAAATACATATATATATATATATATATATATATATATATATATATATATATATATATATATATATATATATATACTAGGACATACGAACATACACCCACATATACAAATATATAAACATGTATAAATACCCGTATCGACACATCCACGTATACACATATATAAGTACACTCTCATACACGCATATACACATAAATACACACACATATACATATACATATATATACATATATACATACTTAAACACATATAAAAAATACAAATACACATACATATATATATATATATATAAATAACTCACACACACACACACACTTACACACACACACACACACACACACATATATATATATATATATATATATATATATATATATATATATATATATATATACATACACACAAATACGCATAAATATACATATATACACACATAGACTTACATACGCGGCAGTAAACACAAACCAAAGTTTACATGCCTACACATACACACAATCTCACATATGATAGGTATCAATACACATATATACACCCGCACACATACATACATACATACATATATATATAAATATATGCATACATATACATATCTATAATAACAATTACAGATATATACCTACTTACACATAAATACACAGACATTCAGCCATATGCATACATAAACGTACATACATATACATACATAAACATATATCCATATGCACCCACCCACCCATAAACGTGTATCCTAACATACATAAAAATATTCTTACATACAGAACTATACGTAAATATAAATGTAGATACACAATATAACTGGACACACACACACACACACACATATATATATATATATATATATATATATATATATATATATATATATATATATACAACAATATTTTTTAACCTCTTCTCTTCTTCTCCTCCTTTTTACCTTCTTACTTTAGATATATATGTATAAAATAACCTAACATATATATATATATATATATATATATATATATATATATATATATATATATATATATACACACACACATACAAATCCAGCAGTACAAACTCACATACATGCATACAAATATATACAGACATACACAGATACGAATAACACTATGTAGGTACACAATACACATTCATACGTCAGGATGACCATCAGGTTATAAAAGTAATAATCTATTAAACTTACAGCGACATATCATTATCATTTAAAGTATATGACCCCTATAATAAGTTAAACTTATAACGGTGTTTACAATTAACTGTTAGTTCATATCTTTGATTTAAGAGATCAGTCTTATTTTTAAATCTAATTATTTCAAATTTTTCGTTAAGACGTAGGTAACATGGGACATATAGGGAATTACATGTCCGGATTTTCTTAATCAATCTCCATTTAAACGTAGGTGTTTTGTTCTTTTCTTTTAGATTCCAAAAATACTTGGATAATGAAGTCATATACCTATAGTTACTGTTATTCAAAGATTACATACGCCCCAGAACTAGTCATACAATTATTTTTAGTGGACAATTATTAAGGTTCCTACAATTACATAAGTTGTTATTCGTGTCATTATACTTAGTATTGCTGTTTGCAACCTGCTGAGAAATCAAGTTTGTTAAAGACAATGTTGTTATGTTTTTAATTATTTTCTCTAGGTTATCTGCACAACTACAGCTTAATTTAAGGGTATTAGGATTAAATATTTTACTAAGTGGGTTAGTTTCAGGGTAAGGAAAGTGTTTCTTGATGAGGTTTAGAAATATACGTCCAATATAGTTTTAACCATTATATTGAAAGGGGGAGTAAACCAAATGATCTTTCTAGATCTTCTTTTCTTATTATGGTTGCAATTAACAGGCTTTTTATATTGAATAGTGATATCTTTGTATCCACTATTTTTGAGTGCAGAATTGTAAAAATTATGATGTTTATTAAAAACATCTTTGTTAGGAAGAGATAGTACTAATCCTAAATCCGATGGAAGAGGGTATGTGTTTGATAACTGAAGGGGGGTTGGAATTTGGATGCACGTATATTGGGTTGGAATTAACCTTCACATATGGTTGGAAAGTGTTGTTAGCAAGGTCTAGGGTGACGTCTAGAAAATCCACTTGTTTAACATTAGTAGTGACTATTGTCCTAAGACCTAAATCCTTAAATACCCTATGGACCATCATCCCATACAATCCTACACTATCAGAATCTAGACAATCGAAGGCCCTTAAATTGTACAAAAGAAATAATCCAACCAGGTCAGAAGCTTCAGCAGAATCCAAAGAACCCATTGAAATGTCAAAATTGTCGTTGCAAGACTTTTTGGTCCACTGTTCATCCTTGTAGACCAGAAAAGAATTTCGGCATTTCATGATAATGTCTAATTCACTCTCAGAAATATTAGAACATTCCCGAGCGAAATCCAAGGCTAAAGTGAATAGATTCTTCGATATAAAGGGATAATAGTCGATAATATCGAACTGTATGAAAGTACAGTTGCGCTTATATCGGATGTTATTAAACCAGTTGAGAGCATCAGCTGTATTAATCCACTGTAATAGTCCAAGAGTGGTTGGTTCTTTCCAAGATAGTCTTACTAATTCTACCAATTTCTGGTCTAGTAGAGTTTATAAGCTTAGTAGAGGGCTTAGTTCTGAATTCAGGTTTATGGTCTTTTAACAAGACATAGGCTTCCTTAGTTTGTAGTTTACTGAACCGATCACTAATCTATAGTTCATCATTAATTGATTTACTGATACAGTTAATTTTATCTATCTGGTTGAAATTATTGGTATCAATTTTTTGTAGCTTCTGGTCAGACTATCTTTAGCTGATATATCACAATACTTAGCGGATAAGTTAAGTTTTTGTCGGATTCAACATAAATGTCGCCGGATTTATAATATCATTGACAATAACATGAAGATTTTTTTTGGAAAGTTTTTATATTTATGGAAGGTTAATCCCTTGATGATAATATTAGTGAATTTGTAGGTCTGATTAACTGGATCGTGATTATATATATATATATATATATATATATATATATATATATATATATATATATATATATATATATTAAGGCATTAAAAACAAGAAATTTTATATTATGGACCATGATAGATTTAAAATAAAAACAAACACCAGTCGACCGGTTTCGTCCCCTCTCATCAGAACTGTTAACGGGGAAATTATAAGGAAAAGAAAAAGAAGTCTGTTATGCATGACATGAATGATTGGACAGGATAAATAAAAAATTTTCTTTGGGTGATACCATTCGTAACACGTATGGGTCTTCGATTGCGGATCACTTTATCAAGAATCCTACTTGTGCGTTGAATTTCAGTGTGAACTGGTTTTCTGTTTTGGCCAGTTCGCACTCGCTATTCCATCTTAAGGTGTTAGAGACGCTTTACATCAGGTTCAGGCAACCTACTCTTTGTAAACAAAGAGATTGTTTGCTTGGACTTGCTGTGCTGCGTTTCTAGCATCTTGGTTGGTATAACTTTTATAATAATTTATTTCTTCCTGTCCAATCATTCATGTCATGCATAACAGACTTCTTTTTCTTTTCCTCATAATTTCCCCGTTAACAGTTCTGATGAGAGGGGACGAAACCGGTCGACTGGTGTTTGTTTTTATTTTAAATCTATCATGGTCCATAATATAAAATTTCTTGTTTTTAATGCCTTAATACGCTTCTGTACCGTTTCAAATATATTCAAATATATATATATATATATATATATATATATATATATATATATATATATATATATATATATATATATATACATACCGGTTGTAACTGCAAAAAAGTGCAAATCGTCTAACTGCATAAATTCCATCCCACAAAATGTTTAATATCTGGAAAAAAAAAACTAATTGAATTTCTTTTTTCCACATTTTCAGATCAGACATCTTGACACCATTTGTCGCAAGAAACAGTGAAAGAGACTAGGTTAAAGTCGTCTTGTGTCAAATCCACTGTCTTACCAACTGAGCAATGGTGCGAGGAAAAAGATCATTCAGGCCTTTAGTAATGTTACCAGCATTCATACACTGACTTCCATCTTCAAAGCGCTTTCAAGAATTATCAAGAAAACAGTGAATAAGTTTAAAAAAGCGGGAACATTAGAGAGGACATCTGGATCAGGAGGTCACAACATGAAGAGAGTTCATCATTTCTACTTAGAGCTAAAGAGATCAATTAGAAAAGATCCAACACAATTTATAATTTATAAGACGTGAGAGAAGGGTATTAGCTATGGCAGTCCAAATAGCAATGAAAAAAGACTTGAAAATGAAATCGTACGTGAAAATCCAGGACAGAATGTTAAACGTTTAGAGAGCGCGGAGATCATCTTGAATTAGTAGGGAAATGCTCCAGGAATATCTGTCTATATTTATAAGATGAGGTATTATATGCATTATTTACATTATTCACACTATTGGCCTCATCTTTGTCGCCATATTTATTACAGCGTTTCGGCCATTGTACGCTCCGGCCTTCTTCAGTTTGTTGGAATGACAAACTGAACCCTTTATTTGGCTTACTGGGGTAGACTCTGTTGGTTCCACGTGTCATGTTTAATGTCAGTTATCAGTTAATTTCTCTCTGAAAGTTATCCACTGCCTTAACCGGGTATTGAACTCACACTCTTTGGGTCCTGACGCTGGATCTAACCAATGACTTTATCCACTGTGCCATGTGTCCTTGAATGAATTTCTGGGTATTATAAACCTAATGTCTTCACCAACCATTTTTACCAGTGCTCATATTGCAATTTTTTACTGTTATCATTACATGTTTTTACCAGAGCTCATATTGCAACTTTTGTTATTATCACTTTTCTCCTTATTACTCGTTCCCATATTGTATTCATTTCTATGCTTGGTGAGCTCAGGAGATTTTTGTGGCCTCGCTGATTCCTTAGGTTTACGAATTTTCCAACGATGTTCCTTGTCTACGATCTCAACCTGATCCCACAAAGGAAGGGGATCTCCCTTCTCTCTCCATATGTGGTCAGCAACGCCTGATTTTTCCACTTCCACCCGTGTTACAGCTT
>OZ010610.1:71710381-71737881 GCA_963932145.1 Acanthosepion lycidas | reverse complement strand
GAAATAAATTTATTGTTGATAATAGATTTTTAAGTTTATTTTTAATAATTATTATAAGAATTTGATCTGTATCATACATTGTGCTCTTATATGGACTGAAAAGTCTTCTTTGTAATAATCTCTATCAATGAAAATTTTATATGTTAAAATATATATTATTTATATGTTATGGTATTATATATATATATATATATATATATATATATATATATATATATATATATATATTATAAATTTACTTTGTAAAAAATATGGTTTCATCGGTACACAGGAATTACCATGTTTCCAAAACAGAAGCCAAAAACTTTGAATTCCATCATAGAATTAAATTAAAGTCCCTAGTTTTTTTGTTTTTTTTTCAAGTGAATTTAGAAATAACTTATTTTGATATTTACTGAGTTTTATAAGCACATACATTCAAAATATTAGTTTCTATGGATACGGAGAAGCACAATCATTTTGACAAGGGGCGGTAGGGTATTCTTTTTCACTGACAACTATTGTATCTAAATATTAGTTACTTTCGAAAAGAGGTTAAGTCAAGATACGGTATGGGTGCCTTTTTCAAACGAATGATGACATCCATTTAAAGCATGTCATCTGCTCTTTTACAACAACAAGTTTTTCGGCACTTACGTTTCGTCGTTAAATTTGTACTTGTATACATAAAGATTTTCTCTAAAAGGCTTGTTTGTATATGAATATGTCGTATTTAACTATAATTTTAAAATATTATTCTTAATCTTAGTTACTAATAGACTATACAGCTTTTAAAACCTATAAATGTAATAAAATTACTTAAATTATTTAAAAATTATTATTAAATATCAAATATAAATATGTATACTTCATTTATCAGATATTTTTATTATCTTTTTAATTAAACATTACTTAAGGAAAAATTTTGACAATGTCGGTAGAGAACAGATATTTCATTTCTTTGATTACGTATATTTTATTTTTTATAAACCTAGTAATATATAGTTTCTCATGTACGCACAAAGGACATGGGTTATTTAAACCTACATATTTTAGCTTTTCTTATTAATTTCCATTTCACAGTAGGTGTTTTATTGGTATCTGTTAAGTGCTAGAAATATTTTGATAGGGACGTCTGATTTCGGTATTTATCCTAAAAGAACATTGATATTGGTTGAACCGTTATTTGAACTCATGTCTTGTGCATCCAATATAGACTTTTATGTTGTCTGGATACTCAATAGATGAGATATTGCATTGGTACACTAATGATTCAGTGTCAAATTTTTTTTTATTAAGAAGACACTTATAATTATAATAATAATAACTGTTCTTTCTGCTCTTATCTTTAGCTTGCCTTTAAGGTTTAACAGTTTTCCGGTTTTCAAAAATGAAATTGAGATAGAAAGACGTGTCTCTATGCCATGTTCTGTTTCTCATCTGACTGAAGTTGCGGAAGTATTTCCGTTTTATGTAGCCATCTATTTAAAAGGCAATCTGATTGATTAATTATGATCACCTGATCTGGCACAGTAATTTTACATTTCGTGCTTTAGGACTTCATCGGACTTTAGCGAAGTTTACGTTGATGTAATTACAAACTCGTATGAAGGAGAGGGGTAATTTTAAATTTTAATTGTTTCATTCATTTGATTTAAATGTTTTTTCGCGAATAGCATCTAGCCGATTACAGTTATTTTTGTTCTTTGTTTCCATCACTTTTGTCATAAAATATCCCACTTTAAGATAATAGGAAATCTCCCAAGACATGGAAAATTTAGTAAGAATCTAGACTTAAAGTAACCGTGTATGATTTAGTGATTAAATTTTTCGACTGTTTCATAGATCTTCCTAAAATTGTTCTTGATATATAAATTTTAAATAACATCTTCATATATATATATATATATATATATATGGTTGGATTGATGTGAGTTTGTGACCCTGGGTTTCACGTTTTTCTGATCGTCAGACAAACTGATTAATTTTTTTTTTAAATTTGGGTTAATGTAGATTGCGTGTATTGGTGTTATTATGGAAGTGGTGGGGGAAAAGTCGTCGTGATGTCATCGTACTAACGCAAACATCGATGTATGTTCATACGCCCAATGAAGTACGCAGACACATATGCATACTTGGTCGTCCGTCGGGACTCATACATATAGGCTTTCCTACCGCCCGGTCAACACTCCTCCCCCTTCTCTTGGACATGAGTAGAGGTTTACGCCTTGTTTCTTGTTTAGGAAGGGGTTCCCGGTACTCTCTCTCTCTCTCTGTATCTTCTGTTGACTTTATCTATAAACTACCCTTCTCATCATCCTTTCTTCTGTCACTCCTATCTGATCTTGCTCCAAATTTTTCTGTAACCCCTTGCGTCCTAGTGGCTTCCCGCCTTGCTTGGGGTGAAACGCTTAAAAAAACATATGTGGGCAGTTTCGGATATGACATATGTATGTATACGGGTGGGGTTGTGTATATACATACGCATTTGTATGTTGAAATTCAAAGATTGGAAGTGTAGCGAAAATTTCTCGTAAATGTCTCGTGAATGTATACACACACTTTTCACACACACACACACACACACACACACACACACACACACACACACACACATATATATATATATATCGATTATAGGTGCTGTTCAATTTATAATTACATGAATCATTCATACAAAAACAAATATAGAGGTTAATGATTTAAATGGCGAAAATACATCTTCGCAAACAATTTCAATAAGGTACACTAACACCGAACCTGTATATGAATGATATTATCCCTGTTTATAAATTCCAGTTGCATAAGTTCTTTTTTAGTTTTTACAAGGGTTCGTCTCTTTCTACAGACATCCTCATGTATGGAAATAGATTTGTTCTAGTTTTTTAATTCTCGGTATTAAGAGGACAACGAAAATAGAGATGTAATCCGGAAAGGAATATGTTATTCTTTTGGAACGTGCGGTTGCAACGCTGAGTTTGAATTAACTTTTAAGGTTGTGCGTTTTTGTACAAATATAGTAATAGGAGAATTCTTTTGTACTGGTAGGTTTTCCGTCAGTGTGGCATGAACTATAATAAGTGTGAAATTTCTGTAATTATTGAACAATATAGTTCATGCCATTAACCTCTATATTTGTTTTTTGTATGAATGATTCATGTAATTATATCTATCTATCTATCTATCTATCTATATATATATATATATATATATATATATATATATATATATATAGTTAAACGACGATCCACTAAAGTGAAACCTTGGTAGGTTTGTCTCGCTTCCCTAGATTTAACTAGGTCTGCTCTACTTACTATATCGAGCACTTTATTTAGTTATTTTTCCTACTCGCATCGGGTTTTTTTTCTTTGGTTCATGGACTCCTATGCTGGCCGATTATTTTCGGTTAACCTGCATGTTCTTGGTTCTTTCTTTTTTTTTAATACTTTTTTTCCCTTTTGGTGTTGGTTTCATTATTTGCAAATCAAAACACTGAAGTTTTTCCGAACGAGTAGAATTTTTTTTACTTATAAGATTACTACTACTACTACTAATAATAATAATAATAACAATAATATATATATATATATATATATGTGTGTGTGTGTGTGTGTGTATAACCATGGTCTATTAGTGTTTGAGCCTTTTATATTATATTCTTGCTCTGTCTTGTACATAGACCACTAGCTGAATTTTATCGAATTGGAAATATATATATATATATATATATATATATATATATATATATATATATAGTGGAGTTACATCCCTTACATAGCGGTTAATATTTTTGAATTTTACGGCGTTCATGCTCACATATTCATAATTTGCATTAGTTTTAAGTCTTAGAAATTCAACCGCTGGAGATGATTGAATGGACTTTGGAAAATAAAAATAATATGGATAATTATGTCTTTTCTTCTTGGGCAGTTTTGTACAGACATTAAAAAATTATATATATATATATATGTAAGTATACGTGTATGTATGTATGCATGTTTATATATATATATATATATATATATATATATATATATATATATATATATATATATATTGTTAAATACAACAGAAAAATGAATATCTATTATATCTGATCATGAACCATTCTAAACTTCGCATGGTTGCTTTAATTTCTGATGAAAACAAAGAAAAAATTGTGCAAAATTTGCATTTATTTTTTATTAAGTTGGTCCTTGATCTAAGCTTTCATCTTACATAAGCCATCCTCAGAGTGTTTATACGGACATTTTAACAAAGATATTCACCATCAAAGATAATATTCTGTTATGGTGCACAGAAGATTTCTATGCGACGGATAACGGTTTTATCAAACAACATAGCAATGTAAATAATATTACACAGATATTAGTTGATAACACAAAAATACTCACGTATACACACAGTAAAAATAACCTTCAGATATTGGATACTTTCTACAGTAAAAGAAAGCAACCCACACTCAACAGAATTACATTTCAAACTAGTCACAAAACATTACATTCCCACTTGACATATGGTTCTCTTGTTAATATTCAATCAATCGCGTCGTCTGACGTCATAGAACCGCATGTTGAACTTTTGACCTGCGTCTGCTATTCCGCGCCCGTTATCACTACATAGCAATCTTCTATATCAACATAACAGAATATCGTCTGTAATGGTGAATATCTTTGTTTAAATGTCCGCATAACCCCTCTGAAGATGGCCCATATGAGCCGAAAGCTTAGATGGAGAAGAAAGTTAATAAAAATTATCCAAATTTTGGAAAATTTTTGTTTTTAATTTCACCCAAAATTAAAGCAAATATACGGAGTTTAGAATGGTTCTTGATCAAACATAATAGACATTCAATGTCTGTTATATTTAATAATATATATATATATATATATATATATATATATATATATATATATATATATATATATATATATATATATATATATATATATATATATATTAGGTTGGTGCAAAAATAATGTCAGTTTTTGACGTATTTTTTTACGTCAAAAACCGATATTATTTTTGCTCCAACCTAATATATATATATATATATATATATATATATATGTATGTATGTATATGTATATATATATCAAAATGGACAAAGTCCAACAATTATTTTAACACATTTTTATGTTTAAACATTCTTTTTATAGAAACAAATATTTAAATAAATGCACTGTTTATAACAACATTTACCGGCTTGAATGTCCGAGAAATTTTCATAGAAAATATTCGTCCTCCGACAGGAATCGAGCCTGTATCCTATACGGAACCGTCATATACCCTGAAAATTTTCTATGAAAATTTTTCGGATATTCAGGTGGGTAAATCTTGTTTAATACTGTTTATTATAGACAGAGCATTTACTTAAATATTTGTATCTATAAAAATAATGTATAAACATAAAAATGTCTTAAAATAATTGTCGGACTTTGTCCATTTCATAATGTGTGACGTCATTTGTTTGCATTTGGGTACGCCAAGAGCAGATACGAATGTACGTGAGAGAATCATGGAAGATGAAAGTTTAAAGGGTGTAAAATCGACATCCATGATCCCACGCACCTCTGTGGCCCAAACGATTAAGCCACGTCAGACTATGTGACGGTTCCTTATGGGATACAGGTTCGATTCCTGGCGGAGGACGAATATTTTCTTTGTAAATTTTTCTGACACTCAGGTTGATAAATGTTGTTTAATACTGTTTATTATAGACAGAGCATTTACTTAAATATTTCTATCTTTAAAAAGAATGTATAAACATAAAAAATGTCTTAAAATATATATATATATATATATATAAAATGACAAAGGTGTTTGAAAAGTGTAACTCACTAAAAAAAATACAATTTTCGTGTCCTTATAAATTTTTCTATTCGGACTGGATTCTTTAAAACTGCCATTTTGTCAGCCGCATCAACCATGTTTGAATAAGAAATTGCAGCCTATAAAAAGCATATTTTTGCTTCGAAATCTATATAGTTAGTTATATATACAGATTGACAGAATATGCAGGAAGCAGATGTAGCGATTGAAGATGGCGGCCATGAGATAAACAGAAAAAAATAGAAGAATTTACCGATATGGATAACGGTGGGAAGGAAATGAAAAAAAAATATTGTAAAAAGGAAAGGAGTGTAAAAGAAGAATGAAGAAAATAAAATAAATAGCATAGCTAAGTATATTGAAAGAAAAGAAAGATGAAGGAAGCAAGAAAGAAAAAAAAGAAGAAAGAAAAAAAGGAAGAAAGGAAGGAAGGAAGGAAGAAATAAATAAAGACATAAAGAAAGAGAGAAATTAGCTGACAAAAACATGATAAAATGAAGAGAATAAAAGAAGGAAAAACATTTATTGTGAGCGATAAAGAAAGAAAGAAAGTAAGAAAGAAAAAAAGAAAGAAAGAAAGAAAGAAATATATGAGAGAAATAAGAAGAGAAACACATCTGAAAGAAAGGAAAAAAGAAAGACGGAAAGAAAGAAAAAAGAAAAAAAATGAATAGGATTGTGAAAAGAAAAAAGACAGAAACTGTAAGAAAGGTTAATCAACGTTAGGTGAGAAAGAAAGAAAGAAAGAAAGAAAGAAAGAAAAAACGAAAGTAAAAAGAGTATAATAAAAAGATTCGAAAAGAAATCATTAGAAAGAAAAAGATGATAAAAAGAATAAAGATGGAATGAAATGAAGAAATGTGAAAATGAGATAAAAAAACGGTTTTAATGATGAAGATTGAAATCAAAATGTGAAAGGAAAAAAGAAAGAAAGAAAGAAAAAAGAAAGAAAGAAAGAAAAAGAAAGAAGCAAAAATATACAATTAATAAAAAATTGGGAGAATAAAGACAAAAATAAATCCAGATTGAGAACGAGAAGAAAGAAAGAAAGAAAGAAAGAAGACCAAAGTCTGGATTGAGAACGAAAGAAAAAAAAAGAAAGAAAGGTACGAAGGAAGGAAGGAAAGAAGGAAGGAAGGAAGGGAGAAAGGAAGGAAGGAAGATAAAAGAGGGAAAGAAGAAAAAAGAAGTCATGATGAGTGAGGAAAGAAGAAATAAGCCTTGATCGAAAAGAAGAAAGAAATAAAGAAAGAAAGAACGAAAAAAAGAAAGAAAGAAAGGAAAAAAGAAAGAAAGAAAGAAAAAGAAAGAAAGAAAAAGTAAAGAAGGAGAAAATAAAGAAAAATAAAGAAAGAAATTGAAATGAGTAGAAATAAATGAATAAGTGAACGAATAAAAGTAGAAAACAGAAATTACAGGAAAAATGAAAGAACAAAAAAGGAATAAGAAAAAACAAAAAAATATCAAAGTAAAGAGAGAAGTTAAAAAAGTCAGAAACAAAACCATTGAATGAGAAGGGGAAAGAAAATGAACGAAAGCGAAAATAAGAACGAGAATGAAAAATGATAAATATTAAAGGAAAAGAGAAACAACACGACATCGGATTTATGATCTGCGTCTACTATTCCGCGACCGTTATCGTCGCAAATCAATGATCTATGCTAACATATTAAAATATCATCTTTCACGATAGATATCTTTGTTTCATGTTCATATAACTACTCTGAGGATGGATCATATGAGCCGAAAGCTTAGGACCAGCGTAATAAAAAATATCCAAATGTTGGAAATGTTTGTCTTTATTTTCACCAGAAATAAAAGCAAACATCATTCGAACATTAGAACGGCTCATGATCAGACAGAATAGACACTTATTTTCTGTTATGTTTAATAATCTTGTGTAAATAATGATCCGCTGCCCAATACACGATATATATATATATATATATATATATATATATATATATATATATATATTTTCTGTAGCTTAGTGCTAGCAGCAAGCAGAAATATTTCTCCTCCCGATGATGGCCATTTCGGCCGAAACTAGTCAAGGAATCTAAATGGAATAATAATAAAACAAAACGAAAGAATATTAATCTACAACCCAGTGTGTCTGCAGATTTTAGTTTTTTTATTGTCCAATATATATATATATATATATATATATATATATATATATATATATATATATATATATATACCAAAAGATTACTTATATTTTAAATATCAATTTTATCCCGACTTCGAAGTTTCTTGGTAAAATTTCCTGTCTTCAGGGAGGTCTGGTTTTAAGCGATATTTCCGATATATATATATATATATATATATATATATATATATATATATATATATATATTAAGACATGTCTCATTGATTCATTTAGACAAGTTTTGTCTGATTATTTTCAGTAGGATCCTCTCATATTCACGAACACGCTTCCTAGTATCCTTATTAAAAGAAGAGAGAAAATTACGTTGTTGATATATATTCATTTATTCTGACACAAAATTATTGCTTTTATTATTTTTCCCAAAACAAAATTGTGGTGTTCATCTGAAAGTTTCATTTTTTTTACATAGGAATCGAAAATAGCTGAGGTTATGTACTTTACGATTTAAATCTTGGT
This sequence comes from Acanthosepion lycidas, assembly GCA_963932145.1. Taxonomy (NCBI): domain Eukaryota; kingdom Metazoa; phylum Mollusca; class Cephalopoda; order Sepiida; family Sepiidae; genus Acanthosepion; species Acanthosepion lycidas. Next base: position 71,729,441 of record OZ010610.1, on the reverse strand, counting down.
AAGATTTCTATATTTAAAAATTGCCTTACAGTAAAGCTTGAATAAGACCGGTGAGATGACACATCCTTGTCTTATGCATCTTTATACCTGTGTATATATTGAATTCATTTAAAAATAAAATAAAATGAATTTCAATTTTTTTTTGTTCCAGGGAACACACGCTTTATCATGAAAGAATCAAAACTGATTTTAGTGTAGATGGAATATGAAAACCAGGAAAGTAACCGAATTGAACAGCTGAATATGAATTATATTTTGTTATTATTTTTAAAAAAATGAGATCTTTCTTTATAGATATCTTTCCCGTTTATGTTAATTGTCAAGAGTATGAATATGATGTTTCTAGCAGGCGTGGGAGATTTTTTAGCATAGAGGTTAATGTGAGTGTGATGTACCTAGTTTAAATTCCTACCGAAGACGCTGTGTTCGATTTCACAGACACACACACACACAAAACATTAGAAAGTCATGGCTACATCCCATGTCCCTGCCAAAAATAGTTATCTAGCCTTGGTTGGCAGCTATTCTAGGAGAAAGACAACTCTGAAAACAAAAGCAATTTCGAGTGTGCTAGCAACTCCAACCTGTTAAAAGGATACTTAGTAAAAATTCCAGATTAAAAATCCGTAATGGCTAGAACAATTAATACTGAGTAGTGAGATCTATTGCTCACTGGGTGCCCCTTACATTCGGCCAAGTACCACATCCAAGATACAATTGGAAAAACATTTGGGCACCTCCAGGTGGTGTAATGGTTACTAACCTTGTCTGGCTAGAACAATTAAGACTGAGTAGTAAGTTCTATTGCTCAGTGGGTGCGCCTTACTTTCAGCCTTGTGCCACATCCAAGCTACGCTTGGAAAATCTCTTTGGGCAACTCCAGGTGGTGTAATTGTTAGCAAGATTGTCTGGCTCGAACAATTACGACTAAGTAGTGAGTTCAATTGCTCACTGGGTGCCCTTTAAATTCGGCGTTGTGCAACATCCAAGCTACGCTTGGAAAATCATTTTGGGCACCTCCAGGCGGTGTAATGATTAGCAAGCTTGTCTGTCTAGAACAGTTAAAACTGATTAGTGAGTTCTATTGCTCACTGGGTGCCCCTTACATTCGGCCTTGTGCCATATCCAAGCTACGCTTGGAAAATCCCTTTCGGCAACTCCAGGTGTTGTAATGGTTAGCAACCTTGTCTGGCTAGAACAATTACGACCTATTATTGAGATCTATTGCTTACTGGGTGCCCTTTACATTCGGCCTTGTGCCACATCCAAGCTACGTTTGGAAAATGACTATGGGCACCTCCAGGTGGTGTAATGGTTAGCAAGCTTGACTGGCTAGAACAGTTACGGCTGATTAGTGAGTTCTATTGCTCAGTGGGTGCCCGTTACTTTTGGCCTTGTTCCGCATCCAAGCTACGCTTAGAAAACCACTTTCGGCACCCCCATGTTGTATAATGGTTAGCATGCTTGTCTGGCTAGAACAATTAGGACTGAGTAGTGAGTTCTATTGCTCAGTGGGTGCCCCTTAATTTCGGCCTTGTGCCACATCCTAGCTACGCTTGGAAAATCATTTTGGGCACCTCCAGGTGGTGTCATGGTTAGCAAGCTTGTCTGGCTAGGACAATTATGACTGATTAGTGAGCTCTATTGCTCAGTGGGTGCCGCTAACTTTCGGCCTTGTGAAACATCAAAGCTACGATTGGAAAATCGCTTTCGGCACTTCCATGTGGTTTAATGGTTAACAAGCTTGTCTGGCTAGAACAATTACGACTGAGTAGTGAGTTCTAATACTCAGTGGATGCCCCTTACATTCGGCCTTGTGCCACATCCAAGCTACGCTTGGAAAATCACTTTGGGCCTCACCAGGTGGTGAAATGTTTAGCAAGCTTGTCTGGCTAGAACAGTTACCACAGATTAGTGAATTCTATTGCTCAGTGGGTTTCCGTTTACTTTCGTGCGTCTGTAACATCCAAGCTACACTTGGAAAATCATTTTGGGCACCCCCAGGTGGAATAATGGTTAGCTAGCTTGTCTGGCTAGAATTTTACGACTGATTAGTGAGTTCTATTGCTGACTGGGTGCCCTTTACTTTCGTCCTTGTGTCACTTCCAAGATACGCTTGGTAAATGACTTTGGGCACCTCCAGGTGGTGTAATGGTTAGCAAGCTTGTCTTTCTTGAACAATTACGACTGAGTAGTGAGTTCTATTGCTCACTGGGTGCCCCTTATTTTCGGCCTTTTGCTACAGCAAGCTACGCTTGGAAAATCACTTTCGGCACCTCCAGGTGGTATAATGTTTAGCAAGCTTGTCTGGCTAGAACAATTACGACTGAGTAGTCAGTTCTATTGCTCAGTGGGTGCCCCTTACTTTCGGCCTTGTGCCACATCGAAGCTAAGCTTGGAAAATCATTTTGGCACCTACGGGTGGTGTAATGGTTAGCAAGCTTGTCTGGCTAGAACAATTACGACGGAATAGTGAGTTCCTTTGCTCAGTGGGTGCCCCTTACTTTCGGCCTTGTGCCACATCCATGGTACACTTGGAAAATCACTTTGGGCCCCTGTAGTTGGTGTAATGGTTAGCAAACTTGTCTGGCTAGAACAATTACGATTAATTAGTGAGTTCTATTGCTCAGCCGGTGCCCTTTACGTTCGGCCTTGTGCCACATCCAAGCTACGCTTGGAAAAACTCTTTGGGCACCTCCAGGTGGTGTAATGTTTAGCAAGCTTGTCTGGCAAGAACAATTACGACTGTTTAGTGAGTTCTATTTCTCAGTGGGTGCCTCTTACTTTGGGCATTGGGCCACATCCAAGCTACGCTTGGAAAACAACTTTGGTCACCTCCAGGTGGTGTAATGGTTAGCAAGCTTGTCTGGCTAGAACAATTACGACTGATTAGTGAGGTCTATTGCTCACTGTGTTCCCCTTACTTTCGGTCTTGTGCCACATCCAAGCTACGCTTGGAAAATCACTTTGGGCACCTCCAGGTGGTGTAATGGTCAGTAAGTTTGTCTCGCTAGAACAATTACGACTGAGTTGTGAGTTCGATCCTCACTGGTTGCTCCATCCTTTCGGCCTTATGCCACATGTAAGCTACGCTTGGAAAATAACTATATGTAAGTTTGTTGTATCCTTCATTTTTAAATTCTTGACAGCGAGCACTCGTCAACTATACACAGATATATAGCTGTTTGAAAATTGACAAAAATTATTCATGTCTGATTCTTTAGTTGCTCTTGTTCAGGAAAGCAAATGTAAAATGTTTTCTTTAGAGCCCGGAGTTGTTCGATTTCTAGGGTTGGCTGTTTCTTGTGATGCCGAGATGTTGAAGATGATCTGCCTGGTAAGGTGGGTTGGCAGGTTTATTCGATCGAGGTCACGGCGGTGTGTTGATTCGTGGTAAGGCTCGCTGGTTGCCTAGGTTACGGTGGTGGCGACGAGGAATTAGGTGTAGATAGTGAACTTTGATCGGAGACCACAAAGGTGTCACCACTTTGTTGCAAGTGGTATATTGGTCCGCAAACAGATTATGGATGACGGAAGACAATAGCAATCAAAACAAGGACGTGAGTAAAATAATGTAGGAGTCCCGACAGGATATCACAGGCTCATAGGAATTAAATTTGAGCCATTTTATTTCTAAGATGTTGGCGTTATGATGAAATTTCTAATGACGGACAATCAATAAATGAACAAAATTTCACATTAGCTATATAGATGGATCAGGAAGCTGATAACTATGAAAACCATCTTTTTCCCCTATGATTTTGTCTTCGAGCGAGACACATAATATAACTAGTTTGTTCCTTGGGATTCTAACGCCGCGATATACCTCCTTCTTATATTACAAAGCAGTGTAAGCGACTAACTTATTTCGTACCTTTTTCATATGTTCTCATATAGTAGTCAATCGTGGCTTTCCACACATTCCATTTTCGTTACGATCTGTGAATTGCTATGGCTTCTTGGCAAAAAATAGCGTTGTTCATGTCCGTTGCCGGCGGTAATTTTGAATTAAGACGCGTTGACTGGATGCTAAGCAAGTTTTGAGAAACCCGTCTACCAAGCTGTTAATCTATAGCAGTGGTGAGAAGAGATATATCTACATCGAAATTTGTTTCTTGATTTCCTGCTCGTCACATCCTTTGCGTTTTTAAGTAGACGCATATATACGAGGAATGGAAACTTTGTCATGTTGAGCCTAACCCTAAGTAGATGACCAACAAATGTATGTATTATATCCTGTGCACCTGTGAAAAATAGCGTAAAGAGAAAGTCAGCCAAATCCTAAAAGTTAAAGCTGCAGGAATATTAAAAAGCCGTAATTAAGGATTAGACAATGAAATCAGGCACGGCTGATCATGTATGGCAACTAAAGTTTGCTCACTAAAAATAAAATTCATAAATTACTTAGAATATATATATATATATATATATATATATATATATATATATATATATATATGTGTGTGTGTGTGTGTGTGTGTGTGTATGTGTGTGAGTGTGTGTCTAAAAACAACAAGAATAAAGACAATAGAAAAACTATACTTTACTAACTTTTACGGTTAACCCGAAGGATGTTTCTGAACATTTCTTAAATTGAGGAAATTAAAAAGCTAACGATTTTCCGAAATCTGCTCAAAAATATACGTTACCAAAAATAATCCTTTCATTTCCATTGATAAAGCCCATCAGAAGAGGAAACGCGTTGGTAAAGTATAGTCCATCTTTTGTTTTTACCCACCTATCTATCTAGATTTTCCTCTAAGTAACATTCATATTTGTTCAACTGTCAAGCATTGAACACTTTCTCTCTCATATAAAGACCATTTTTACCCCTTAGTGGGTATTTTTAATTATTAAAGCATATATATATATATATATATATATATATATATATATATATATATATATATATATGAAGAAATATAGTCTTAAGGTATGCCATATTTATGGGAGAAAGTGCTCAATCTCAGAGATAGAGCGTGTGTAAATATAAAAGTGAACATTGAAGTCAACACTTAGAGGCGACAGTCTGTTTCATGCTAGACGCAATCGTAAGGCCACGACTGCTTTTATTTTTCTCGGTTATTTATATATACGAGTCAGTGGCGCATTGTAGGTAGTTGATTTTAGCGGTTATTTTGCCGGAAGTGGTTTATTTGTTTATTTATTTATTTGGGTTAAATTATTTTGCTTGTCATTATTTTTATTTCTTATCTTATTTTTTTATTTTTTTATTTTTATTTTAATTAACGTAATAAAATTTGTTTATATTGCTTATTAGATAGTTTTGTCTTGGTTTGGGAAGATAATTAAAACCATTTATTTAAATTTGGGGTTGATTGTTGTAGTTCATTCTAACTACTATTTTGGCGGGAGCAGTTTTTTTATTTGTTTATTACTTTGTGAATTTATTTGGATTGATTATCTTTAATTGTTCTTTCTAACGGTTAATTTATCGTGATCCGTTTGTTAGTTTGTTTATTTATTTATTTGGATTAATTTAGAGTAATTTATTTTAATTGTTTTTTATTATTTATTTATTTACTATATATTTATTTATTTTAATTTTTACAATTTTCGGTTTTCGATTTTTAAGTAATGTAATATTTTTTTATCGTTATATAACAACTATAGTCATGTTTTTCGTCCGATTTTCGGTTTGATTTTTATAGTCTGACTAATATTTTGGTCATAAGGATTTGTTCATTTGTTTATTATTTACTTTATTTATTTGGATTCATTGTTTTTGTTTTTTATTTTTATTTATTTATTTTATTTCGTCTATACTAACGGGTGTGATTTGGTATTTTGTTTAGGTTAATTTATTTTACTTATTTTATTGTCATTTTATTTATTTATTTATTTTATTTTTTATTATTTTATTTTATTTTTTTCAGTTTTCAATTTTTAAGTAACGTAGTAAAAATTTGTTTTCATGTTCATTTTGAGATAAGCTCGGATCGTTTATTTAATAATTCATTTTGGTCTGGGAAGGATAGAATATTTACGACGTTTCGCTCGTTATACGCAGCGACATTCTTCAGATTGGAATTTCGAACTGAAACCTTTATTTAATCAAAATGGTTGCTATTTCCACGTCTGATGCCTTTTTGGGACATCACAGTATCAGTTAATTCACTTTAGTCACTCAACTCTCCAAATTTTTGTTTCTTCTGCTGTGGCCATGAATTGAACTCATAACCGTTTGGGTCAAGTCACTGGGCCAATGGATAAAACCGCTGGTTAAGTAATCTCAAAAATGGCTTGACCAAAAGAATTTTGAGTTCAATACCTGGTCACAGGAAAGGGATCAAGTACTTGGAGAGTTGTGTTATATAAGAAAAAGTATATCACCTGAAGAAGGTCGGAGCGTACAAGGGCCGAAACGTCGTGAATATGGCAATAAAGATGAGTACAACAGTCTGAACAATGTAAATAATGTAAATAATTATCACCTTCCTTGTCAATGCGCTTAACTCAGGTACACCAATAAATCTGTAGAGTTATGATTAAGAAAAGTGTTTATTTTACAAAAGTAACATTTATTTTTTAGTATAATTTACTTTTTGTCAATGCACTTAATTCATTGTTGAATACGAAGGTTAATCAAACAGTCCAAGGGCTTATGATGAAAAAGACATTCATCCTTGCATTAACTATGACTGCTACATCTGGTATGAGGCATCTATGTATTTGCAGATTCTTGATAAAAAGCAAAGAATGTGCAATTTCATTGGCCTTGACCTGGCATGTTAAAACTAAAAACTTTAAACATGGCTCTACATAGGTGTACTGAGAATAGCAGGGACAGGAAATGGAAGCAAAAAGGATGCTCTGTACTCAGAAAAGAGCAGCTGAAATTTCTTGAACCCAAAATGAGGAAAGAGCACAAGATATATAGAAAACAAAATTGACAGGGTTGGAACAGACCACTTAACTGACCAGGCGCAATGGTTGCGTTAGAAGGCTTTTGAAAAATACAAACTTTACTGAGAGGTACAAGATATAGTAAGATGTGAACCCACGTCCTGAAGGGACATAGCAAATCGAAGAGGAAGAATAACATTTTTAGATTTTCGTTCGGACATGCAGACAACGCATTAAATTTATATATTAGATCGTTTTATTTTATTTTTTAAATTATTCCATTGTAATAGGGTTATCTATTCTGGATTTAAAAGATAGGCTTTAAATCTTTTATACACTTCAACTTCGACACGGAAACACAAAGATAAAGACAGCCAATAAAAGTTTCAGGTTTCATTAAATTGTAATAAAGGTAATCGAGGTATTAATTCTCTTACTGGACGCACTTAACTTTCATTTAAAATGTCGCAATAGTTCATTGCCTTTTTATATGAATCTATTCTGTCTGTAAAATATCTATTTGTTATTTGTTTTATTGCGGCTTCCTTTAAAAAAAATTACTGAAAATGTTATTTTAAATAACATCACTCACTGAACTGGCTTTCCATTAAATTGTCATTTATTGAATAACATCTCTTGGCAAATGATACGGGCCTTTGTAAAGGGCGTGCACGTTTGTGTAGTGGAGGCATTTTGGCTGAAATAACAATATTTAGTTTGTATGGTCAGCTCCTAAGTACATAAATTAATGCGCAACCTAATGAGAGATTTATAAATGCATTTATTAACACAATAAATACGACTTTTTCGACATACAATGCTTGGCTTAAAAGTTTATAGACTGATGAAAGAATTATGCTAGAAATGTAAAATAATGTCTGCATTAAATTAAATGATTATTATTAATAATTGACTTGATTTTTTCTAGGTTAACTGATATTTGGCTGTGTAAAGAAGACTGTTCATCCTGTTGGGCAAAAAGTCATCAACAGCAGAGGAATTTGCTTCGTGTAGAGAAAGACAAAGATAGAGATATAGATTATAATAAATTTTTTCACGAGTGCATAGGCTGGCTATGAAGAAACGATGCTAGAACTGTGAAATATGGCATGCATTAATTTCAACTCCTATTATTAATAACTACCTTGTTTCTTTCCACGTGAACTGATATCTGACAGTCGATATTTCTGAGATGAGGTATTATGTACACTATTTACATTATTCGGACTATTGTCTTCATCTTTGCCACCATATTTATTACAACGTTTCGGCCTTTCAGTATCTGTCTATATTTCTGAGATGAGGTATTATGTACACTATTTACATTATTCGGACTATTGTCTTCATCTTTGCCACCATATTTATTAAAACGTTTCGGCCTTTCAGTATCTGTCTATATTTCTGAGATGAGGCGTTATGTACACTACTTACATTATTCAGACTATTGTCCTCAACTTTGTTTGTTTATTTATCACAAAGATTCGGCATTTCAGTATCTGTCTATATGAGGTATTATGTACATAATTTACATTATTCGGACTATTGTCCTCATCTTACTTGCCATATTTATCACATCGTTTCGGCCTTTCAGTATCTGTCTATATTTCTGAGATGAGGTATTATGTAGACTATTTACATTATTCGGACCATTGTCCTCATCTTTGTTGCCATATTATCAATTTTCGGCCTTTAAGTATCTGTTTATATTTCTGAGATGAGGTATTATGTACACTATTTACATTATTCGGACTATTGTCCTCATCTTTGTCGCTATATTTATTACAACATTTCGGCCATTCAGTATCTGTCTGTATTTCTGTGATGAGAAATTATGTACACTATTTACATTATTCGGACTATTGTCCTCATCTCCCTACTATATTTATTACAGCGTTTCCTCAAGGACACATATTACAGTGGATAAAGGCGTTAGTTAGATCAAGTGACAGGACCCAAAGAGTGTGAGTTCAATACCTGGTTAAGGCGGTGGAGAACTTGGAGAGGGGAATTAACAGGAGATAATTGGCAACTAATATCCATAAGACATGGCACGTGGAACTATAACAGTCTAGTCCAGTGAGCGAAATAAAGAGTTCAGTTCGACATTCCAACCAGCTGAAGAAGGCAAGAGCGTACAACGGCTGAAACGTTTTAATAAATATGGCGACAAAGATGAAGACAATAGTCCGAATAATGTAAATGGAGATATCTGACTGTCCAAAGAAAAATAAATGTAACTAGTGCTGACTTCTCTAGAAAATGGACAGAATTTGGCATCGTAGTGCTATCAAGTACGTGCTGACACAGCTGCTATATTAGCGGATGGCTCTCCTATTTTATAAACAGGGCAAAATGGTTATATACAATATTCGGACTGTTATCCTCATCTTCATTGTCACATTAACATTTCAGCCGTTGTACGTTCCGGCCTTCTTCAGGTGATCTGAATTTCAAACCAAACCCTTTATTTCTTCCATCGAAAGGAGATTCTTCTAGTTCCACGTGCCTTGCCTCTCTCGTGTGTCTCAGTTAATACCTTGTAACTCAACTCTCCAAGTTTTTTTTTCACCACGGGTGTGGCCTGTTATTAAACTCACAACTCTTTGGGTCTAGTCAGTGGATCTAATCAGCATCTTTATCCACTGGGCCATATGTTCTACCCCGGTGGGCGAAATAAAGAGTTCTGTTCGAAATTCCACGGGAAAATTTTCACTGGATAAAAAAACAAAAAGAGGCAAGACAAAGCGAGAAGCTATGCAACGAAAGAAGGTCACGGCCATTTTATCTACAGGGGAGGTGATGTTCTCATTTTTTTTTTTTAGGATTCAGAAGGCCTTGTTTTCATTGATTATCTTCAGAAGGGCTCCATCATCAATGGAGAGCCCTATCCAACTTGACGGGACAGTTACGAAAGTCTATTGAAACCAAACGCCCTGGAAAACAGAGAAATGGTTCCTTCCCTACACTCAAGACAACAATCTAACACCGGGTAGCAGGCCATTAACCTTTACCGCTAGTAGCCCGCTGTCGGAACGCTGATATGTTCGTCTCGGCAATGTTAACACTGGCAGACCGCTAAAGGTCCATTGGTGACCTGCCAGTAGTTGCCACCAAAGGGCCGCTGGCGTTACCATCGCTCTCCCGCCAGTGGCCACTAGTTGCCTGCGTGAAAGGTCGTTTCAACAGTACAATGCTCTAGTACTTTGGTTTCAATACATTCGGTCGATTGTCCTCATTTTTATTGTTACTATCTCAACGTTTCGGTTGTTTTGCTCTCCGGCCTTTATCAGGTGCATATCGATTTGGATAACCTACAAGGATTTCCGAACTGAACACTTTATTGAATCTACAAAAATCGTGGTAGACTGTTCTTGTTCCGCTAACCCTGTCTTAGGGATATAACTTGCCTTGATCTAATTTTTACTACTGCTCATTTATTGCCCCTACCTTTTCCTTTGAATCTAAGTACAACTGCTCGTCTCAGGGATTGAACTCACAATTAATGTTATCAAATTCCCCAATCAACGCTTTTAACCTTTATGCGAATGTACAATGCTGTGGATTAAAAATTGGGACAGCAACAACAAAGATGAGGACAATAGTCTGAATGTAAAGTGTGTAAATATGTTATCTGTTTATCTGGCGAAATAATGGTAACGCCTTCTTTGGTCGTACTAGGCAACTTTTCTTTCAGATATGTACCTTACATATGGTCGATGCTAACCTTCAGGGGAGTGACACATTTGCGCCTTCTCCCGCTAACATTCTTGGCTGACATCAGGTAGAAAAATGATACTGAATCCATTGTTAAATTTACTGCTAAAAATGTTGGTTCACTGAAACGCGCTTAGCAATGTTCCTCTCCAGAATCTATCTCATATATCTATCATTCTACCATTCATCCATGCCTGGAATATTGCTGCCACTTATGGTCTAGTGTTCTTGCTTTAGATTTAGGGGTTCTTGGTAAAATCCAAAGAACCTGTAATTTTATTGTTCTTGGCGTGGCATCTCGGCTTCAGTTTCTACTTCTGTAATGTAGCTCCCCATGTGCATTTTCTATAAATAGTTTTGTGGCAATTTTTCTGATGAACTTTGCCCAGACTTTCTGAATTTAAATGCAGTACTAGGTTGGCAGTTAGGTCTTAGGATTTCATAATTGAATTGACACAATGTAACCGTAAGTTCTATGCTAACAGTTTCTTCTCTCACACGTCTCGCTTGCGAAACCTTCTTCCGACTTCTTTCAATCCAGCCAACTTTGACCTTCAAAACATTAAGTGCAATGACACTTGTTGTCTTCTGTCTTCTTGATTCCTCTTCTTTTAATGTTCTCATTCGTTAATGTTTCTCCTTTCCTAATTCTTCACACTTAATAACCCATTGTGTCAGAGTGGCTTTATTACCTTGTTTAAAGTGAAATTCTTATCACACACTTCTCGCTTATGGAACTCCGTTTCAGTTCCATGCTTTACTGCCAACTTTCATCTTCAAAAGTTTGAATGTAATATCAATCACCAACTGCATTTTTAATTCCATTTCTTTTATTGTTCTCGCTCTTTCATAATGTTTCTCTTTTTTCTTCTTCTTTCACACTCAGTAACCCCTTGTGTCTTAATGGCTTTACTGCCTTGCATGGGTTGAAATGATTAGAAAATAAATTTAAATGCAATGTCAATCTTTATCTACTGTCTTCTTGATTACTCTTCAATTGTTCACGCTCCTTAATAATGTTTCTCTTTTTTCTAAATTCTTTCACACTCAGTAACCCCTTGTGTCTTAGTGGCTTTACTGCCTTGCATGGGGTGAAATGATTAGAAAGCAAATTTAAATGAAATGTCAATCGTTATCTACTGTCTTCTTGATTATTATTTTATTGTTCTCTATCCTTAATAATGTTTCTCTTTTTTATTATTCTTTCACACTCAGTAACCCCTTGTGTCTTAGTGGCTTTACGGCCTTGCCTGAAATGAGAGGATTAAAAAATGTGACTTGAATTATTTTTAATCCGCTTTGCTATTTGATTATGATGACCGTGTTCAGTCCACCCAGAAAGTTCTCTCTAATCCAGAAAAAATGGCACCATGGCCATAAATAGCAGATAACTTTTTTGCCGTTTGTAGAGCATTTCTTTTCTTTCTTACCAGAAATAAAATGACGAATATGTATATGTATATAATTCCCTCCGTTCTTCACTTTAAATATGACACCTTTAAAAGCCCAAAATTAAATATGAAATCTCGGCGTTCACAATATGCATAAATTATCAAATTCAGTAACATTTAAAACGAAATCAGGTGTTCTGACGTGTTAGAAACATTTGTTCCAAACCAATATCTCTTCTCTGCGGCAGTGAACCTTGGAGCATCTTATAAGGGAAGAATACTTTTAGCTATGATTCTTGAGAATTCCATTAGCAGAACATTTGATAAATAAGGAGATTTTTAAAATATAGGAACTATAAGGAAATAAATAGTTTTATTTTTTCGACAAATTATATTAAAGAAAAGAAGGCTTGCATAATTTAAAACTTATAAGGCATAAGCCGCTCGGATTGAAGAATCGAAGAGCCGAGTTCGAATTCCACTCGAATCCATTACATTTACTTATGTGCTAATACCCTTGGAAAAGGTGTGAATCCTTTTCTTCTCCCACCAGCTATGGGTAATTAGCACAACAGACCGGGTTCTATAGCCTTGGATGGCAACTTGTCTACCGTAGAAAGAAATGGCAACCTAATGCGGAAAAAGTCTGCTTCGTCAGTCATATATAGACAGATATATGATCGCCTAAACGTGTATCACGCATAACACATAACTGACTGACTGACTTTCCAGTCGAATCAATTACATTCACTTACGTTCTAATACCCTTGGGAAAGGTATGAATCCTATTCTTCTCCCTCCAGCTATGGGTAAATAGCAGGACATACCGGGTTCTATAGCCTTGGATAGCAGCTGGTCTACCGCAGAAACAAATGTCAAACTAATGCCAGAAAATCTGCCTAGTCAGTCATGTATGGTAAGATACATGATCGCCTAAGCGTGTATCACGCATAACACATAACTGACTGACAGACTTTCTAGTCGAATCCATTACATTTATTTTTTGCTAATATCCTTGGGAAATGTATGGAACCTATTCTTCTCCACCCAGCTATAGATAAATAGGAGGACAGACCGAGTTCTATAGTCTTGGATGGCAACTGGTCTACCGCAGAATGAAATGGAAACCTACTGCGGGAAAAATGTGCCCCGTCAGTCATGTATCGAAAGATCCATGATCGCCTAAGTGTGTATCACGCATGGCACATCACTGACTGAAAGCAGAGTCAAGTAGAAGAGGAGGAGGGAGATTAAGGAGATTGGGTGAATGGACGAGTGAACTAAGACACAGAGGACGATAAACGAGCATAAGTTAATTAGAGCAAAATGAGAGGACGTTGTGGAGAGCCATGATACGCGCGTGTTGAAAAGGTATAGTATATAAAATATAAGAATGTCATTACAGTTTGTTTTCTTTTCAGGACGTGATTTACTTTCACAGGTGACCGAATTTTATCACGTATATGCATACATACATACATACATATATATATATATATATATATATATATATATATATATATATATATATCCTGAACGGTGACATTTCAATATGTTGTCCTTTAGGATTTTTTGTGTTGTTTGTTAATGCCAAATGTTTTTATGTTAAAGGTGAAAATGGAGATATATGACTTACATTTTTGTTATTTGAGGCTCTTCTACTTCCATAAAAATATATGTACAAACGGCAAAAAAGATATGTGCTAGCTATAAAGATGGTGTCGTATCTGAGTGTAGCGATAAAAATAGTCCGTTAGGTTCAAGAGTTGAAATTCATATTTGGAATGCCGAAAGCATTTCTACAGTCTTTTAGTCGGTGATGCTGACCTGTCTATAAACAATCTCGTTGTTGGGCACGGGACATCGCAGAGATTCTCCACATGTTCGGCAATCAAAAATACATGTGTATTCATATGTCACTACGGTTTTGGCTGGATTTATTTTGTTTTACGGAAATCGACCTCAATGGGTTATTTAATGCCGACAACATTTTTTATTGCTGGTAATATTTTGTTTTGTCAAAAATCTGTTTCTGGTAATATATTTCCTTCAAAACTGTATTGCTGGGAATATTTTTTTTCAAAAAGGTATTGCTGGTAATAGTTAAGGTAGGCTTTCCTACAGCCCGGTCAACACCCCTTCTCTTGGACATCAGTAGAGGCTTACGCCTTGTTTCATGTTTAAGAAGGGGTTCCCGGTACTCTCTCTCTCTGGCCTCTGTATTAGTGCAGATCTCCTGTGATGTGTGCAGTCTCTGGCATCACCTCTTCATTCTGTTGGCATCTACGCGGATGACATCACAATTTATTCCTGCCTCAAAAACAAATCTAGTGTCAGTGACAAAACTAACCAAGCCGTGCGTCTCGAAAAGGACCTCCAATCGGTTGTGAACTGGGGCAGGAATTGGCTGCTCAACTTTAATGCGTCAAAAACAAAACTGCTCTCTATTATTCACCACAGAGATCCTTCCCTGCCCCCCATCAGAATGTCTGACGCTCAACTTCTCGAGAGCAACTCTCTGCGGCTGCTCGGTCTCACGTTGACTGCTGACCTGAGATGGAACAAATACATTGAGTCAATTGCTTCGTCCACCGCAAGGAAAGTTGGCTCCCTGTGCCACGCCAGGAAGTTTTTCTCCTCGGAATCGATCCTCGAGATCTACAAATCAACAATTCGCCCGTGCATGGAGTATTGCTGCTATATATGGTCTGGAGCCCCTTCTGTTGCCTCGGGGTTCTTGATAGGCTCCAGAGGCGGATATGCAATATAATTGGCCCTGCTCGGGTATCTCGTCTACAGTCACTTTCTCACAGACGCGCCGTCGCACTTCTCTGTCTGTTTTACAAATATTTTCATGGCAATTGCTCCGAGGAACTGCATTCGCTGGTTTCAAGCGCCCTACGATGCTAGCATCCCGCTCTCACCCTTTCACTGTCGAAACTATTAAATGTAGCCGTCTCTTCTACTCCAATAGCTTCATATCTCGCACCTCTCACCTGTGGAACTCCCTTTCATAATCCAGTTTCCCTGAGAGCTATAATCTCCAGCTATTCAAATGTAATGTCAATCGACATCTCCAGTTGCCTTGATCTATCCACTACCCTTCTCCTCATCTTTTCTTCTATCACTCCTATCTGATCTTGCTCCAAATTTTCTGTAACCACTTGCGTCCTAGTGGCTTCCCGCCTTGCTTGGGGTGAAACGCTTAAAAAAAAAAAAAAAAAAAAAAAGAAAAACTATTTGCCCATAGCTGGGACCCTAACAGTTGCTAACGCCCCGGATCAGTGTGACCTGGGTGGTTCTACGCTCCTCAAAACCTCCTGATCAGAGGCCTTGCTACTGGACGTAGTTTAACGACTTACTCAGGACGTGGATATAGTTCAACGTCTTACCCAGGATGATCTCACTATGGGGGTTGGATACAGGATTTAACGGAAAAATTGTCCATATTGAAGAACCAATTTTCTGTATGTAAAAAAAAGAGGTTATGTTGATTAGGATTGATAAGGTCTTTCCGTAAGCACGACGCTTATCCTTCAGTTGGTGATGTTGACCAAATCCAAACGCTGATTAAAATAATCTGAAACATCATAAATATGAGAGTAAAGATGAAGCAACGTTCCGAACAATGTAAATAGCGTAAATAATTACAATATCTTAATCAGAAATATAGACGGAACTTGAAGAAGACCGGGCGTATAACAGCCGAAATGTCGTGAATATGACAGTAAAGCCGAGAGAAACCGTTTGAACGGTTTAAATAGTAAAAATTCTTCATTTCAGAAATGTAGACAGATCCTGAAGAAGGTCGGAGTGTAAAACGACCGAAACGTCGTGAAATGTAACAGTGAAGATGATGACAACTGTCCGTACGCTGTAAATAGTGTAAATAGTTACAATACCTTATCGCAGATATATAGACAATCCTCAAGAAAGTGGGAGTGTAAAACAGCCGAAACGTTGTGAATATGAGAGTAAAGATGAGGGTAACAGTCAGAGCGATTTAAATAGTGCAAATAGTTACAATATCTTATCTTAGATATATAGACAGTCCTGAAGAAGGTCGGAGTATAAAACAGCAGAAATATTGTGAATATGAGAGCAACGTTGAGGACAACTGTCTAAAAGATGTAAATAGTGTAAATAAAAGCAATACATCATCTCAGGAATATAACATATACTGAAGAATGTCGGGGTGTAAAACGGTCGAAACGTCGTGAATATGACAGTATAGTTGGGGGCAAGAGTCCGATCGATGTAAATAGTAACAAGACGTCATCACAGAAATATAGATAGATAGTGAAGGATGTCTGTTAGATTTTTGGCTACCTTACATTGCAGCGTTAAACCCAATAGAAGAGGGTGACAGTTCTTTGAAAGCAACATTGTCTGTTGCTTCAGGTTTCTTCTTTATCACTGACGACATTACCCAGCATTCCCTGCCATATAGGAGGATTGATATTACATGACAGTTTTGTACTCTTTTCTTCCTTTCTGTTGCTTCAAGTTTTTTCTTTATATGTGAGGAGATTGCCGAGTATTCACTGCCATATAGGAGGATTGATATCATATAACAGTTCAGTACTCTTTTCTTCGTTTTTTGTTGCTTCAAGTCTCTTCTTCATCCGTGAAGAATTTGCCCAGGATTCACTGCCATATAGGAGGAATGATATTACATAACAGTTCAGTACTCTTTTCTTCCTTTCTGTTGCTTCAAGTTTTTTCTTTATATGTGAGGAGATTGCCGAGTATTCACTGCCATATAGGAGGATTGATATTATATAACAGTTCAGTACTCTTTTCTTCGTTTCTGTTGCTTCAAGTCTCTTCTTTATCTGTGAAGAATTTGTCCAGCATTAACTGCCATATAAAAGGAATGATATTACATAACAGTTTAGTAATCGTCTCTTTGTTTATAGCAAAATATCTTTCTGTCGTTCAATACTTTGCTCAGTTTTTGAAAGGCATCTTTCCCTCTCAGAATTCGCCTTCGGATTTCCGTTTCACACTTTCCATTCTCTGCTAAAAGGCTTCCCAGATATTGAAATTGTTATAGCTGTCTGGTTTAGCTATCTACTGGTGACCATGTTTGCCGCAGTCTTTGAATATAGAATCCAGTGCAGTACGTAATGTGCTCAATGGAACAACGCCAATATCAATAGTAGCAGCTGTTCAATAATTCTTCAGGTCTTCGATATCAGAGGTTGGCATTGAAGATATTTTTGGAGAAAAAAACAAAATGGCTGCCTTATTACACGTCGCATTGAATATTTTGAGCCTTCTGATTGGTTAACCCTTCTATCGGTGAACTATAAAATGAGTCAGTTCATTTTGGCTAGCTGATTAGTACACCAGGGTACACAAAAATTGCAACAGACCCCCCATTTTGGGTACATTATGGAATCTTCTTTCAAAATATTAGTAAAGTGAATATTCATATGGAACAAATACTTTAGTATTTATGAAATATATCTTTTTTTCTTTTGTAATTAAATGTTTTTTTTTTGTTTTTTTACATTATTTTTTTTTTTAAATTAATATCAACAAAAATTTGTTCTATCAATTTGTCCACTGTTAAGTATTTCAAGTTAATAAACATTAATAACAATATTATAAATTTGGGTTGTGATCACAACAAAAAAGTTGTTATTTAACCCATAGCTGGGACCCATTAAAACAGGCTCTATCACTCCGGGTCAGAGTGATTCTGAGAGTCATTCAGAGGATGATTGGGCTAAAAGTAGGACTATTTACGTTTATACCCCGAAACTAAGGACTCGCTAGTATACCAGGGTACCCAAAAATTCCAACATCTTCATTCTGTAGTTTGTACGTTAGACTATTTTTTGCTAACTATCAAACATTCTGTCTTCTTGGAATTAATGTTTCGTCCTTTCTTATCGCTTTCGTTCACTATCTTCTGTAGGGGATCTTTTGTAAATATCACTATTTTTTTATTTACCTATATCACAAATGCGTATATCATTTTGTGCGTAAGAGAAACGATAGAGACCCGAGTTCGAATTCCAGGCGAGTACTTTAGATTTACTTTTGCATTAAATACCCTTGGTAAAGTTATGAATCCATCTCTTCAGGGCAGACTGGGTGCTTTCGCCGAAAATAAGCGGAAAGTTTTTGCGATGTCAACGAACACTCATTGTCACTTTTGTAACGTCAACAAATATTCGTTGTAGAGACTTTGTAATCTCAGATACAACAACAGTAACGCCGTTGAACAATGCTGGTGTCAGACGCCTTCGAATATCACACGAACTAATAGTACTTGCTCGATAATACTCGCTCGAAACAGTAATGCATATAATGATCCAAACGGAGAAATAGTATAGTGAATAGAGTTGAGAATAGCAGTCCGTATAGTAACAGAGGATAGACTAGAAATAACGATCCATATAGTATTAGAGGATAGACTAGAAACAGAGATCATTAATCGTCGGCTGTTTCCTACATGTATGCTTTTCTTATATATTCACGTGGTCTACTTAATTCAATAATGGGATCGCCTGTTTTTGCTCACTGGCGATCTAGGTTCAAACTCAACTGTCGGCAGCGACACTTTATTCTTATATATAACAAAAGTGAAGCAGAAGGAACGTGAAATTCAATTGGAAAAAAAACAACACGTGCCACTGTTATGCATACATAGTAATGGGAGTCCTAGGTATGATTAAAAAAACAAAAAAAAAATGGTAAGGATAAGAGATCACCAATTAGACCATCTTAAAAGAGATCAAAGGCCTACGGCCACATCACATTGAAACCGCGGTATCCTATATTTACACCCCAGCATAAATTGGTTGGTGTACACATATTTACATAGATAAAGCCCTTCTTAAGGTGTAGGCTGTACTTGTGAGAATATTTTTTTTGTTTTTCTTTAAGGCATGGACTACCAAAGATCCCTTCAATTAGTTTATTGGAATCATTTCAAAACGAACCCATTATGTCGTCCACCATTGTTCTCGTTCCACGTGCCATGCCTCTTCCAATTGATAAAGACGTTGGTTAGATCCAGGAGCTAAACCCCAAAAGTTGTGAGTCCAGTACCGGGCTAAGGCAGTGGTGAACCC
>OZ010610.1:71672881-71705381 GCA_963932145.1 Acanthosepion lycidas | reverse complement strand
ACAATATTTAACTATTCAAGAATCAAGTAAGCGCATGTCGGCTCAAAAATAAACAACCAATATTTAAATTCACGAATAAAAACAAGCAATATTTGAATATTCACGAATCAAGTAAGCGCATGTCGGCTCAAATATAAGCAACCAATATTTAAATTCACTAATCTAGCAAACGCTTATCGGCTCAGATATAAACAACCAATATTTAAAATCACGATAAACAAGGACTATTTAAATATTCACGAATCAAGTAAACACTTATCGGCTCATATATAAATAACGAATATTAAACTATTCAAGAATCAAGTAAGCGCATGTCGGCTCAAATATAAACAACCAATATTTAAATTCACGAATCTAGTAAACGCTTATCGGCTCAGATATAAACCAATGTTACTATTCATGATTCAATTAAGCGCTTAGAGACTCAAAATAAATATTCACGAATTAAGCAAACGCATGTTGGCTCAAATATAAACAATTAATATTTAACTATTCACGATTGAAATAAACTTTTGTCTGCGCAAATAAAAACAACTAAAATATAACTATCCACGACCCAAGCAAACATTTATAATCTTAAATAAAAAACAACAAATATTTAATCTATCCAGCAAGAAAGTAAATGCTCACTGACTCAAACATAAACAGCAATATTTGACTATCCACGAACCAATGAGTTTTAGATTTAAATATTCACAACCAATATTTAATTTAAACTTACCAGGAAACAAGTCCATGATTACGGAGCCAAATACAGCCAGACTGGAGTTATTTAGCGACTCAAATTTTCAATAATTCGAAATTCCTTTGAATAATTTGTATCAAATTATAAACTTTCACTTTACCCATCAAAACAAATTTATGATTATTTTATTACCTTGATTTTAAGTAAAAAGTGATCGTATGTTCTTGCATCATAACTTCAAACTGCAGTTTTTATAAATGCAAGAACTTTGATTAAACGTGTTGAAACTACATAAAAACTAACGCAATCTCGGCATGGATATCTAAA
Source organism: Acanthosepion lycidas (assembly GCA_963932145.1). Lineage (NCBI taxonomy): Eukaryota > Metazoa > Mollusca > Cephalopoda > Sepiida > Sepiidae > Acanthosepion > Acanthosepion lycidas. The sequence continues at coordinate 71,704,369 of OZ010610.1, read as the reverse complement.
GTAATTCGTAAAAATTTCACAAAAATTCTTCAGTGGACATCCGGGTTACTGATGTCTATGCGACATTCATAAGCAATTCCGAAGCAGTGAAAAACAACGAATATTTAACTAAGAATCATGTAAGTAAATCTAGGGTCAAATATGAACAATCGGTATTTAACTAGCCACGAACCGAGTAAACATTTAAAAAATTAAATACAAACAATCAATATTTAACTATCTACGAATCAATAAATAATTCTAGGATCAAATATGAACATTGGGTATTGAACTAGCCTCGAGCCGATTAAAGATTTATAAACTCAAATATAAACAACCAATATTTATCTATCTACGAATCAATAAATAATTCTAGGATCAAATATGAACATTGGGTATTGAACTAGCCTCGAGCCAATTAAACATTTATAAACTCAAATATAAACAACCAATATTTATCTATCTACGAATGAATAAATAATTCTAGGATCAAATATGAACATTCGGTATTGAACTAGCCTCGAGCCGATTAAACGTTTATAAACTCAAATATAAACAACAAATATTTATCTATCTACGAATCAATAAAAAATTCTAGGATCAAATATGAACATTGGGTATTGAACTAGCCTCGAGCCGATTAAACATTTATAAACTCAAATATAAACAACCAATATTTATCTATCTACGAATCAATAAATAATTCTAGGATCAAATATGAACATTCGGTATTGAACTAGCCTCGAGCCGATTAAACGTTTATAAACTCAAATATAAACAACCAATATTTATCTATCTACGAATCAATAAATAATTCTAGGATCAAATATGAACATTCGGTATTGAACTTGCCTCGAGCCAATTAAACGTTTATAAACTCAAATATAAACAACCAATATTTATCTATCTACGAATCAATAAATAATTCTAGGATCAAATATGAACATTCGGTATTGAACTTGCCTCGAGCCGATTAAACGTTTATAAACTCAAATATAAACAACCAATATTTATCTATCTACGAAACAATAAATAATTCTAGGATCAAATATGAACATTCGGTATTGAACTAGCCTCGAGCCGATTAAACGTTTATAAACTCAAATATAAACAACAAATATTTATCTATCTACGAATCAATAAATAATTCTAGGATCAAATATGAACATTCGGTATTGAACTAGCCTCGAGCCGATTAAACGTTTATAAACTCAAATATAAACAACCAATATTTATCTATCTACGAATCAATAAATAATTCTAGGATGAAATATGAACATTTGGTATTGAACTTGCCTCGAGCCGAATAAACGTTTATAAACTCAAATATAAACAACCATTATTTATCTATCTACGAATCAATAAATAATTCTAGGATCAAATATAAACATTCGGTATTGAACTAGCCTCGAGCCGATTAAACGTTTATAAACTCAAATATAAACAACCAATATTTATCTATCTACGAATCAATAAATAATTCTAGGATCAAATATGAACATTCGGTATGGAACTAGCCTCGAGCCGATTAAACGTTTATAAACTCAAATATAAACAACCAATATTTATCTATCTACGAATCAATAAATAATTCTAGGATCAAATATGAACATTCGGTATTGAACTAGCCTCGAGCCGATTAAACGTTTATAAACTCAAATATAAACAACCAATATTTATCTATCTACGAATCAATAAATAATTCTAGGATCAAATATGAACATTCGGTATTGAACTAGCCTCGAGCCGATTAAACATTTATAAACTCAAATATAAACAACCAATATTTATCTATCTACGAATCAATAAATAATTCTAGGATCAAATATGAACATTCGGTATTGAACTAGCCTCGAGCCGATTAAACATTTATGAACTCAAATATAAACAACCAATATTTATCTATCTACGAATCAATAAATAATTCTAGGATCAAATATGAACATTCGGTATTGAACTAGCCTCGAGCCGATTAAACGTTTATAAACTCAAATATAAACAACCAATATTTATCTATCTACGAATCAATAAATAATTCTAGGATCAAATATGAACATTCGGTATTGAACTAGCCTCGAGCCGATTAAACGTTTGTAAACTCAAATATAAACAACCAATATTTATCTATCTACGAATCAATAAATAATTCTAGGATCAAATATGAACATTCGGTATTGAACTTGCCTCGAGCCGATTAAACGTTTATAATCTCAAATATAAACAACCAATATTTATCTATCTACGAATCAATAAATAATTCTAGGATCAAATATGAACATTCGGTATTGAACTAGCCTCGAGCCGATTAAACGTTTATAAACTCAAATATAAACAACCAATATTTATCTATCTATGAATCAATAAATAATTCTAGGATCAAATATGAACATTCGGTATTGAACTAGCTTCGAGCCGATTAAACGTTTATAAACTCAAATATAAACAACCAATATTTATCTATCTACGAATCAATATATAATTCTAGGATCAAATATGAACATTCGGTATTGAACTAGCCTCGAGCCGATTAAACATTTATAAACTCAAATATAAACAACCAATATTTATCTATCTACGAATCAATAAATAATTCTAGGATCAAATATGAACATTCGGTATTGAACTTGCCTCGAGCCGATTAAACGTTTATAAACTCAAATATAAACAACCAATATTTATCTATCTACGAATCAATAAATAATTCTAGGATGAAATATGAACATTTGGTATTGAACTTGCCTCGAGCCGAATAAACGTTTATAAACTCAAATATAAACAACCATTATTTATCTATCTACGAATCAATAAATAATTCTAGGATCAAATATAAACATTCGGTATTGAACTAGCCTCGAGCCGATTAAACGTTTATAAACTCAAATATAAACAACCAATATTTATCTATCTACGAATCAATAAATAATTCTAGGATCAAATATGAACATTCGGTATGGAACTAGCCTCGAGCCGATTAAACGTTTATAAACTCAAATATAAACAACCAATATTTATCTATCTACGAATCAATAAATAATTCTAGGATCAAATATGAACATTCGGTATTGAACTAGCCTCGAGCCGATTAAACGTTTATAAACTCAAATATAAACAACCAATATTTATCTATCTACGAATCAATAAATAATTCTAGGATCAAATATGAACATTCGGTATTGAACTAGCCTCGAGCCGATTAAACATTTATAAACTCAAATATAAACAACCAATATTTATCTATCTAGGAATCAATAAATAATTCTAGGATCAAATATGAACATTCGGTATTGAACTAGCCTCGAGCCGATTAAACATTTATGAACTCAAATATAAACAACCAATATTTATCTATCTACGAATCAATAAATAATTCTAGGATCAAATATGAACATTCGGTATTGAACTAGCCTCGAGCCGATTAAACGTTTATAAACTCAAATATAAACAACCAATATTTATCTATCTACGAATCAATAAATAATTCTAGGATCAAATATGAACATTCGGTATTGAACTAGCCTCGAGCCGATTAAACGTTTATAAACTCAAATATAAACAACCAATATTTATCTATCTACGAATCAATAAATAATTCTAGGATCAAATATGAACATTCGGTATGGAACTAGCCTCGAGCCGATTAAACGTTTATAAACTCAAATATAAACAACCAATATTTATCTATCTACGAATCAATAAATAATTCTAGGATCCAATATGAACATTCGGTATTGAACTTGCCTCGAGCCGATTAAACGTTTATAAACTCAAATATAAACAACCAATATTTATCTATCTACGAATCAATAAATAATTCTAGGATCAAATATGAACATTCGGTATTGAACTAGCCTCGAGCCGATTAAACGTTTATAAACTCAAATATAAACAACCAATATTTATCTATCAACGAATCAATAAATAATTCTAGGATCAAATATGAACATTCGGTATTGAACTGGCCTCGAGCCGATTAAACGTTTATAAACTCAAATATAAACAACCAATATTTATCTATCTACGAATCAATAAATAATTCTAGGATCAAATATGAACATTCGGTATTGAACTTGCCTCGAGCCGATTAAACGTTTATAAACTCAAATATAAACAACCAATATTTATCTATCTACGAATCAATAAATAATTCTAGGATCAAATATGAACATTCGGTATTGAACTAGCCTCGAGCCGATTAAACGTTTATAAACTCAAATATAAACAACCAATATGTATCTATCTACGAATCAATAAATAATTCTAGGATCAAATATGAACATTCGGTATTGAAATTGCCTCGAGCCGATTAAACGTTTATAAACTCAAATATAAACAACCAATATTTATCTATCTACGAATCAATAAATAATTCTAGGATCAAATATGAACATTCGGTATTGAACTTGCCTCGAGCCGATTAAACGTTTATAATCTCAAATATAAACAACCAATATTTATCTATCTACGAATCAATAAATAATTCTAGGATCAAATATGAACATTCGGTATTGAACTTGCCTCGAGCCGATTAAACGTTTATAAACTCAAATATAAACAACCAATATTTATCTATCTATGAATCTATAAATAATTCTAGGATCAAATATGAACATTCGGTATTGAACTAGCTTCGAGCCGATTAAACGTTTATAAACTCAAATATAAACAACCAATATTTATCTATCTACGAATCAATATATAATTCTAGGATCAAATATGAACATTCGGTATTGAACTAGCCTCGAGCCGATTAAACATTTATAAACTCAAATATAAACAACCAATATTTATCTATCTACGAATCAATAAATAATTCTAGGATCAAATATGAACATTCGGTATTGAACTTACCTCGAGCCGATTAAACGTTTATAAACTCAAATATAAACAACCAATATTTATCTATCTACGAATCAATAAATAATTCTAGGATCAAATATGAACATTCGGTATTGAACTAGCCTCGAGCCGATTAAACGTTTATAAACTCAAATATAAACAACCAATATTTATCTATCTACGAATCAATAAATAATTCTAGGATCAAATATGAACATTCGGTATTGAACTTGCCTCGAGCCGATTAAACGTTTATAAACTCAAATATTAACAACCAATATTTATCTATCTACGAATCAATAAATAATTCTAGGATGAAATATGAACATTTGGTATTGAACTTGCCTCGAGCCTATTAAACGTTTATAAACTCAAATATAAACAACCAATATTTATCTATCTACGAATCAATAAATAATTCTAGGATCAAATATGAACATTCGGTATTGAACTAGCCTCGAGCCGATTAAACGTTTATAAACTCAAATATAAACAACCAATATTTATCTTTCTACGAATCAATAAATAATTCTCGGATCAAATATGAACATTCGGTATTGAACTAGCCTCGAGCCGATTAAACGTTTATAAACTCAAATATAAACAACCATTATTTATCTATCTACGAATCAATAAATAATTCTAGGATCAAATATGAACATTCGGTATTGAACTAGCCTCGAGCCGATTAAACGTTTATAAACTCAAATATAAACAACCAATATTTATCTATCAACGAATCAATAAATAATTCTAGGATCAAATATGAACATTCGGTATTGAACTAGCTTCGAGCCGATTAAACATTTATAAACTCAAATATAAACAACCAATATTTATCTATCTACGAATCAATAAATAATTCTAGGATCAAATATGAACATTCGGTATTGAACTAGCCTCGAGCCGATTAAACGTTTATAAACTCAAATATAAACAACCAATATTTATCTATCTACGAATCAATAAATAATTCTAGGATCAAATATGAACATTCGGTATTGAACTAGCCTCGAGCCGATTAAACGTTTATAAACTCAAATATAAACAACCAATATTTATCTATCTACGAATCAATAAATAATTCTAGGATCAAATATGAACATTCGGTATTGAACTAGCCTCGAGCCGATTAAACGTTTATAAACTCAAATATAAACAACCAATATTTATCTATCTACGAATCAATAAATAATTCTAGGATCAAATATGAACATTCGGTATGGAACTAGCCTCGAGCCGATTAAACGTTTATAAACTCAAATATAAACAACCAATATTTATCTATCTACGAATCAATAAATAATTCTAGGATCCAATATGAACATTCGGTATTGAACTTGCCTCGAGCCGATTAAACGTTTATAAACTCAAATATAAACAACCAATATTTATCTATCTACGAATCAATAAATAATTCTAGGATCAAATATGAACATTCGGTATTGAACTTGCCTCGAGCCTATTAAACGTTTATAAACTCAAATATAAACAACCAATATTTATCTATCTACGAATCAATAAATAATTCTAGGATCAAATATGAACATTCGGTATTGAACTAGCCTCGAGCCAATTAAACGTTTATAAACTCAAATATAAACAACCAATATTTATCTATCAACGAATCAATAAATAATTCTAGGATCAAATATGAACATTCGGTATTGAACTAGCCTCGAGCCGATTAAACGTTTATAAACTCAAATATAAACAACCAATACTTATCTATCTACGAATCAATAAATAATTCTAGGATCAAATATGAACATTCGGTATTGAACTAGCTTCGAGCCGATTAAACATTTATAAACTCAAATATAAACAACCAATATTTATCTATCTACGAATCAATAAATAATTCTAGGATCAAATATGAACATTCGGTATTGAACTAGCCTCGAGCCGATTAAACATTTATAAACTCAAATATAAACAACCAATATTTATGTATCTACGAATCAAGAAAAAGGCTTACTGACACATATACAGTCCTCTTGAAGATATTATGCGACTCAGATAAATCTTACTAACTCGAAATTACTTTGGTCAATTTTTGTCAACGTTTAAACGGTTAATTTAGACGGCAAAAGAAAAATTGATTTAAATTCTGAAATCGTTCAGACATTTCAAGTTATTGAATTTATTATAAAAACAGTTGAAATTTTTAGACAAATCCATAACATTACATTTCATTTCAATAACTTGCTAATCGATCAAAACTCTAATAGAACAAGTAATATATATATATATATATATATATATATATATATATATATATATATATATATATATATCGTGCGTAGCCGCAAAATTCTCCAGTTAGATCAAGCTTCGCACCGTTATATCTTAGAAATGATTAAATATATATGTATACATATAAATATATATATATATATATTTATATTTAATTATTTCTAATATATATATATATATATATATATATATATATATATATTTATTTAATCATTTCTAAGATATAACCGTATATATATATATATATATATATATATATATATATATATATATATATATATATATATATATATATTAAGAAATGGACAAAGTCCGACAATTTATTTATTAAAGACATTTTTATGTTTAACGGGCGTAGCCGCAAAATTCTCCAGTTAGATCAATCTTTGCACCGCTTTATCTTAGAAATGATTATATATATATATATATATATATATATATATATATATATATATATATATATATTTAATCATTTCTAATATATATATATATATATATATATATTTATAGTTAATCATTTCTAAGTTATAACGGTATATATATATATATATATATATATATATATATATATATATATATACATTAATAAATGGACAAAGTACGACAATCTATATATTAAAGACATTTTTATGTTTAAGGTTCTTTTTATAGATACAAGTATTTAAGTAAATACTCTGTTTATAATAGACAATATGAAATAACATTTACCGGCCTGAATGTCCGAGAAATTTTCATAGAAAATATTCGTCCTTTGACAGGATTCGATAAATTGTCGGACTTTGTCCATTTCTTAATGTATGACGTCATTTGTTTACATTTGATACGCCATGAGCAGTTATGAATGTACGAGATTCATGGAAGATTGAAGTTTATAAGCAGTAAATTCAACCTTGCCTACCGAACGCTCCTTTGTGGCCGTGTCGGTTAAGGCACGTCAGCGTAAATGACGGTTCCGTATAGGATGCAGGTTCGAATCCTGTGTTTGCTGAGACTGGATCCGTGTCATGACAAAATATGGACCGAAGAAGATTCACTCGTATGCCCGACCAAAAAGAACACGTCCTGCATGTCATTTTGGACATATGTTTATATTGAACCTGCCCCAAAAGTTTGTTAAAGCATTTTTATACACTCTATATAATCCATTAACCGTTACCAATTCACATACCAAATAAATGCTTATAACTTCAAATATAAATGACCAATACTTACCGATCCCCGAAACATGTTAATGATTAGAGACTCATATATAAACGAACTGTATTTACCTATCGTGTGCCAAGAAAATGATCATCTCTATCTATAAAAGGCAGGACGTGTGTGTGTGTGTGTGTGTGTGTGTGACGAATGCACGGCCGCAATTTTCGACAGATTTGCACCAAAATTTACATGCACATGATCCAAGTTAGCGGGAAGACCAAGACCGATTTTGCATTTCCCAACTCCCATCGATATTCGAAATAATCGATTTTTTCATGCTTCTACTGCAGTTTTCATATAATTTGCGGCCATTTTGTACTGGCCAGAGTGAGAGCCTATAGCTGGCTGCCTCGAATAGGCAGGAAAATTTTATTGGCCAGCGTGAGAGCCAACAGCTGACTGACACGAATGTTAACTAGCATGCTAACATGCAAAAAATATCGATAGCTGCATTCGTCACAAGTGGGAAAAATTTAAATCTGCATGGGATTTTACTCCAATTGGCTCATTCGCTTGCTTAAACTCAACGTTGATTCTGATTCCGCAGAACTGGGTTCCGTGTGAAAAAGTATTTGTTATTAACATTCTTTTTTCATTCGGTTTTTCAAGTTACGAGTTCTTTTTAAAGCTGATCGTTTTGTGTTCATTTTGTTTAGTTCATTTTTCGTAACAGATTTAATGTTTATTATAGAGCTTAGAAAAAATTCGCAGTGTGAGATAGGCAAGAAGTAAGGCATGTAGCAACATCAGCACGGCAAAGGGCACCCCTTTAAAGGCAAGGGAGGGCAAAAATATTTTAAGTTAACTGATAGAGATTGCTGTATGAGTCGTACGATTTTTGAATCAAGCACGGGCAACGCCGGGCCATGCTGCTAGTAAAATATAATCGAGTGTTATTTGCCTTTGTATGAACTAAATGTTACTAAACCTAGGTATTTAAAGTTGAAGAGGTAAACCAGTTATCTCACGTTAGCCAGAATAGATAGGTTGGATTATATATGAAACATGCTATTAAATTTAATTGCAAAAATCGCGGTAATTTGTAATTATGTCGTAATATTTGATATCAAATAATATCAAATATTACGACATAATTACAAAAGCTTTTACGAAGAATTATTAGCAAAACAATATATATAATTAATTTTCCAGATTTTTATACATATTTAATTTTACATATATTTTATTTCCCGATTTTTAACGTACTTGCATAAATTTTGAACTTTATATATCACATGGATGTATTTGTTGCTTTGGAGTGAGTGTTTTTAGTGTGTTGTGGTTATATATGTAGATAAGAGAAAAAAATTAGGAATTCGTTATATATATTTTAAATTGAGAAAAATGTGATTCATTTCCAGTATAAGATCACGAAATAGAAATTGATCTATATTTAGGGAAAAAATTGAAATATATATTTTAAATAATACCTCGAGAAAATCTTACATTTTTTATCATTTTAATTTTCGTTCAAATCTTTTTTTATTTTATTTTAATCTTCGTTTTTCATTTGATGCTTTTGGAATTCCTGCCGTGATCTTCGCTTTCGTTATTCCGTTCAGAAAATTTTAAAAAGATTTTTTTTTTTTAAACAAATGAAAACCCTAAAAACAAAACGTAACAACAAAAACAACAAAAACGAAAGTGAAAACACCTGGACATTTCTGATTTCAATCGTATGTTGTTTTTTTTCAAGTCGAGAATTACATTTTTAAAAAGAATTCTTCGCTTTCAGTTCTGCAATATATATATATATATATATATATATATATATATATATATATATATATATATATATATATATATATATATATATTCGTAATGCGAGTATATATATATATATATATACGTATTCGTAATGCGTATGGTCTAAAAATTACGTTTAAATTGATAAAAATATATCAGGTGAATAATAATCTATTCAAAAAATTCTTTTTGTTTAAGTTTCGATGCGAAAACATGTGCAGATATGAAAAAAATAGAGAGATTATATAAGAAATTTCGCTTGAAAAGCATTAAGTGGACTTTCGTGGCCAAGTCGTAAGACGTGCCGGGCTAAACGGTAACACTATCTGCCCTGAGGGACGCAGATTCGATTCCTGGCGAAGGGCGTACATTTTTCTTTAGTAAGATTTTTCTAATATTCGGGCCAGTAGATGAGAATAAGCAAATATGCTGTTTGATAAATAAGCAGGGCGTCTACTAAAATGCGAGTACCCACTAAATATAACATTTAACATTTAAAGTCATACAGATATAGAGGGTGTATCAAAAATACTTTTACAAACTTTGACGTTGGGTTCTTCACACAAAAACAAGGAAAAAATTCGTATAAACATGTCTGTAATATTAATTTTAAGCTTTTACGGCAGACGTTGTTAAAATTACAGTCGATCCATAGTTGTGTGTTGCCACGGATCCTGTCTCAATAACGCTATGATAAACAACATCAAAAGCTGGATGATTCAGCTGCTTTCGGTGTGGAAAAGCAATCTGATACAGCCGTGCAACCTCGCGTTCATTTCCATTCACGCGGCCTTATGTAAAAAAAAAACATATCTGCCTGCTCACAATATGAATATCCTGCTTGACATTATATTCAAATTTAAAGATTTTGACTGGGAATCTAAGAGAGTTCTACAAGTGAGAAAGAAGAAATTGCTAGCATAGAACTTACGGTTTCTGTCGTAAAATGGTGAGATCTTTCCGCTAATCTAGCACTGCGCATAACCTGATAAAATCTAGCTAACGCAGTATTTATAGGAAATGCAGACGGGAACTACCTTACTGCAGTAGAAAAATGTCTAAACCGTGATGCCAAGTCAAAACCTATAACATTGCAGATATAATATGTAAATATAATTCTTTGTATTTTATCAAGTGTCTCTAAATACCGGCTGTAACAAGCAACATTTTCCAAATCGTGTAACATCAAGGGATAATTGTCCATCCCACAAAAACTATTTTTTAAAAAAACACTAAACTGTGTTACTTTTTTCCAGGTTTTCACAGCTTAACACCATTTATCGTATAATCATTGAAAACCCTTTGAGTTATTCAACTAGAAAGAGAAGAGGTTCAATTCGTTTGGTTTCAGACCTACTGTCTTCTTAACTGAGCAATGATGAGAGGAAAAATATCATTCAGTAATGGTACCAACATTCATACTCTGGCTTCCATCTTCGAAGTCCATTAAAGAACCATCAAGTGGACGGTGAATAAGTTTAAAAAGACGTAACGGTAGAGAGGAAAACTGGATCCAGAGGTCACAAAAGCAAGAGGGATCATCTTCTGAAGTTATAGCTAAAGATATGAATTAGAAAAGATCCAACTCAGTCATTAAGTCTTTTGGCACAAAAGAGAGAAGTTTCAGCTATGACAGTCTAGTAAAGAGCAGTAAAAAAGACTTGAAAATAAAATCGTACGTGAAACCTGTGTGGTACCTTGTTCCTCCAGGGCAGAAGTTTACAATCTTAAATAAGTTGTAAAATAATATATATATATATATATATATATATATATATATATATATATATATATATACTATCAGATAGGAGTGACAGAAGAAAGGATGAGGAGAAGGGTAGTGGATAGATCAAGGCAACAGGAGATACAGAGGCCAGAGAGAGAGAGAGAGAGAATACCGGGAACCCCTTCCTAAACAAGAAACAAGGCGTAAACCTCTACTCATGTCCAAGAGAAGGGGGAGGAGTGTTGACCGGGCTGTAGGAAAGTCTACCTACTCCTATTACATATAACACATAGAACAACAACAAAAACAGAGGGAAAGATGAGAGAGGGAGGTGGTTTGCAAAGAGTCCTGGCTGACACTTCGATTTACCGTTTCGCAACATTAAGTTTTAACTTAGTAAAAGTCCCATTGACTAATCTAAAAAGAAATTGAAGAAAATAAGGATATCTGGAATTATTGGTATGTCATAAATGCCCCAATATACGTGGCAGCGAGTGTTAGTCCGCTTTCTTCCTCATGATAACAAGTGAATGTACAGCTTACCTTAAGTCCAAGCATCGACCCGGTGGGGTGGGGGATCAACGGCCAATCCACCGCCCTCACCAAATATTGGGCTTGGGAGGCATGCTTTCAATAAAAATTAAGAACAACAGGAGAAAGAATGGCGAAAACAATTCCAAGTTCAGAAAATTTATCAAGCAAGAATAGTCGGCCACTAAATCATGAAAATACTGACGAGACATTTTCGCATCTAGTCAAAGACATTCAATTTTCTCTTTTTTTCTTATTATTCTTTCAAAACGAAAAATAAAATAAAATTTAAAGATTAAAAAAAAAATAAAAATAAGGAAAAAAAAAAAATAAAGAATTTAAGAAAATAGAAAAAAGGTTAAAATGAGTTTTACTTGTTTGCTAGTTATATATCTGAATATATATACCGTATATATGCATTGAGTATATATGCATTCACAAATTATACAGGGTGTGATGGATAAATTGTCGTCTAAATTATGCAAAAATGACCACAAATACGATATCTCATTTTAAAAGATATATTTACCAAAATTCCACAAACATATCTTGAAACAGTAAAGAAAAGATATATTCAATAAATTTGCCACTGGTTTTATCCACAGCCCCCGGACGACTTCAGAATCTCCTGAGACTCTTCGGGACGGTCTCCTTGTTTAAGTTGATGAATGCAGCCATAATCCTTGCCTTCAGTTCATCTTTGGTGTTGCAAGGAGTTTTTGGTCTCTCGCTCAACTGCGCCGGACAAATAATTACGGAGATTGCATACTGGGAAGATAGGTGGCCAGATGTAAGGGGTGATGTGGTCAAAGAAATGCTCTGAGTCATGACTGGGGTCTCCTGCTTGTGTACCATTTTACAGAGTCCTGTTGCCAGATACGGGGTCTTCCAGCAGCCAGCCTCTTGATCCAGGGAAGCACTATGCCCTCAAAAAGTTGATGTAGGTCTCCGTGTTGTGTATGAGGCCATGGGGAAGATGAATGGAGGCATAACGTCGCCATCAGTAGTGGTCGCACCAAAAAACTTCGTAATCACCGTTAGACTCATCCAACTCTTTCGGAATCCTCTGCAATGTCCTCAGATTGACACCCAAGCACAATTAAATATTCGTAATGTAGCTTCCTGTGTGAATTGCGTATTTTATTCCCAAACGGTACACAACTGACCCTATTGTAATCTGTCGGCGACAAAATCGAAAACGAACACGCATGCACGAGATTAAAACTATAAAACGACGACAATTTATCCATCGCACCCTGCATATATATATATATATATATATATATATATATACGTTATTCTTATCGGTATAATTTATTGAAGTAAATGGCACGTTTTTGATTAAACAGTATTAATTACATTCACTGGCCTGAATGTTCGAGAACTTTCGTAGAAAATATGCCCTTTCCGACAGAGATCGAACCTTCGAGGATTTTTCTCCATTGATCATTTTTACTGTCGAAAAATATGACAACATATTGTGAAATTTGCCACACTAGAACATGCCTACCCAGGCACCTTACGTTACACCTATCCGACCAAAGCTCCATCAGAACCCACTTAAACACGCACACGAACTTACAAGACTTCATTCCCATCATACTAGTAGAAAATAAAAGCATTATAACTTCATCCACATGTAAAAATGAAAAAAAAATGATTAAAAATAAAGAAAGCCTTAATAATAAAAAAAGACAAAGTCAACATAATAATATTAACTACGAACACGGTCACAATGAGATAACGGTGTTCGGAAAATAAAACACTCCTAGTGTCTTGGGTAAGATGTTAAACTACATCAAACTGCATCCAACAGCAAGGCCTCTGATCAGGAGGTTTTGAGGAGCGTGGAACCACCTCTTAATTGCTGGTGTTCCCAGGTGCATCCTGACCGGGGTGGTAGCACCTGTTAAAGTCCCAGCTATGGGCAAATAGTTAACTATTACCAGCAATACTTTTGTTAAAAATTATTACCAGCAATACAATTTTGAAGGAAATATATTGCCAGAAACAGGTTTTTGTAAAAAAAAAATATATATTACCAGTAATAAATATTTTTGTCAGCATTAAATAACCCATTGAGTTTGATATGCCGTAAAACAAAATAAACCAAAGCAATCTAAACCAAAGAATACATATTATATTAATATGAATCTGTCCTAAAAATTTTGTCGGCATTAAATAACCCATTGAGATTGATATGCCGTTAAACAAAATAAACCAAACCAATCTAAACCAAAGAATACATATTATATTAATATGAATCTATCCTAAAAATGTTGTCGGCATTAAATAACCCATTGAGGTTGATATGCCGTTAAAAAAAATAAACCAAACATAAACCTACAATTCTAGAAACATACACACAAGCCATACACCCAGTTAAAAAGCAAAAATAAAACCATCTTTGATAATGGCTATAAGTATAACCGAAAGCGCTTGCAATTACAGAACACATAGTTTCGACAAACTCTATGTCCAGAAAAGAAAACACTTGTTTGAATACAAGAAATAATAAAGAAAAAACTTAATCACAGAGCCTTTTTTGTCAACTTTAATGAAACACACACACACACACACACACACACATATATATATATATATATATATATATATATATATATATATATATATATATATATATATATATATATATATATATATATATGATTTGGTGTCATCTACTCTGTGTATATTCTTTGAAAGGAATACCACAACTTGGACTTCCTCCAAAGAAGTTTCGAAATCAAAGGAGAGCAGGACAATAAAAAAAAAAAAAACTAATAAGAAAAACTCTTCTTTTGTTTTGCCGCTAGAAAAAAAAATGAATTTTATGTTTCTGACATTTCAATTCGGGACAATTCCGACAATACAATGGACATACGGCATGTCTTTTAAATATATTTGCTTGAAAGGACTGATTCTTTATTTTCAATTATTGTTCTTTTTTTTTTTTTCAATTCTTTACATTTGTCTGTTACGAAGAAAATAAAATAAAATCCAAAAATATTTAATAACAAAGCAAGTTCAAATATTTGTTTGGGTGAATTTCAAAGAAAAAATAATATCTATCTATCTATCTATCTATCTATCTATCTCAGTTTGTATTATCTATCTTTCTATCTCTCTCATTCTGTTCATATCTATCTGTCTATCTATATATGTTTTTATCTTTCTGTCTCGTTCAGTTCATATCTATCTATCTATCTATCTATCTATCTATCTATCTATCTCCATCTGTTTATTTTTATCGATCTTTGGTCAGTTCATTTCTTTCTTTCTTTCTTTCTTTCTTTCTTTCTTTCTGTCTATCTATCTATCTATCTATCTATCTATCTATCTATCTATCTATCTATCTATCTATCTATCTATCTCATTCTGTTCACATCTATCTCAATCTGTTTTTATCTATCTTTCTATCTATCTCATTCTGTTTATATCTATCTATCTATCTATCTATCTATCTATCTATCTATCTATCTATCTCCATTTGTTTATATTTATCTATCTTTGGTCTGTTCATTCCTATCTATCTATTAGGTTGGTGCAAAAATAATGACGTAATAATGTCGTTTTTTGACGTATTTTTTAACGTCAAAAAACGACATTATTACGTCATTATTTTTGCACCAACCTAATATCTATCTATCTAAGTTGATTTTTCTAAGTACTAAAATTAAAAAAAAAAAAGAATCTGTAATATAAAATTAAGTTTATGGGATCTTCTTTGTCCAGCAAAATAAGAAAAGTAATGAACCCAATGTAACTCAAAACAAAAGAAGACTCATGTCTGTTGCAACATCAATTTTAAATTGAACAAAAATAAAAGTTTTCTTTTTATTTTACATGTAACGTAGACACAAGACATATACCGACCTAGAAACATATAGTAATTGCTGGCCGCTCAAAACCAAGTATACTTGCTTGCTAGGTCAGAAAGCCACTCCCTGTGGCAGACACCGGCTCGGGCAGTTTTGAGAGCTCAGCTCTGGTTTATACTGCAATTATGCTGAGCGGATTTTAGTTACAATGTCTGAGAGAGAGAGAGAGAGAGAGAGAGAGAGAGAGAGAGAGAGCGTGTCGCCTGACGTGAGCAACAGCCAAAAGGAATTAGTAATTTATTAAAAACTCAAATCTATCGTTAACTTGGTCAAAAGATGGCTTGATAATTTTAATCCCTACAAAACTAATATTCTTTCTATTAATCATCTGATAGTCCCCTCTGTGCCATCCATCAACATGACTGGTGCAAACCTCCAGGAAAACAACTCATTGCGCATCTTCGGGTTACCGTCCTTAGCTGAGATGAAGGGGAAAGACTATGTTGAATCCATTGCTAGATCAGCTGGTAAGAAAGTGAGTTCACTGTGTTTACCATCCGTTTATGCATAGAATGTTGCTGCCTCATATAGTCCGGTGTACCTTGAGTACCTTGATAAGACCCAAAGAAGAATCAGCAATAATATTGGTCCTTATCTGACGACTCGACTTCAGTCATTTTCCTACCGCCGTAGGGTTGCCTCTTTGTGTCTTTTCTATAAGCAATTTCATGGTAATTGTTCGGATAATCTCTTCGCTATGGTATCAAGATAATTTTTGCGTTTAATCTTCAATAACAGATTGGCGTAGAGAGGTCAGCAAATTAGAGCTGAGCTGAGCTGAGCTGAGCTGAGCTGAGCTGACTAAATGTACCCGTAAGATCTATACTAATTTTTATCTCTCGCACTTCTCGCTTGTGTAACTTATTTCCGACACCATGCCAATTTAATCAGCGGACTTTTCAATGCAACGTCGCTCGCTATCTCCTGATTACTTCTTCCCCTTCTGCTCATTATTAATGTTCCTGTTCCTAATACTTCCTAATATTGTTGATTTGCATGGGGCAATATCGATTAATATATATATATATATATATATATATATATATATATATATATATTTATATATATATATATATATATATATTTATATATATAATTATTTATTTCAAAATATGATTCCAACTCGCTACATAAGAGGTCTAATGTTTCAAAACAAAAGCCGAAAACTTCAAAATAATATTTGAATTAACTTGAGTTAAAGTAGGCTCTGTTCCACCTTCAAGCGAAATTTTTTGGGAATGAATTATTTCTGAAATTTACGAGTTTTAATAGTATGGTCAGAATTGAAATCAAAAATTTCCATGGTAACATCAAGGGAGGATTGTTTAGAATCGGCAGGGGAGGGGTGTTAATAATTTGTATCAGTATAGAGTTATTTTCATAGATGCCGGGTCAGGGTAAGGTGGGGGTGGCTAAATTTACGACGGAGGAAGTTTTCGCATAGTCTGGCTTGAGCGTCTACGGAGATTTATTTATTTATTTTTATTTTATTCTATCTTTTATTCTATTGTTTTGAAACATGAGACCTCTTATGTAGCGAGTTGGAATCATATTTTTAAATAAATAATTATATTTATGCTCTACTTTCGTATCGAGCACTATTTTTTAAAAATAATAACAAAAATACTAAGGAACTTTGGATTATTTACCAAACCAGTTTCTTTCCTATTTTCTACAATATTTTCACATATATTCATATATATATATATATATATCTTTCATTAAATATGAGGTTTGATTGCTTTTTTATTTAGTTTTCCAACGGCCTTAGATATTTTTATTTGGAGGTAATGAGGATTCGATTATTTGAGTAAACGCTCCGTTTATTTATTAAACAGTATATTTACTTATTTTCGTCTCCGGCCTAAATATTCTCAGATATGGATATCAACTAAAGCTGGCTTGGTTCTCTATTCGCAGGCAACATGGGCAATTGATCCTCAAGCAATCGAACAACAGGACTCAACCACGTGTTCCATTTGTCTCAATGACCACAAAACACCTTCAGCCCTTGGGAGACAGCTGTGTCCATTTGTCGTCAGCGAGGAGAAAGTTCACCATATATATATATATATATATATATATATATATATATATATATATATATATATGTATATGTGTGTGTGTGTGTGTGTGTGTGTGTACGTGTACTTGGTAACACGAAACAATACTGTTTTCGGAAACATTAATGATTAAAAAAATGATTAATTAAAAAAATGATTAATTAAAAAAATTCCAAGTAAATATGAGTTCGAAAACCTCTGTCGTGAATTGATATTTTTAAGCTCACTGCAATGCTGCTAACTTTCAACATATATATATATATATATATATATATATATATATATATATATATATATATATATATATATTGAAGAACTGAAAGCGAAGAATTCTTTTTAAAAATGTGATTCTCGACTTGGAAAAGAAAAAAGCGAAAAAGATTGATAAATAGATAGAAAATAAAAGATTTTTCATCACTATATGGTTATATATATACATAGATTAATAAATACACACACACAAACGCACACACACATATATATATATATGTATGTATATATATATATATATATATATATATATATATATACATATCATGTTAGCTTTAATCTTTAAAAATTTATAATGATATGTTAATCGCTATCTACTGTCTTCCACTTCCCATTGGTTATTAATGTTTCTGTCCCTAATTCTTCCAAATCCTGCAAATCCTTGTGGCATGAATGCCTTACATGGGCTGATACCGAAAAAAAAGGAAACTCTATGATGTTTATCGCACGAATTGAAAACCAAGGAATATTAATATAAAATTAGATCATTTACATCTCGAGTGCGAGATTCAAACTGAAATTAATTAATGTTTAAAGATTTACATTTAAGTAAAAATAAAAACAATAAAGAGAAAAATAAGCAATTTCACCTTTACATTTATTCTGTCGAGTTAACTCGGACATTGATGAGACTATTACGCTAACCATCACTATCCTGCATCAAGGTCGGAAAGTCATAAGGGTCGCATGCTGTGTCATAGCATAGCTGGTCAATGTAGGCGGTTGCTGGTCGATCAGCACGTCTTGCACCATAGTTAGGTTTCCGAAGCAACATATATATATATATATATATATATATATATATATATATATATATATATATATAACATCACTACGAAAATAGCAATTTTGTTTCAACACTTCTGTTCAAGTGATGGCGTTGATTGCAGAATAAAGAGTTTTAAAAAGTTTAAAACGAGCCAAACTCTACTCACTAGAGGTAACATTGTTTCATAAGCTACAATGGCCAATACATACATACATACATACATATATATATATATATATATATATATATATATATATATATATATATATATATCTGTATATATATATAGAGAGAGAGAGATATAGATATATATATATATATATGCAAATAAGTAAACAGAATACGTTTAAATTATTCAACGAAGCATGCCTCAATATATATATATATATATATATATATATATATATATATATATAGGAAAGAACACGTTAGGTAAATAATAAATCTCACGCTATCTCAGCTTGACCTCTTTCCGAAGGTCACTGATATGTGGATAAAAATTATTTCTTAGACCCCTTACCAAATTGGTCGACACAGCCGTTTCCATAGTAATTAATTTTGCGAATGAACATGTTTATAAAGATGCGTAAATTTCAAGATTGTTTATTCCTAAATTTTCGCTTGAGGATGAAACAGGTCTTATATTGAGGTTTTCGGCTCTCGTTTTTGAAACAAGAAAAAAATAATTATAACATATATATATATATATATATATATATATATATATATATATATATATATATATAAATGTAAAAGTGAACATTGAAGTCAAGATTCAGAGGCGACAGACTGTTTTCTGCTAAACGCAATCATCAGGCCTGATGATTACGTTTAGCATGAAACAGTATGTTCCTGTTCTTTTTATATAAAAAATATATATGGTTATCTCATAATATGTTATTGTTGTGAGACCGGAACTACCTACACAATCGACTCTTCCAGGTCTATATTAAGTATGCGACACAACACTCTAGAGAGAGAGACAGAGAGACAGTGAGTGCCGCGTACGACTACTAGTATTGGACACTAACATATAGTAAGCTCCGCTTACACTATCTTTGTAACCTGTTGTTAATATATCTTTCTTACATCTAATCCGTGTTCCGTGTTTTCATTCTGTGGTCCCGACTTTGGCCTCTCATCAGTGGCGACGAGGATTCGCGAAACGCACTCACGGCGAAACTCAGTACCTTACCATTTCCACATCTGTGTCGACGAAGAATTCGAGAAACGCATTCACGTCTAAAACCGCAATACTTTCCCAGTCCCACATGTGGCGACAGAAAGATTCGAGAATTTCGATCTCACCATATCAATAGCGAGAGAGTACTCGAAAAATACACAGAAACTCCACGCGTTCCCACAGCAGTGTTGAACGAGAAATTTAGGTGGTATTAATACATTAGCGATTTAAACGCAACACCCAGCGTCTACATATATATATATAAAAAATAAAATAAAATATATATTCCAATACTAAACATCAGTGACGAACTACTGATTTGACATCTACGGACTATTAAAGTCTGTCCAAATAACAATACTAGAACGATTTCTTACACACCCACACACAGAAAAAAAAACAGTTTGTACGTAAAACAAACTGACAATGCAAGAGCAGAAGTACTACCATTGTACTCAAGTTTTCGAAAAAAACAAAAACATTTTTTTTTTTATGTAACTGATTTGAACTCGTGCATAAAACTATTCTCCCCTCAAATTCACTGAGGTGAGTTTTCTCTTTTTTGTACCTCTATAAAAAAAAATACATAAGTGTGGTGAAAATTGATACAATTACGTTAAAATTAACGGAACCACGGAATTGCAAAAAAGCTAAACACATAATTAGTTTAGTTTAACTAATTGTCTGTCCATATATTTTTTTTTTGTAAAAGAAAAAAAAAGAAAAAAATCCAAGATTTTTTGTGTACCTCACCTTGGTACACCGGTTTCAAAGCAAAATAAAAATCACTGTCATTTTTGTCTGTCTAAATATGGAAGATTTTTAAAAAGTAATTGTCTAAATGCTAAAAGTAAATTTGGATCAGCAACAAAAATCAGAAGAAAAGCAACAACAACTATTTTTGGAATTACATAAACAACAAATGGAATTCCAACAAATTACGCTTCAAAATGCTGAACTACAACAGAAACAACTTAAAGAATTACTCGTAAATGCATTAAAAGGCTCAAACTCTGAAAAAGATACAATATTCTCCCAGAGTACAATCTACAATTCAATGGAAACCTTTGAATACGTACCAGAGAACGACAAAACGTTCGAGGCCTTTTACAGGCGCTACGAAGATATTTCCAACGTAGACTGTGAACAATGGCCCAGTAAAAAAAAAAAGGTACGTCTACTATTGAGAAAACTGGGAACTACAGAACATAGTAGGTTCGTAGACTTCATAGTACCCAAGAAAACGACTGACGTGGATTTTTCAGAGACTATTAAGCTCCTATCGCAACTATTCGGGCCTAACACAACCTTGTTCCACAAACGTTGGAAATGCCTGAACACAGTCAAAGACAACCAGCAAGATTTTCTAGCGTTTGCAGCATCGGTAAACAAGCTCTGTAATGATTTTAAACTAGCCGAACTGACTGGCGATGATTTTAAGTGCTTAATTTTTGCACAAGGTCTAGTATCAGCAGAAGACGCCGAAGTCAGACGACGGGTACTGACCAAGCTTGAGAACGAACAAGGATTGACTCTTCAAAAACTGGCAGAGGACTGTAAAAGAGTAATATCTGTAAAGTGTGACTCAAACACTATCGAGGAATCAGGTTTGGCTCAGATTAATAAAATCAGAAGCAAGTCTACCTCCTATTCCCCTCAAAAAGACAAAAGGCAAATCTCATGTCCTAAATTACGCAGTAACCAAAACCCATATAGGTTAAAGAAACCGCCCGGGCCACGTTACCATTGTGGTAAATGGCATTGGATGAAATTCTGTCCAGTTAAGAACAAAAAATGTTTCAAAAATTGCAATAAAAATGGGCATGCTTTAACTCGGTGCTGGTACGCCAACAGAACGAGAAAACCCAAAAATAAAATTAGGCAAGCTCAATCTGACAATATTGTTGATAGGAATTTAAGAAAATATGTAACAGTGGATATTTTCAATAAGTCCATTAAATTCCAGCTTGACTCGAGTTCCGATCTTTCAACCATTAACTGGCGTACTTGGCGAAAATTAAACAAGCCGACCTTATTTAAAACGGATAAAACAGCAACATCCGTAACTGGCGAAAAGATAAACATTTTAGGCGAGGTAATACTTACAGTAACACTAAATGGAGTTACCAAAAAGCTCAAAGCCTATGTATTGAAAACTTCAGATAACTTATTTGGAACTGATTGGATAGAAAAATTCAATCTTTGGGATTGCCCAATGAGTACATTTTGTCGCAAGATACAAAGTACAACGTCCAATTTGGTAAATCTCAAAAAGGAACTCAAACAACAATTTCTCCAGGTTTTATTTCTGGCGGTTTTGGGAAATGTACTAAAGTGAAAGATAAGTTCAAGGTGAAGGACGGTGCACAACCGGTATTCAAAAAGAAACGGAATGTCCCTTTCGCTGCTCTAGAGCAAATCAATAAAGAGTTAGATAGACTCGAACAAGCAGGTATTCTGTCAAAAACAGATTTCAGCGAGTGGGCAGCACCTACGGTCTACGTAAAAAAGAAGTCCAATCAAATACGAGTATGCGCAGATTTTTCCACAGGGTTAAACCATGCCTTGCAAGATCACCACTATCCTCTCCCAAGCCCTGAAAAAATTTTCAATAAACTCAATGAATTTGAGCCTATTTGGATGATATACTAGTTACTAGCAAAACTACGGCAGAGCACCGGGACCATATAATAAACGTATTCGAAAAGATACAAGAATACGGATTTACGGTTAAGGAGGAAAAGTGTGACTTTTTCTTACCAGAGATTAAATACTTAGGACACATCATAAATAAAGATGGTCGTCGGCCGGATCCAGAAAAAGCCAACGCGATCAGAAATATGTAGGCCTCAGATAACGTTCAAGCGTTACAAAGCTTCCTCGGCCTAACTTTTACCAAGGGTTCATTAGGAACATGCAAAATTTGAGAGGGCCTCTCAACCAACTTTTAAATAAGGACAAACCATGGTCATGGATCCTGGAATGCCAAGACGCATTCGAGAAGATCAAGAAAACTCTTACTTCGAACCTCTCCCTCATCCATTACGAAACTAGTATCGACATCATAGTCGCAAATGATGCAAGCTCGTACGGCATAGGTGCTTGCATTTTACATAAACTGCCAGATGATTCGAGAAAAGCTGAGGCTCACGCGTCAAAGTCTCTACTTCCAACTGAGAAACAATATTCCCAAATAGAGAAAGAGGCTCCACGGTTAGTATTCGCTGTGACAAAGTTTCACAGATATCTACATGGTAGACGGTTCATACTAGAGACGGACCATAAACCTCTAATTACAATTTTTGGTTCTAAAAAAGGTCTGCCAGTCTATACTACAAAATAGCTGTGAAGAGCCGATCGACGATCACTTCGATCTCGACATGCCCCAAGTCTCTCCTGAAGTGCGACGCTCAGGAAAGAAAAAGAAATTTGCTCAACCGCTTGACGTAAATCACAAGAGGAAAAAGTATTAACAGTTTTATTTTTTTCTCTCTTTTTCAAAAAGAAAACTCTTGGAAGGGGGGTTTTGTGAGACCGGAACTACCTACACAATAGACTCTTCCAGGTCTATATTAAATAGAGAGAGAGACAGAGAGACAGTGAGAGCCGCGTACGACTACTAGTATTGGACACTATCATATAGTAAGCTCCGCTTTACACTATCTTTGTAACCTGTTGTTAATATATCTTTCTTACATCTAATCCGTGTTTTCCTTCTGTGGTCCCGACTTTGGCCCCACATCAGTTATCTAAGCGAATATTATATTGATTATAGTTCAACTTAATTCCTCTTTCAAGGAATCAGCAGCTTCTAACGATCACCGCTCGCTATGCGTACGGCCTGACATTAGTCTTTCTACAAATTTATTATTTTGTTTATTAATTTATTTATAAGTGTCATATTTCATTGTGGTAAGGGATTATTGCAAATTAAATTATAGGTGTCGGAATAAGCGATTTTGAAAGAGAATGTCTTTATTTACATTATTCTGACTATTATCCTCATCTTTGTCGCCATACTTTTTACAACGTTTCGGCTGTTGTACCCTCCGGCCTTCTTCAGGTCCTCAAGGACGCATGGCAAAGTTGATAAAGACGCTGGTTAGATTCAGTGATAGGAACCGAAGAGTATGAGTTAAGACAGTGGAGAACTTTCAGAGAGAAATCAACAGGAGATAATTGATAACTGACATCCATTAAACATGGCACGTGGGACTAGAACAGTCTACCCCAGTGAGCGAAATAAAGGTTTCAGTTTGACATTCCAACCACCTGAAGAAGGCCGTAGCGTACAACGGCTGAAACGTTGTAATAAATACGGCGACAAAGATGAGGACAATAGTCCGAATAATGTAAATAATGTACATAATACCGCATCTCAGAAATACAGACAGATAGCGAATGTCTTTGTTATGAGTTTGTGTGCAAATTACAAAAGTCATTCACCGAGTCTCTGTAGGTATCTCGTAACAGAAATGGTAAGTGTAAAATTATCCGTTTCTGTAGAAGTAATATTCGCAATTAATTAACCAGATACTTTACACTGGAGTTGGTTGAATCAAAAAAAAAAAATTCTTGCACCGATATTTTAAGGAAAACAGGTTTTCACATTGCAAAAACTGTCATAGCTTTTTCTAATATTCCTATAAGTTTCCTTCCTAAGTTTTGTTTAACATAATGCCAAAAGTTACCATGTAGTCATTACCATAAAAGTTACCATGTAAGTCATTATCGTTGTCATCCTGTAGCGACAGTCTACTTGATCCGAGAAAGGAGAGTCTACTTGATTCGAGAAAGGACAGTATACTTGGTTCGAGAAATTAGATTCTACTGGATTTGAGAAAGAAGAGTCTACTTGATCCGAGAAAGAAGAATCTACTTGATCTGGGAAAGGAGAGTCTACTTGATGCCAGAAAGGTTACTGTATTTGATCCGAGAAAGGGGAGACTACTTGATCCTAGAAAGAACAGTTTACTTGATTTGAGAAAGAAGAGTCTACTTGATCAGAAAGGGCTGTTTTCTTGATTGGGGAAAGGAAAGTTTACTTGATCCGATAAAAGAGAGTCTACCTTATTCGTGAAAGGGCAGTCTACTTGTTCCGAGAAAGGAAAGTCTCCCTGATCCGAGAAAGGGCAGTCTATTTGATTCGAGTAAGGGCAGTCTACTTGATCTGAGAATGAAGTGTCTACTTGACCCGAGAAATTACAGCCTACTTGATCCGAGATAAGGTAGTCTACTTGATCCGAGAAAGGAGAATATAATTGATCCGAGAGAGGAGAGTCTACTTGATCCGATAAAGGGCAGTCCATTTGATCCGAGAAAGGAGAGTCAACTTGATCCGAGAATGGGCAGTCTATTTGATCCGAGAAAGGAGAGTCTACTTGATCCGAGAAAGGGCAGTCTATTTGATCCGAGAAAGGAGAGTGTACTTGATCCGAGAATGGACAGTCTATTTAATCCGAGAAAGGAGAGTCTACTTGATCCGAGAAAAGGACAGTCTATTGGATCCGGGAAAGGACAGTCCTATTCAAGATCTTCATTTTTAATCATTGCATGTTATCCATAGGAGAATCTCGATCTGACGGAACCATTTTAGAATATGTCTCAAGTACTTTGATTAACATTTTTGTTTTGTAGCAACTTCCGCTATTGTACGAAACTAACCCGCGTTTGGCATGTTCAATTTCATTATCCGCTATCCTAAATTGGTTATAAATGATTATTTTCTTCATTATTTACATTATTCGGACTATTGTCCTCATCTTTGTCGCCATATTTATCACAACGTTACGGCCGTTGTACGCTCCGGCCTTCTTCAGGTGGTTGGAATGTCGAACTTAACTCTTTATTTCCCTCACTGGCTTAGACTGTTCCACGTACCATGTTTAATGGATGTCAGTTATCAGTTATCTCCTGTTAATTTCTCAACTGCCTTAACCGAGTATTGAACTCACACACTGGGTCCTGTCACTAGATCTAACCAACGCCTTTATCCACTGTGCCATGTTTCCTTGAAGACACATGGCAGAGTGGATAAAGGCATTGTCATTATTTTCTTAATCAATTCAACTGAAGTAAGGCGATAATGCTGCTAAGATGCGAGGAGTTATTTGGAGTGAAAGAGAATGAATGGAATTTAGAAGAAACTAGAAAACAATCCTAAGCAGGAAACAATGGATAAACATTAATTCCTGTTCAAATAACCGGAGAGGGTGTGAACCGGACGATAGACGAACCTATTTACTACAGGTGAATGAAATAATTATATAAAAATTTATATAAAATTATTTTTCAGAGTTTACACGGTAACGTTAGAAGTATAGAGTTGATGTAAACTTTACTATGAACCGGAAACACAGTGCTCAACAGGAAAGAAAGGCTAAAATTCTATTCTTGCTCAAGAAAGAAGTGTGAACTGGGCGACAGTTGATCCTTTGTACTCGTATTATATGGTTGATATGTAAAGGTTTACCAATAAAATATAAACTTATATTCAACTTCAAGTCTAAAGTTAATCGTTATCTACCCTGCATGGCTCCAATAACTTCACTCTTTGCTCTTTCTTACACTCAGCAACCTTGGTTGTTTGACCTTTTATTGGGTAGAATTTAATTAAAATATATTATGACCAGGTGAAAATAGGTAGATAGGACAACCATGTAACGACGTGAACGCCTCTAAATATGTATATACAGATCTATTCTGATATTGCCTGCATACAAAAAAATATATATTTTTTTAATTATAATCTCAATATTAAATAAAAAGACAATCAACTCAATTTACTTGGTTTACTCATTATTCTTTACAATATTTATCCCTGAATATTTATGTACCTCCATCATAGGCATCAGTCTTTATACGTTTGTGTAGCTGCAAAACGTATTTGAACGTAAGAATGCTTACACACAGACATCGATATGATAAGCATAATCCCTTTTGATAAAGTAAAAACTCATGTAGTTATAGTATATGCATACACGATAAAATATTCTTAGCGCATGCGTATATAAGACATTTTAACGCATGCGCATATTCACGTATCCTCTTGTGTCTTATCTTTATTCCTACTTAGAGAAAATTTGTAATATGACATAACATTCGCGTTGCTCGTAAAAATTACTATTTGCCGATGGACAACGAAAGAAAGGAAGTATCAGACCACGCATGTCAGTTACCCATTCCTTTCTACTTAGGTTATTCTAGACAAATTCTTTAAATTATTTTTTGTCCTATTTTTCTTTGAAGAAAAGCCAAAAAGAATAAGTAAGGAGAAAAAAAATGATAAAAAAATAGAAGAAAAAGAATTATTTCCAACTGGAAATTTTACACAAAAACCGCCTCGTCTCATCGTCACTTCCTATAGATTTCGCAATAATTTCTTTTTCTTTTTTTTTTTCATTTTCTTATCCATTCATAGCGTGTATCATGCCGATTCATGTGGACACCCTCTCTCCAACATTTACCTGCCCTCGTTCTTTCCTTACACCATCCAACCTCATTTCCTTCCCTCCTGCCATGTATATATTACTTATTGCTTATCGACATTAGTTACCTGCGGACTATTGAAGAAGAAAGATAGAAATGGCGGCATTCTTTTATCATATCCGATAGCACCAACGGTTTTATCTTCGTCTTCATTTTATGTCTCTGGGTGTGTTTGGGGGACTGAGCAACCACGAAGAAATGAAAGGAGTAATATATATATATATATATATATATATATATATATATATATATATATATATATATATATGCGTGCGTGTGTGTTTGTGCGCGCGCGCGTGCGTGTGTTTGAAATGGGCCATGCTTCTATGTACAACTGTAGTTATTACAGCTAAAATTATATATTACTCAGCATATTACATATGCAATAATTACAGAAAAGAACGTACTTAAAGAGGAAGAGTTTCAACATCCCTTATATGCACCCTTGTGCAAATTACATTATTTACATTATTCGGACCATTGTCCTCATCTTTGTCGCCATATTTATTACAACGTTTCGGCCCTTTAGTATCTGTCTATATTTCTGACATGATGTATTATGTACACTATTTACCTTATTCGGACTAGTGTCCTCATCTTTGTCGACATATTTATTACAAAGTTTCGGCCTTTCAGTATCCGTCTATATTTCTGAGATGAGGTATTATGTACACTATTTACACTATAATGTAAATAGTGTGCATAATACATCATCTCAGAAATATAGACAGACACTGAAGGGCAGAAACGTTGTAATAAATATGGCGACAAAGATTAGGAAAATAGTCCGAATAATGTAAATAATGTACATAATACATCATCTCAGAAATATAGGCAGATACTGAAAGGGCCGAAACGTTGTAATAAATATGGCGACAAAGATGAGGATAATAGTCCAAATAATGTACATAATACCTCATCTCAGAAATATAGACAAATACTGAAAGGCCGAAACATTGTAATAAATATGGCGACAAAGATTAAGACAATAGTCCAAATAATGTAAATAATATACATAATACCTCATCTCAGAAATATAGACAGATACTGAAGGGCCGAAACGTTGTAATAAATATGGCGACAAAGTTGAGGAAAATAGTCCGAATAATGTAAATAGTGTACATAATACCTCATGTCAGAAATATAGACAGATATTGAAGGGCCGAAACGTTGTAATAAATATGGCGACAAAGATGAGGAAAATAGTCCAAATAATGTACATAATACCTCATCTCAGAAATATAGACAAATACTGAAAGGCCGAAACATTGTAATAAATATGGCGACAAAGATTAAGACAATAGTCCAAATAATGTAAATAATATACATAATACCTCATCTCAGAAATATAGACAGACACTGAAGGGCCGAAACGTTGTAATAAATATGGCGTCAAAGTTGAGGAAAATAGTCCGAATAATGTAAATAGTGTACATAATACCTCATGTCAGAAATATAGACAGTTACTGTAGGGCCGAAACGTTGTAATAAATATGGTGACAAAGATGAGGAAAATAGTCAAAATAATGTAAATAATGCACATAATACATCATCTCAGAAATATAGACAGATTCTTATGCAAATTAATTGAAGCAAACTGGATAATTCAGTTAATATTTACTTTTATGCCATATTTCCAATGAAATAGGACCCAGTGTACATGTTAATACTTCGTATGTCCATTCTAGCCGAATCAGTTACATTTACTTACGTGCTAATACCCTTTAGAAAGGTACGAATTTACATCTTCTCCCCCTAGCTATGGGTAAATAGCAGGACAGATAGGGTTCTATATCCTTGGATGGCAACTGGTCTACCGCAGAAAGAGATAGCAACCTACAGTGGAAAAAAGTCTGCCTCGTCAGTCATGTATCGAAAGATACATGATCGCCTAAGTATGTATTACGCATGCCACATAATTGACTGACTGACTTTCCAGTCGAATCGATTACATTCAATTACGTGCTAATACCCTTGAAGAAGATATGAATCCCATTTATCTCCACACAGCTATGGGTAAATAGCAGGACAGACCGGGTTCTTTAGTTTGGATGGCAACTCGTCTACCGTAGAAAGAAATGGCAACTTACATTGGAAAAAAATCTGCCTCTTCAGTCATGTATCGAAAGATAGATGATCGCCTAAGCATATATCACGCATGCTACTTAACTGATGTCCATTCCACGAAGTCTTTCCTTGCCGATTTTGACTACAGATTCTGGATTTAAAATGGGAGATTTTCCGCGCCAGTCTATAATACTTTGATTTGCTCACTGGTAAAGCTTGCCAGTGTGTTCGTGCAGCGTTGCAATTTTCGTACGCTTTCTTGGAGTAAAGTTCATCGCAGACAATGACCGTAGGACAACTAATCGGCAGTCGAGACAACAGTGTCTGGGCTTGATGAAAATCTGATGCAATCACAGATCATGCAATATTTTTCAAGGCCAAATAAGTTTCATCAGATACCTCGAAAATAGATTCATACTACAGTACACCACTCCAAATGGCCTAATCTGAAGAAAAATAGAAATCGATTACATCCTGTGATTCCAGTGAGTGTAAAACTGACCGTATGGTGAAAGAAAGGAAAATAAAGTCGTTGTTTCAATTAATTTGCACAAGGGTGTATGTACTGGAATTCCTGGATTAATGTGCATTCGATTAATTTATTTTCTATTAGTGAGGTAATGTTTTATATACCAAAATTGGATTAGTGCATACATCATACTTGATTAGTGCGGTAAAACATTCTTCAGTATAACCATACTAACTGAATATTCTTGTTTTTATGGTTACGGATTAATTTAAAATTTTCTAAAATTTAAAATTGGGTAACTATTTTGTTTAACAAGCATTACGTTATCTTAGTAATTACAGTAGTGTTAAAAATGCACGGTTACATATATATATATATATATATATACATATATATATATATATATATATATATATATATATAATATAATATATTATAATATAATATAATATAAGAAGATAATAAAAATAGATATGAATATTTGTCTCTAATGAAAGTTTTTAATATTTTTTATCTAATGTTTATTTTGACTGTCTTAAAAGGAATTATTTTTTGTTAAAAAAGTGGATGATTTAATTAGATACAGAAATTTACATTTGTAAAAAATATCTAAATATAAAAGTTGTATGCATTTATTATGGAAATAAAATTTTCAGGTTAAAATAAAATAAAATTTCCACTTAAAATAAATAAAATTTTCAGGTTAAAATACAATTTCCATTTAAAATAAAATAGAATTATCACTTAAAACAAAATTTTCAGGTTTAAATAAAATAAAATTACCATTTAAAATAAATAAAATTTTCATGTTAAATTAGAATTTCTTCTTAAAATAAAATAAAATTTTCATTTAAAATAAAATTTTCAGCTCAAAATACTGATGATTATATGTTTCGAAAATTTGCAAAAATAGAAAAAGTACATAATATTACTTTTTAAAAAATAAATTGAATTTTTTTCAGATTTTAATATTTACCTCCTTGTATGTTTAAGAAGATGACAAAGAAGGGATTATCAGCAATTT
>OZ010610.1:71665381-71670381 GCA_963932145.1 Acanthosepion lycidas | reverse complement strand
TCTATCTATCTATCTATCTATCTATCTATCTATCTATCGCCGTCTATTCATATCTATCTATCTATCTGTCTCCGACTATTCATATCTATCTATCTATCTATCTATCTATCTATCTATCTATCTATCTATCTATCTATCTATCTCCGTCTATTCATGTCTATCTATCTCCGTCTATTCATGTCTGTCTGTCTATCTATCTATCTATCTATCTATCTATATATATATATATATATATATATATATATATATATATATATATATATATATACGCACACGTAGGGTGTCCATAAACTCTATTTATAATTTTAAAAATTCATTAGAAAGCAAATGGGCAGACAAATATGAGGAAAATGAGTAAATTGTGACAAAATGAGAAGATACTGAATGATTTTTTCACTAATTTAATCAACCTTTAAATGGGAACCATTAGTTGCCCGAAGCACATCAAGACGGTACTCGATTTCTTGCCATGTTCGCTGAAGCATATCCTCATTAATGATAGCAATGGCATCAATGATCTTTTGCTTCAGATCATTGATGTCCCGTATCTTTTATTTAATACACAATATCTTTAACGTAACCCCAAAAAGAAGTTCTGTAATTTCACTGAGTCTGCGTAACCGATTTCCTTTCACTAAACGAATTTCAACTGAGACTTTTCTTGAGGAGTAGCCATTTTTTAGCGTTTTATTTAACACATATATATATATATATATATATATATATATATATATATATATATATATATATTAGGTTGGTGCAAAAATAATTTCGTTTTCTCACATAGTAACATATGTGAGAAAACGAAATTATTTTTGCACCAACCTAATATATATATATATATATATATATATATATATATATATATATATATATAGACATATATGTAGACATATATATGGAATATTAGTGTAGTACTTCTCTCTGATATATTTTAATCCCCACCTTCACCTTTAGGTCTTCCTGTTCTTCTTTCTTCTGTTACACCATCTCTCTAAAGCTTTCAGACATTCCCCCCTCACACTTGTTTCCAACTCCCATACATACACTCCCACTAAAATTTTATTTTTTATACCTGGAGTTATATTTTCCGATTTCTTTTTGAATTTGTTGGTCTGATGAATTGGATCATTACGATTCCAATGCAATAAATTATAACCATGGAATATTAGGGTTTGAGCCTTTTATATATATATATATATATATATATATATATATATATATATATATATATATATATATATATATACCGCGTGTGAAAGCAAAATTATCCAAATCGTTTAACACCAAAATTGTCCATTTGAACCGTTGTGTCTTAGAAATGATTAAAGATATCTTACTGGAGTTCACGGAGGTTTTTATAAAGCTATTGAACTCTACTTTAAGCAATAAGAATGTAAAATTACTCTCCAAGGTTAAGAGAAGAAACGCCATGAAATCGATCAGAAATGAAAATGAAATGTTCTACATTAATTAATCATAGCTAAGGATCGAAAGCTCATGAAGTATTGAAATAAAGTTCAAATGTTCAATATATATATATATATATATATATATATATATATATATATATATATATATATATATATATATATATATATATATATATATATATATATATATTACTTCAGGAGTATTTTCCAACCTATTCAAGGTCTATTATTCTGTCCTGGAGTAAAAAGGCGCCTCACACGTTTCACGTCCGATTTCCTTTTCAAGTCTTTTTCACTTGTCTTTCGACTCTTCTCGCTGAAATCCCTCTCTCACGTGTCAAACGTCTTATGAATTGAGTTGGATCTTTTCTAATTGATGTCTTTTGTTTTAAGTTTAAATGATAATTCCTCTTCATGTTGTGACCTACTGATCCAGTTTTCATCTTTGCTGTTCCCTTTTTTTAAACTTGAATGGACGCCTGAGTATGAATCTTGGTACCATGACTGAAGGCCTGGATGATAGTTTCCTTTCACCATTTGGGAAGACATTGGGTCAGAAATAAAACAATTTTAGCTTTGTTCTCATTCTAGCGTTCCTTTTCTGTCATTGCCTTGCCCCAATCAGAAGAAATTTCGAAGAAAAGTTCGAAGAAATTTGGTCTTCGCCAAAACCCATACTCATTTTAAAAGGCAAAAACGATACAAAATTAATGTGCGAAAAAAAAAAACAACCTTAGAATTAAAAAAAGTATGGTTATTTTTCAGTAAATATCGAAAAAGTACCCACATACCCTCTGTCTTCTCCCTCTCTCTCTTTTATTTCTCAAGGGCCATAGCTCTCCACATCTTCCTTTCCTTTTTCGATTCCAGCAATATTGTCTCATTTACTAGTACTGGTACATATTTCCCAACAGTTCATATAGATCACCCACCGGTTTGAGCTTCGTCTCCTTCTTTCGATATGCCCTGTGAGTGTTAAAATCTCCGTGTCGTCCTTTTTTCATTATACGTGACAAAGATTTTAGCTGACCATTTAAGATTAACGGCTACGATGCCCTTGTATAATATTTGCAACACGCTCCGTCCACATATCAATATTACAGGGAAGAGAGATAGCAATGTGAGAATACTTGTTGTCACTTGACCCTCGGCGATATCTACCTCTCAGATACGGCCGGTGTGAAGTTGAAAATAACAATAATAGTAATAAAAGTGATACAAGTTAGGACAAATGACCGGTTAGCAAAGCAATACAGAATTTTGTATAATCTCTTGATCCCACCGCTCAAATAGTCATCTATGATAACGTGTTCAACCCTTGAATCATTTGTTCAGTTGGCTATCATTCTTATCCTCTGCCTGGCACAGGTACGCGTATTCCAACCCCAACCCTCCGCCTATAACTCTCACTGCTCGCTCGTTGCCCCCCTGTTCCTCCCTGTTCCCAAATCCTGTTACTTGTCATGTACTCACATGAAGCCAAAAGAAATCAAGCGAAGAGAGAAAGCCCCATCTTTTCTGTTCCACGGCTTTGCCGCATCTCGTCTTATCTCGTCTCATCTCGTATCATCCCGTCTCTGGTGTTTGAATCCGTTAAATCCAAAATGATCCATTTCATATTTGATTAATCCTGTAACCGTGGAAATTCCTTTGAAACAATAAAAAAAAAAAAAAAACGTTCACGCAAACACAGAAACACATGCATACAAAAAAAACACCTAAACACGATTATGCACAGATAAATGTAAACAACATATATATATATATATATATATATATATATATATATATATATATATATATATATATATATATATATATGTGTGTGTGTGTTCATAAGAGAAAACAAATACAAAGTTATGTATAGGTAGATAAATAGATTTGAAGCGGCTGAGATAGATACATAGATATGAAACGACTGTTGTTCATATATATATATATATATATATATATATATATATATATATATATATATATATATATATATATATATATATGAAACGTGTATGAATGAAAAGAATCTGCCTACATACACACAATATATATATATATATATATATATATATATATATATAGATAGATAGATAGATAGATAGATGTGGACAGACTGTGATAGATAGATAGATATGGACAGACTGAAATGCACACATTGATATGAATATATATATATATATCTGTTGGCAATGTTTCGTCTCATAAGTATACGGTTAGAACAATTTAAAAATTAAACCAAATTAATTACCATAGTAGGATTGCTGCCTAGAAACACTGTTTTTTTTTTTAAATTGACAGTTAATTAAATTAAAAATAAATGTGAAATACACCGAGTCGTAGTAAGAAAATAAATCCTTTATACACAATTTTATTCTAAAAGAAACAAGGAAAACAATCAGACATATCACAGGTTCAAATCCCGGCTACTCAATTTAATCAGTTCTTTCAGTGATAGTGTTCCATTTAGAAATGAGGGTAAATATTCCAGCTTCGTAAATCCCAGGTGGACAACGCTTTGAAAAAGGAGGTGACTATGTTAAAAAGTAAGTATGTGCAACTGTGATGTATACCTATCAAGATCTCTTGACTCTGATATCAGACTGGAGCAGTGTTTCCCATCGTGGACACTAGCGCCCCCTTGTGGACTCTGTCATGTTGAAATGGGAGCAGGGATTTTTATTTCATTGTCGGAGTGTGGTGGGCATATTCAGGGAGGCGTTGGGCATTTATCTATTCTTTTTTTTTCAAATTTTCAAGAATTGTTTAATATTGGCTACAAAAGGACATTTCTGAAGGGCACCTAAATCTGTAGGAATCTGTCAAACTTTTCTTCATTGCTTTTCCAACATCCTATATGGCTGAATGTGGTTACATCGCTTCTTGCTTAACAAAGAAACCCCTTGCAAATTACAAAACGAGATCTACGATTCCTTCTAAGCAGCATGGAACCTGGATTAAGAGCCTTAGCCAGTAAGCACCAAAGTCAACCATCGCATTGAAAACATTGAGATAAGCTCTCATATAAAAGTTTTTTTTTTAGCATTTTAATCATTCGTATTTATAATAGAAATAAAATCAATATCTAAATATTAGTTTGGTGCAAAAATAATGTCGTTTTTGACGTTCAACTTCAAAAGAAAAACGACATTATTTTTGCACCGACCTAATATTATCTTGCGATGAAAAATAAAATCTGTATAAAATTTAAAATTTAAAAGGCGGTGCTGATTGGAAAAATAGTTTGGGAAATACTAGAGCTAAGTTGAGTAAACTTTTCTTTATACTATTTTATGCTTTGAAAGCTGTATAGTCTATTAGTAATTAAAATTAAGAAAATAATTTTAAAATTATAGTTCAACACGACGTATTCATATACAAACAGGCCTTTTAGAAAAAAAATCTTTATGTATACAATTACAAATTTAACGGCGAAACAAAAGTGCCGAAAATTTTTTTGTCGTTGACAAAGACCTGACGACATGCGTTGAACGGATGTCATCATTCGTTTCAAAAGGCCCCCACTATATTACCTTGACTTAACCTCTTTTCGAAAGTAACTAATATTTAGATACA
>OZ010610.1:71635381-71660381 GCA_963932145.1 Acanthosepion lycidas | reverse complement strand
GGCTAGTATGCAGCGTTGCTGATGAGAGGCAAGAAGGAATCTTTCAGCTGATTCATAGAGAAAAATTTAATTTTGAAGGTGTTGAAATTAAGCAATTTACTTGCCCTAGTTACCAACAGATTGTAGGTTATTTTCTGAATCAGTTGCCAATTTGACGTTATCAAAATGACCAGACTTACTATGAAGTCAGGCTGTATCATTCGTGTAACTATCAAGTGGAGAACAGGTGTCATCAAGAAGATCATTGTGGAAAATTAACAACAAATAGATAGATATAGAACCAAACGACACCTGTATAAGTACAAAACAATCGAGAAGAGAATCCGTTAAGTATGACTTTCATTTTCCTGTTTGAAAGAAAAACTGAATCACGGCAAAGATTCGTGAAGACGTACTATAGCCGTTCAACTTATGAAGGCCTGTATGCCGAACCCTGTCACATACTTTCGATATGTCCAAAGCAACAGCTCGAACTTTACGATTATTACCTGAAGCTTGATAGATTCTTTCAGCAATAATCGTTAGCAAATCCGCAGCTGACATAGATATGCGAACATCAAATTGCTTGTCTGAAAGAAAGCCCAGCGATGAGAGATACTTAATTCAATTCAGACTTGATTTAAACTAGACTTATTTGATATTGACAATATTCAGCTATTTCCAAATTAAATTCAAATATTTAGATTTTAGAATAAGAGAAACCTGTAAAATTGAAGAGTAATTAACTAAGAAATATATTTCACAATTTTTTTTTCGAATCTTCATCAAAGCTGACTTTCATTTTTTTTTTCATTTTTAGGAAATTGCATTATTTAGATTATTCTGACTGCTATCCTCATCTTCATTGCCATATTCACAATCTTTCGGCTGTTGTACGCTCCGGCCTTCTTCAGGTGACTGGAATCTCGAACCGAATCCATTATTTCGTCCAGCGGGGTAGATTGTTCCAGTTCCACGTGCCATGCCTCTTCCGGATGTCTCAGTTATTCCCCTTTAAGTCATCTCTGAAGTTTTGGTTCACCACTGCTGCGGGCTGGTATTGAACTCACAAATCTTTGGGTCTACTCACTGCATCTAATCAACGTACCTACCCATGTGTCCTTGGGAGAATTTGATATCTGCAGCTTCATGCAACAACAAATGTTTAAAAGACTTATATGTTAGTTAATTTTTTTTTTAGTTCATTCATATAAAAAAATATATACTCCCTCGTGGAAATAAATGGAAGCAAAACGAATAATTCCGTTATTAATTACTTTTCTTTCGTATTTTTCCAATGAAACAGGTTTGTACTTCCTATGTCCATTCCACGAAGTCTTTCCTTGCAGATTGACCACAGAATCTCGATTGGATTTAAATACGGAGAGTTTCCGAGCCAGTCGATAGTACTTTGATTTTCTCACTGGTAAGGCTTTCTATTTTGTTCATGCAGAGTTACAATTTTCGTACGCTTCCTTGGAGTAACGTACGACAACTAATCGACAGTCGAGACAATAGTGACTGGGCGCGATA
Source organism: Acanthosepion lycidas (assembly GCA_963932145.1). NCBI lineage: Eukaryota > Metazoa > Mollusca > Cephalopoda > Sepiida > Sepiidae > Acanthosepion > Acanthosepion lycidas. Next base: position 71,658,869 of record OZ010610.1, on the reverse strand, counting down.
AAAATCTGATATAATCACGGATAACGCAATATTTTAAAAGGCCAAACAAGTTTCATCATACACCTCGAAAATAGATTCATATTACTGAACATTACTGCAAATGACTTAATCTGCAGAAAAAAAACAGAAATCGATTACACCTTGTCATTCCATTGAGTCTAAAACTGACCGTATGGCGAAAGAAATGTTATTAAAGCTGTTGTGTCAATTCATTTACACACGGTTATAGTTATTTTCTTATATATTATATAATTTTGTTTTCATCATATTGTAAATGTAAAATTTCCTTTTTTTTGTGGTGCAAACTTTATATATAGTAATTATAGAAAATTCGGATATAAGTTGGCAATAATTTGACGTTATCTTTTTACTGTTAGTTTATATGAAATGTTTTGTTATTCGAGTCCTGTATTGTAAAATTACAAGGTGGAATTTATATCGGCCCTACTCATCTTCATCATCATCAACAACGTTGTAATCAGAACAAATGCTTATACGAAAGTTTTTCTTCTTATTAATAATAATGTCAGCGCCATTATCATTTTCCAGTCGTTTCCCGCCATTGGCATATCTTCATTTTCGACATTGTCGTCGTGACAATCTTTTGCCCGCCTTATTCTACTTGTCTATTCGGACGTTGCCATGGAAATGAGTTGGTAAAAAAAAAAAGTTTTATATGAAGAAAAGGAACAACGACAACAGGAACAATAAAAATGTATTTTCTTGTTTTTTTTTATCCTTAGTTTTAATATGTAATTTTTTTTTTCCCTTTCACCTTATATTTGTTGTTGTTGTTGTTGTTTTCAGTGTTTTTTTTTTTTTTGTTTTTTTGTTTTTTGATTGCCGTACGATTTTCCTTTCCCTTCAGGCTTATTGCGTCCGTTCTGGAGATTATTGCATATTTGGCACAGGTTGGCTAATTGAACAGTGAATACGACACATATCTACTGCAACACCGACTCCTACTTACATAGGTACAATTCACTTTGTCATTCTAGATCTTTTCCTTGCCACCGACAATCAATCCATCATCTATTTTCAGGCGTTTTACTCCAGTTCATTTGTTCATCAGCATTTTTTTTAAAATTCTCTTCTTCTTCTTCTTCTTCTTCTTCTTCTTCTTCTTCTTATTATTATTATTATTATTATTATTATTATTATTATTATTATCTTTTATATAATACATTTTTCGAATTATCTAATGTTGATTGTTCCCAACATTATCTTCAAAATTGTCTTCTTTTCTTCATTTAATATTCGGGTATTTTTAGACTTTATTGTAAAAGAGTTCACTCCCATCAAATGGCACGCCCCTTTATTATTTATAGCAGAGCTGGCCAAACTCTTTAAATCGAACAGACAGTTCTTTAAATTTTGTCTTTTTCCTTCTGTTCAGATTTTTATGGAATTTTCATATTAATCATTGTTCTTTTTCTAATTTCTGTAACTTTGCGAAATGCTTCAATTCTTCTTCTTCTTCTTTTTCTTCTTCTTCTTCTTTTTGTTCTTTCCTTCTTTTAATTCTTCTTTTCTTTCTTTTTCTTATTCTTCATCTTTTCTTCATTTTCTTTTTCTGATCTTGCTTCTTTTTCTCATTTTTTTTCTTCTTCTTTTTCTTTTTTCTTTATCTTTTTTTTTCTTCTTTTAAATTTTACTTCCACGTCTTCCCTACCTTCTTTTTCTTCATTGATCATTTTTTCGTTTACTTCTTTCATTCTGAATTGAATTATTATTTCAGTTTTCTATATCACTTTCTTTTTCATCTCCTTCTCTTTTTCACTCTTCACTTCCTCCTCCCTTTTCCTTCTCCTTTTTTCTCCTTTCTTTTCTTCTTCTTCTTCTTTCTCTCCTTTTCTTTCTTCCTCTTTTTCTTTAGATTATTTTTTTCTTCTTATTTTCGTTTTTCTTCTTTTTTCTCCTCTTCCGTTTCTTTTTTAAATTTTGATTTTTATTATTCTTCTTTTACAAATTTCTGTAATATTGTGCAATGCGGTTCTTCTTCTTCTTCTTCTTCTTCTTCTTCTTCTTCTTCTTCTTCTGCTCCTCCTCCGCCTTCTTCTTCTTCCTGTTCTCCTCCTCCTCTTCCTCCGGAGAGCTGAGTTCGAATTCCATTCGAATCCATTACATTCACTTACGTGCTAAAACCATTGGGAAAGTTATGACTCCTCTCCTTCTCCCTCCAGCTATGGGTGAATAGAAGGATACACCGGGTTCTATAGCCCTGGATGGCAACTGGTCTACAGAAGAAAGAAATGATAACCTACTGATGGAAAAAATCTGCCTCGTCAGTCATGTATGAAAAGATACACGATCACCTAAGCGTGTATCACGCATGACACATAACTGATTGATTGACTTTCTCGTCGAATTCATTAAATTCACCTAGGTGCAAATACCCTTGGGAAAGGTATGAATCCTCTTCTTCTCCCCACCAGCTATGGTAAATAGCAGGATAGACCGGATTCTATAGATTGGATGGCAACTGATCTATCGCAGATATAAATGGAAACCGATTGCAGGAAAAAATCTGTATCGAAAGATACATGATCGCCTAAGCACATAATTGACTAAAACTACTATTATATACACGTGGATTATTGCCCCACCTCATTTTAGTATTACGAGGTTTCGAATGTTATACCATCCGCCCTTCATCAGGTGTATGTAAATCTGGGTAACTTATAGGCAATTCGGATACTGACGTCTTTATTTAAACTACGGGTAAATATAGAGGAAGTAAATAATCTCTGATTAAGTTTCGCAGAATGTGTCCTTGTATAGAAATTATGAAAAATTGCATATTTTTCTTTGCTTCATTTTCCCGATCAATTTGCTTGCAATAAACATCTGTATAGATGTCACTTTTATCTTCCAATAGCTTGTCATAGACGACAGCTCTCATACTGTACAAGACACCACGCCAAGCCTTCAGTGGATGGAGTCCCGGTTTTGTTATCGGCACTGACTTCACATTTTGCAAAAAAAATAAAATAAATAAAATAAAAAATAAATAAAATAAAAATAAATAAACGCAAAACTCATTTTTCATCATCTGTAACAATGCAGTGTTAAATGAAAGGTTGGCATTCCTGATTAAAAGATTGTTTCAGATGCTGGAAGGTTGCTTCCCAAGCGAAAACGCCCGAGGAACCAAAAATACCATTTTGAAATTTTTTACCAATGAAACGCTCAAATGTACGATAATCAAAAATTATAAAATCTCGGATACGCTAGCGCCAGTGTCAAGCAATTTCCCGTCTCTTTAGTGGTTGGGTTTATCATGTTGAAACACCGATGCTCATACGATAGCCGAAGACCCCGTAAACATATCGTGTAAATTCGGCTGCGATGCATCAACTGCTATACCTTTATGAAACTGGTTATTCGGATGGATATATTGATCTTTGTATACTAATACCCATGCATCACATCCCATACGTGTTTTCCTGGGCAGATTATTCGAATTCCACATGGCACAGTGAATGAAATCGTTGATTGAGTAATCTAAATAGTGACTTGAACCCAAGTGTAGTGAGTTCGTTACCTGACCACAGCAGAGGGAACAAAATCTTGGAGAGTTGAGTTTCTAAACGGAATTAACTGAAATATAGATATTCAAAACAAAGCATGGCACGTGTAAATAGAACAATCTTCATCTGTGGATGAAATAAAGGTCTTGGTTCGGAATTTCAACGTATATCAGCTGACGAAGGCCAGAGCGTACAACAGCCGAAACGTTATGAATATGATAATAAAGATGAGGACAACATCCGAACGATATATATATATATATATATATATATATATATATATATATATATATATATATATATATATATATAACATTATGTTTTTGTTTTTTGTTTTTAATTAATGTCTTTGCTTTTTGCAGAAATAATTAATTTCTAAATACTATGGAAGCTAATTTTGGTGGGAGTTTGAGAAGAATTCTTTGGTTATTTACAAACAGTGAAATTAACGTTTCCCGGCCTAGAGGATCAAAAGTTTTATTAAAGAACATATCTGGGATCGAATCTGAATTCAAGAGAAAACGTTTACACAGTTTTCATTTTTTTTTTTTTTTTTTTTTTTTTACTTATGTTCACCCAGTATAAAGCTCAAAAGCCAATCAAGGTGGTGGCTGTCCGCTCCTATCTTAATATGACTGTCTATTGGGACGGCTAGCCAATCCCTATGTGAGACACCAGCTCAGGCACATTTGTGTTTGTTCAACACGCACAGAGACCCCCTCCCGCCTGTGGTTTATATTGAGTGGACTTTAGTTACACTTCAGAGATTTGTTTGATAGACTCTTTCAACAATAATCCTTAGTACATCTTCAGTTGGATATAAGGCCCTACAATGTAAGATGCTTAACCAGTTCAGAATTCATTTAAACTAAACTTATTAAATATCGATAATGTCCAGCTATTTCCGAATTAAATTAAAATATTTAGATTTTAGAAGAGAAACCTGCAAAATCAAACAGTAATTAACTAATTAAAATTATAATTCATCATATGAAAAATCGACATAAAAAATCATATTTTATAGCTAGGTTCGCTACTATTCTTTTCCCGTCTACATTAATTGTTCAAACCTGCTGTTCTTTTCGATACTTAACCGGCCACGCTGACCATTTTTTTTGTTTTGTCTGTTAACAAACTAGTTAAGCATTTTGGACTCAGTAACAAGGGATTTCATTGATAATAACTCATCTAAAAATTCTGTTATAAATTGTTTTTCTCCAATATTCTATTATTATTTTTCATTCATCTTAACTCTCTTTATCCGTTACACATGATCAGTCATGCTTGATTTCATAGTTTGTGAATTTTTTTCAAATGAATTGTGGGGAAGAGCGTATTATCTGGCGTGATCAAAAGTTTGAACAAGACTCAAAACCACGTACTTGCCACTTCGTGGAAGCACAGCAATCGACGTCTCTCAAATTGTTCTATATACCCCATTTTCACTCACACGGCTTGGGATGGTTTCCAGATACTTTCCTATGGGGTGACACGTCGATAACATCCAGAACTTGCCTTCCTGATGATTTGACCATTATGAGATTCGAAACCTGGCCGAAAAGCGAAATTTCTAACCACTCAGCTACGCGCCCGTAATACTCAAGGTAGTGGGTTTCTGAATGAGGTGTGTGATATAAATGTAAGATGTGGAAGTAAGAAGGGATGACGATGAGAATAAGGAGCATAGATAGCCAATGATCCTTGACTTTCTAAGGCTAATATTCAGGGGTTCAGGGAATTGTCCAATCAGAAGAATTTTTTCCTCTAAGTAACAGTACTTGGGAAAAAATATATCTCATTTGTTTTCCTTTTCACAGTTGGAAAACAGGGTAAATGATAATGATTCGAGTCTGTGGACGGAGCATAACGGGTCTTAGCTGTTATGGTCTGACGAAAATATTATAAGCACGTATATAGAATTATACCTTTTCTGAGCATATATATATATATATATATATATATATATATATATATATATATATATATATATATATATATATGTATGCATTTTTTTCATTGTTTTTTACTGCTTTTTTTTCTATGGTTAATATGGCCATCGGCCATTTTCTGGCAAGGCGTTACAAATTTATTCTCACACTTATTTCTCAAGAACAAAACCAAATCGGATTTTTTGGAGACGAGATATTCAGTATATATTGGCTAGGAAAAAGCCGAAGGCATAATTTTGGAAGCATCCAACCCATAAATCATTTTCACCACAGAGAAAATAAGATTCTTCAAGCAATTGCTATCGCACGCTTTCTCATCGTGCAGATGTGGCAGATTTTGGAAGTACAAAAAATATTTTTAATATTAATCACCGTTTAACATTTCAGTTTTAGAAAGGTTTTACTGACCTTTGGCATTATTAACGCGTTTCAATTATTCAGACTAACAGTTATCCAACTAAACCAATAATTATAATATTTTACAAGCACGGGCAGATTAAGAATGATAATTTTTTTTGCAAGATATGGCTAGAGTTATAAATTTAGACAATAACCAGTGATGACATCAAACCTATCTAATGAATATCTGACGAAATATTAGGTTGGCAAGAGAGTCCTGAGTCATTTAGGAAGAGGGAAGAAGACAAGAACGTTTTACGGAGCAACACTAGCCTTTATTCTTCAAAATGCATTCCATAATGAACGGCGATGTTCTGCTAGTGATCAGCCAGCAACCGAGTCTGTCCAAATAGCAGCCCGATTGCATTGAATCAAAAAACTGTAACACAAGCTTCCTTCACTTCCTTCCAAAGTGTTGGATCGCTGGCCGCGGAGGAAGTGTGCCATAGTCACTCAGAACAGCATCAGACCTGAATGGTGGACATGGAAGAATCTCAATACTGTTCATCTGCTTAAACTTCAACTTGGCAATGTGTGGCCTCGCATTATCTTGCTGAAACAAAGCCCAACCTCGACTGATCAAAGCAGGAGATTCCTTCTTTAATTTGTTGTACACGCGGTTTAGCTGCCGATAATATAGTTTAGCGCAACCATGTAGAAAAAGGTCGAAATGCATTACTCATTGGAAATTCCACCAGACAGAGATCAAGATTTGTTGTTTTCTTTCCGCTTGCTACGTAAGTCAGGACTTCCTGGCCAATCTTGTATTTAAGATAATTTGGTCAAATTTCAATTAACCATTACATGTTCCCTGTTCGTCACTTTCGGCGTTATCAGACAAAGAATTTTTTGCAAGAACGCAATCTACATTCGTGAGATCAGATCTGATTGATGCTAATGGCTTGTAATTTTATTGGTTTTTATTTATTTATTTATTATTTATTTTTTTATTTTATTTTATTTATTTCGTTATCGAAATTGGTCGTTATTCTAATCAGTCCAGTACCAAGGAGTAGTAGTAGAGCAGTTTCTCATGTGGCCACCTGACCAGTCCCTCCTACATATCTGAGATGAAAGCTGGTGAAGCATTTATGCATATGTAGCATATCGTCCTCAAATATCCTGGCGAAACCCATCCCTTTCAGCAAATGATATCGTCTAACTTGAATGGATTTTAAGAATCGTTTGTTATCATCATTATATATATATATATATATATATATATATATATATATATATATATTAAGCAACTTCACCCCAATGAAGGCGGGAAGCAACTAGCATGCAAGGGGTGAGGGCAAATAGGAGTGATAGAGGAAAGGATTGACGAGAAGGATAGGGCATCTGGAGACGTCGATTGACGTTACATTTGAATAGTTCGAGATTATAGCTATCATGTAAACAAGAAATGGGGAGGAAATTCCACAAGCGAGAAGTGCGAGACATGAAGCTATTGAAATAGAAGAGACGTCTACATTTAAAAGTTTCGACAGTGAAAGGGTGAGAGCGAGATGCCAGCTTAGCTGAACGCTTAAATTCATGAAGTCTAAGAATCAGTGAACGCTGCTCATTGGAACAGTTACCATGAAAGTATTTGTAAAAAAGACAGAGTGAGGCAACGGCAAGCCTGTGAGAGAGTGACTGCAGCCGAGATGCCACATCAGGGCCAATTACATTGCAAATCCGGCTCTGGATTTTATCGTAGACCTTGAGACAAACAGAAGAGGCTCCGGCCATATATGGCAGCAATACTCCATGTAAGAGTGAATGTAGAATGGTTGATTTGTTATCCTTACACACACACACACACACACACACACACACACACATATATATATATATATATATATATATATATATATATATATATTTATCAGTTGACAATTAATAAGGATGATTCCAAGGAGGACATTAATCCAAAGTGATGTTGATGTAATTAACAGAGTAATATATTGATTATATATATATATATATATATATATATATATATATATATATATATATATAGACGGAACTAACCTGCTCGTTTCTCTCGAAAATGACCTCCAATCGGTTGTGGACTGGGGCACAAATTTGCTGGTAAATTTAAATGCCTCAAAAACAAAACTTGAATATTTCAATATTCAGTTTCAGGTAAAGAGGACTGATATGTTTATATATATACATATGTGTGTGTGTATGTGTGAATATATATATATATATATATATATATATATATATATATATATATATATATATTCACACACACAGGCACACACACATATAGATAGAAACATATTATCGTGTGCCCTCATTGAAAATCAGCATTTGAGTTCTCTTTACCAGAAATTGAACGCCAAGTTTCACGCGCCAGAGGCAAACTTGTTATCATTTCAGTCAACGATATTCCCGCTCAAATGTATCGGATTAATATACAATATAGACTTCCTGGCGAGAGTAATGAGGATTTTGACCCGATTCCATATCGCCGATACCTCACACCTCGCCGAATCTGCCATTTTTTGTTGATATGTCCGCAGGCTTGGCTCCTCTGCCTTCTACCAGTTCGCCAATTCTGAAATCATATTTGTAGACATTATTAATAATGCAGTGTGTAGATATGATCATTAATAGCAAAAGAGTCAATACTGTTTCCACGAAACTTTCTGGAAGAACGCTGTCCCTATATTGTTTGAATTTTCCGTTTTAACTGGAAATATTTTGAAACCAATGCGTGGGCGATCAAAGCTACATTCCTTTTCGTTTTTATCTATTAATATATAATAATAATTTCCCGTTTCTTTTTATACAGTTCTGAATCCAGAATAGACATTCTCCTGCACTGGTTTCCAGCCAAGTCTAGGTAGAGTATTCTAACATTTTGACTCCTAAAGAAGAAATGGGTTCATGATTTTCACTACGGCATAGATCGAAAGTAAATGTAACAGACTGAACCTGAATATAACCGTTATGTTAGCGGTTAATTAAGGACATTGGTAATCATGACTCTCCCCCATATCCTATCCTTTCTCCCTCTTAGTAAGTTTCGTCTTTTCACAATACTTCCTACGCCCTATTCGTCCATAAATTTTCTGAAGCAGATTACTCTTTGTTTCTATCTGTCCTTTTGACTGTCAAAGTCTCCAATTTCGTCATGGCCGACAGAAATTGTGGCAACAGGAAAGTGTTTCTAGAAATTATATTGAGAAGACCATGAGCGGAGCGTGAGATTAACGGAGAGGTTTTCAGGAAAATAGAAACATAAAAGAAACATGTACTCAGTATCAGAAGGAGGTGAGTTCAAATTTCTTAAATATGTAATAAAGGCTTGGAAAATTTGACACACATAGGTTCACTTCCGGTCCCTTCTAAATTTTTTTTTTTTCATTTTTATTTACACTTTATTGTTTTTATTACAACATTTTGGTCATTGTATCTCTTATTCCAGGTACAGTTTTGTCCTAAGCTTTTCCGCTAACATGAACTGGAAAAATTATCTTGAATCAATTGCAAGATCTGCAGTTAGGAAAGTTCCTTCACTGTCTTCCCGTACAGGAAAATTTCTTATGCCTTTATTTGTCTACTGTTCATCCAGACATCAAATATTGCTGCCACAGCAGGTTTGGGGCTTCTTCTATTTTTAGTCTTTCCTCAGATACGCGTATCGCCCTGTTCACACACTCCTCGGTTTCGGATTATCAATTGCTTGCTGTTTAGAGAGGAGGCACTGTGGGTTAATTGATAGCGGCTCGAATTGAGGAATCAGAGAGCCGAGTTCGAATTCCAGTCGAATCCATTACATTCACTTATGTGTTAATACCCTTGTGTATGAATCCATGTAGTAATCTATGGGTAAATAGATGGGGGCACCGATCTACCGCAGAAAGAAATGGCAATCTACTGCGGGGAAAAATCTGCCTCGTCAGTCACGTATTGAAAGATATATGATCGCCTAAGCGGGCATCACGCATGGCACATAAGTCACTGCTGTTTAGAATTGGGTTTCATGTTTCGATACACACAGCACATATTGAAGTGCTAAACCTAACTGACGTGCAAATGTATAAAATAACTGACAGATTATCCGGTTCACACTCCTCCCCGGTCTTTTGAGCATGAGTAGAGATTAATCACTTTTTCTGTCTAGCACTGGGTTTCATGTTTTGATACATACACACAACACATATTGAAGGTTAGAAGGTCAAGAGAATGAAGCGCTTAACCCAACTAACGTGCTTTTTCTGTTTAGGATTGGGTGTCATGTTTTGATACACACAGCACATATTGAAGGATAAAAGGACAAGGGAATGAAGCGCTTAACCCAACTAATATGCTTTTTCTGTTTAGGATTGTGTTTCTTGTTTTGATACACACAGCACATATTGAAAGCTAGAAAGTCAAGGGAATGATGCGCTTAACCCAACTAATCTGCTTGTGTAAATAGTTGCCAGATTATCTGTATTGAACTCACACTCTTTGGGTCCTGTCACTAGATCTAACCTTTATCCATTGTGACATGTGTCCTTGAGGACATCTGTCTATGAATTTCTGGGTATTATAAACCTAATTTAATCAATACCTGGTTAAGATACTGGAGAACTTTCAGAGGGAAATTAACAGGAGATAACTGATAACTGACATCCATTAAACATGGCACGTCGAACTAGAACAGTCTAACCCAGTGAGCGAAATAAAGTGTGAAGTTCGACATTCCAACCACCTGAAGAAGGCCGGAGCGTACAACTGCCGAAACGTTGTAATAAATATGGCGACAAAGGTGAGGACAATAGTCCGAACAATGTAAATTATGAAGATAATAATACCTCATCTCAGATAGATACAAAATTATGTTGTTTAAAGTTACTTATTCATCAGTGGAGATTGTCCAGCATTCACTGCCATATAGGAAGACTGATATTCTATAGATTTTAAGTATTCTTTTCATCTAACATTTTTTTTTCTTAATGCTTCTTGCTTAGCTTCTGAAAGACATTTCTAACATTCCTCCGTAGATTTACTACTAGTAGTAGCGCCCGGCGTTGCCCCGGGGATGTAACGGTAAGAGATAGATCAAATATCGACCATCATAAAGACTGAAAAATAAAATTGACAAAGATTATTGTTTAAGGTTGACGGACACGCATGTCTTAATTAGTTTTTTTTTGTTTGGTTGGGTTTTTTTTTTGCTTTTTTTTACGATTTGGTCAAAACCAAACTCAAACAAAAACATTGTTTTCAATCGTTATCAGTCTACCGATTGAATAGAATTTTATTATAAACAATTGTCTTGTAAATGGAATTTTTAAAGCATTCTGAATGTAGAAATAAAGAAAAAAGTGTGCAAGACAATAAGAAACACTACCTGCCAAAAAAAAAAGTGAAGTTTTGTTGAAATCGGTTGAAAAATGTAAGAAATCCGATCCCGTATATAAACAAACACACGCAGACACACACAAACAACCTGGGTTTTATAATAAGTGTAACTCGATATAAGTTGTCCCCCTTTCATTCTCGCGATGCCTCTTAATCGTGTTTTCAAATTGCTTTCGTGCAAAAACAATTGTGTTTTTCCAATTTTTGGCGCTGTTAGAACCACCGCAAGGTAATTTTACGTAGTCCTGTGAAGTTTTGTTGAAATTAGTTAAAAAATGTAGGATATCCGATCCAATATATAAACGCACACACACACACACACATACACACACACACACACACAAAAAAAAACCTGGTTTTATAATAAGTATGATTTATTTAAATAAACTAATTTACCCCTGTCGTAATAGTAAGTCTGGTCGATTTCATAAAGTAAAATTGTCATTTGATCTAAAAAAAAATTATCTATAATCTGTCGCTAAATCGGGCAAGTCGTGGCTTGTTAATATTAACGCCTCAAAAACAACACTGACCTTTTTAATCATCTCAGAGAACTATTTTTATCTTCTATCAGCAAGGCTGATGCTAACCTCCAGCAGAATGTCTCTTTGCACCTTCTCGAACTAACCTTTTCAGCCGACATCATGTTGAAAGAGTAAATTGCTTCATTATGTCGTACTCTCTATCTAAAAAAAGAAAAAAACAAACATACGTTTAATCAAAGTATAAAATTATGTGAAAAAAAAATTCAGTTGAAGCCAGAAAACTGCACTCAAAATATTTAGATTTCGGCATTAAATGACCCATAGAGGTGTTGTTATGCCGCCAAACAAAATCAGCAAATACAATTAACAGAAATACTGCATAACACACGGACGGTGGGAATATGCGAATTGCAACGTAGATGTCGCAAGGAAAATGTAAAAAAAAAAAATACGGACACTTTTAATTAGAATCAGAAAAAGACATATGACATTTCTGCGACGCATAACGAGAAAGGTGGGCTGGGAGAATTTGATACTCACAGGACATATCGAATAAAAAATGGGTAGTGGAAAGCAGCGGGACATCTACTTAATGAGTTAGTGTGAATGGATAGCAGAACGTTGGAGGGAGTATCGTCAAAGAGGCAAGCGTTGCAGAGGATGAAAAAGAACGGGAGCTTGTAGAAAACTATGATAACCCACGTATTGAAATGACACTGTACATCAACGTTTCCCAACATTTTGTCAAACAGTACCCACTTTGGGCACAAACTTTTTCTCAACACCACGTCAAATTAAATTTCGAACATTATACTGAATTTAACTTTCATAGCAAGATGGAATAACGCTTAGGTATTAGTGCAAAAATAATTTTAATATTCTTTTGATATCTATTGTAAATGCCAATGATGAAATCCTATAAAGAAAAATTATTTGATAATTTAACTCAATGTTTTTCAATTCGATGCTTGACTTTGGTGTTTACTGGCTAAGGCCCTTACTCAAAGTTCCATACTTCTTGGAAGTAATTGTAAATCACCTTTAACCTTTGTAATTTGCAGGCGGTTTCTTTTTGTAGCAAGATCTGAAACTGTGTTAAAACTAAATTCAGCCACATACGAAGCTGAAAAAGCAATGAATAATAGTTGGATAGCTTTCCACAGCACTTTCAAAAATTTCCTTTTGTAGCCAATCTCTATCTATAAAAGGCAGGATGTGTGTGTGTGTGTGTGTGTGTGTGTGTGTGTGTAACGAATGCACGTCCGCAATTTTCGACGGATTCGCACCAAAATTTACATGCACGTGCGAGAATGCCAAGACCGATTTTGCATTTCCCAACGCCCATCGATAGTGGAAATAATCGAATTTTTCATGCTTCTACGGCAGTTTTCATGTAGTTTGCAGCCATTTTCTACTGGCCAGAGTGAGAGCCAATAGCTGGCTGCCACGAATAGGCAGGAAGATTCTATTGGCCAGTGTGAGAACCAATAGCTGACTGACACGAATGTTAACTAGCATGCAAAAAAATATCGATAGCTGCATTTGTCACAAGTGGGAAAAATTTAAATCTGCATGGCACTTTACTCCAATGAGCTCATTTACTTGCTTGAACTCAATTTAGAATTGAAAATAATAACTATAATAATAATAATTGAAAAAGTACTTTAGAAAGAAAATCTGAGATACCATTAAGTATAGAGATGTATTGTTTTATATTATAACATAGACCATTAACTCCTAAATGTATTCCGCAGAATTGGGCTGGGTGTGAAAAAGTATTTGTTGTTAACATTCTTTTTTCATTCGGTTTTTCCAATTACGAGTCCTTTTTTAAAGCTGATCGTTTTGTGTTCATTTTGTTTAGTTCTTTTTTCGTAACAGATTTAATGTTTAGTGTAGAGCTTAGAAAAAAATCGCAGTGTGAGATAGGCAAGAAGTAAGGCATCTAGCAACATCAGCACGGCTAGGGGACTCCTTTAAAGGCAAGGAAGGGCAAAACTATTTTAAGTTAACTGATAGCGATTGCTGTACGAGTCGTACGATTTTTGAATCAAGCACGGGCAACGCCGGTCCATGCTTCTAGTATTGAATAATTGTTGAAAATCTGGAAAAAATGGATACATTTCCACCGCCACCTGAGTATGTTTAATGAAAAAAAAACTCCCAGTGCCCCCTTTCAGTATAACAGAGCCCACAAGGAGGGGCTATCACCCACTTTGGGAAACTATGTGCTAGACAATTCTTCTACCCAGTATCAATCATACATATTTATAAGTCTACTATTCTTTTTGTTTTAATATTCCTGCTACATCTGGTATGCTGCTCCTGCTATATATTTAGAGATTTTTTTATAAATATCAAAAAATAATGTGCAACGTTAGTGGTCCTAATCTGGCATCTCGGTTTCAATCCCTTTCTCACTGCTGTAATGTATTTTCCCTGTGGCTATTCTATAAATATTGTCATGGTAATTGTTCTGATAAACTTACGTCTGTTGTACCCTGTTTTTATGAATTTAAACGCAGTATTAGATTGGCATAAAGGTCCCAACATTTTACATTTGAAATGGCTAGAGTTAACCGTAAGTTCTATGTTAACAGTTTCTTCTATCACATTTCTTGCGTGTGAAAATTTCTTCCAGTTTCTTGATTTCCATAAAGTTTGATCTTCAAAAATTTAAATGCAATCTTAATCGTTCCTTTTGTTTTCGTAATTGCTTTTTTTTTAATTGTCCTCTCTCCTTAAAACTAGTTTTATTCCTATATCCTCTAACACTCGGTAACCCCTTGCATCTTAGTGGCTTTATTGCCTAACCATAGTGGTTTAATTGTACCGTCCGAACTTGCGGAACGATTAGCTTAAGAACATGATCTAATCTTTAAGGAATATCAATTCGGATAATAGGATATATAGGCACAACTGCAAAGCCGCATTTTATCTTATATTGTAGCTTAGATCAGCGTGTCTCAGACTTTATACTCTTGAGAAAACCTTGAATTATTTTTCATGCCTCAGGGAATCCCTGTATAAATATTTTTTTTTACCATTTTAATATCTATATATTTTATATTTTTTTTATCGTAGTTTAAGTGGTAAGCATAGCACATATACACCGTACATGCGGTCTGTACTCGAGTGAGTCACTCAGTCCGCCACGTCCTTCTTCTGTCCACTAATCAGTGAAAGCGTTTCACTCTAACTCCATGTAGACATCGCTAAATACATTCATTATAATTATTATAATTTTAAATAATATAAGACGTTGAAGTCTTTATTATAATAACCAAGGATTTACCAACTATATACCATACACCTGTAGTAAAATTACGGATATTATTAGGTTGGTGCAAAAATAATCTCGTTTTCTCTCATATGTTACTTTTATATCTGATTTCTGAATTAATTCGTCGATATATATATATAGCCATGTTATATATCATTTTGAAGCGCGTTTTTCGCTCTATCGAATCGTGTCATTCGTTACCGTTTTCAATCTCTTCATTCATTTCTTTTTGCAGGCTTTTCGACAGCATGGACAAAATTCAAATCCGCACGATTTTCTTGTTCCAGTTCGAACTAGGCCGAAAAGCTGCCGAGACAGCTCGTGAGATCAATGATGCGTTTGGCCCAGGAACCACTAACGAACGTGAGGCACAACGGTGGTTCAAGAAATTTCGCAATGGTGACGAGAGCCTCGTAGATGAAGACGGTCGCGGCCGGCCGACAGTGGTTGATAACGAACATTTGAAAGCCTTAATTGAAGCCGATCCTCGCAAAACCACACGAGAAGTTGCTGTTGAACTCGAGGTCGACCACTCAACAGTCGTTCGCCATTTAAAGCAAATAGGCAAGTCAAAAAAGTTGGATAAATGGGTGCCGCATAAATTGAACGATAATCAAAAAAATCGTCGTTTTGAGGTGTCTTCTACGCTCCTTCTGCGCAACAAAAACGACCCATTTCTCGAGCGGATTGTGACGTGTGATGAGAAGTGGATCCTCTACGAAAACCGGGGACGAAAACAGTGGTTGGATGCCGGAGAAACTCCACAACACTTCCCGAAGCCGAAATAGCACCAAAAAATGGTCATGGTTTGGTGGTCTGCGGCCGGTCTCATCCATCACAGCTTCTTGAATCCGGACGAAACGATTACGGCGGAGAAGTACTGCCGACAAATTGACGAAATGCACCAGACGCTCCAACGTATGTGCCCGAGATTGGTCAATATGAAGGGACCAATTCTCCTCCATGACAACGCTCGCCCACATGTTTCTCAACTGACCATGCAGAAGCTGAACGAATTGGGCTACGGGACTCTGCCTCATCCGCCATATTCACCGGACCTCTCGCCCACCGATTATCACTTTTTCAAGCATCTCGACAACTTCCTGCGCGAAAAATGCTTCAAAAGCCGAGATGATGCCGAATCGGCCTTCAATGACTTCATCGCTTCCAGAACTCCGGATTTCTATGCTAATGGGATAAATAAACTTGTTCCTCGTTGGCAAAAATGTGTCGATTCTAATGGTTCTTATTTCGATTAATAAAGTTTATTGTGAAAAGAGTTACGATCTTTTGAAGTTGAACGTCAAAAAACGACATTATTTTTGCACCAACCTAATAAACTGAAGAAAAATTACTCAAAAATACATTAGCCTATTGATCACTGTTTCTCGCGGAACCCTAACGACCTCTAGCGGAACCTGAGGGTTCAGGGGAAAACCGGTTGAAAAACACTGGCTTAGATGGTTAACACGCCTTTATTTATTTCGTATATTTAAATATTGGCATCGCATAAATGCTTCATGTTAACTGCCATCTGCAAATCCTTTACTACGAGCGAAACGTCGCAAGCCTTTCGCTACTCTATCGTTAATTCCACGGAAAGTTTTCAAACCAACTACATTCCTTAGTTCCACCATTCTAACTTTCACGGCTAACGCAAGCCATGCCCCGCCTATTTATTGGATTGTATATAAGCTGACGTTGCATATCATATGTTACCTTAACAACGGAATATCTTATTAGTAATTTAGAAAGAAAATCTTAGATACCAATAAGTATAGATATATTTTGTTTTATATTATACCATAGACCATCAACTCCTAAATGTATTTATTGGATTGTATATAAGCTGACGTTGCATATCACATGTTACCTTAACAACGAAATATCACATTAGTAATTTAGAACGAAAATCTGTGATACCAATAAGTATATAGACATATTGTTTTATATTATAACATAGACCATTAACTCCTAAACATATTTATTGGATTGCATATAGCTGACGTTGTTTTATCACATGTTACCTTAACAACGGAATATCATATTAGTAATTTAGAAGGAAAATCTGAGATACTAATAAGTATATAGACATATTGTTTTATATTATAACATAGACCATTAACCTCTTAACATATTTATTGGATTTTATATAAGCTGACGTTGCATATCACATGTTACCCTAACAATGAAATATCACATTAGTAATTTAGAACGAAAATCTGAGATACTAATAAGTATAGAGATACATTATTTTATAAGTTACATAGTAAACTCCTAAACGTATATATTGGCTTCTTCAAGTGTTGACATCGCATGTTACCTTAACAACTGAATATCACATAAGTACGTAAGAAAGTGAAATCTGAGGGACCGTTAAGTGTAGGGACAAATTGTTTTATACAGGGTGTCATGGGTAAGTTTTCGTCATTTTTTAAGTTTTAATTTCGTGCATGCGCGTTGTTTGTTTTTGATTTTGTCGACTGCACAGTATAGTAGGGTCAGTTGGGGACCAATTGTGAGCAAAAGAGCGCCATGATGCAATTCACTCCGCCAGAAATTTGGAAATGGTACTCTGTACTGCTTGGCATTCGCACCGGAAGCTCCAATACGAACATTTCAAATTGTATAGGTGTCAATCAGAGGACAGTGTAGAGGATTCAGAAAGAGTTGGAGGAGTTTAATGGTGATTACGAAGGTGTTTGGTGTGATTACTAGTGATGTCAACGTTATACCTACATTCATTTTCTCACAGGAGGCCTTCATCAAGTGCCTTGTGTATGTAGTGTTACTATGGGTCAAAAGAGTGACTCTGAAAAGACCCTATGTATGGCCACAGGACTCTGCACCATGCCATATAAGCAGGAGAACCCAAACATGGCTGTCAAAAACTTCTGCGACCACATCACTCCTTATGTCTGGCCAGCTAAATCTCCAGACTACAACACTCTGGATTATTATGTGTGGGGCGAAGTTGAACGAGAGACCCCCCCCCAAAAAAAAAATCCTTCTAACATCCACGATGAACTGAAGTCCGTTTAAAGAAGGGTATATCCCAGAACAGCTGCAGGAGATTCTGAAGTTGTCTGGAGGCCAAAGTTAAAACCATAACGATTTTATTTGATAAATTTACTCTTTAGTATTTCAAGATATTTTTGTGTAAGTTTGGTAAATATATATATATATATATCAAAATGAATAAAGGTTCCGTGTTATTTTCAATTTTGTGTAATTTAGACTACAATTTATTTTACCGTAACAACTGAATGTCACATGAGTAAGTAAGAAATAGAAATCTGAGATATCTATCTATATAGAGATACATTATTTTATATGATAACATAGAATATAAAAACCTAAACGTATATATTGGCTTGTGTAAAAGTTGATTTCGGATAATTTCTCATTTTTCCTTAACTGAATACTGCATTAATTAATAATAGGAGAGGCAAGTCGGAGAGTCTGATAAATATAGATATATTGTTTTATATTGTAGCACAACATTGTAAACGTACACACTTGTCAGAGCAGTCGACAGAAAACCCAGGGTCCATAAAGAAAGAGTTTTGAGTAAATCTCCTCAGAGATTTATTTCAGTGAGAAACATACTTTGGTTTTTAAAAAAGAAAGATTGTGTCGTCATTCTGTAAAATCAGTAAGGCATAAAATGATGCATAAGAATTCTGATTGAACTGGCGGTCTGTAGTCGGATATGCTAGCCAGCAAGCTATCACTTTGCGAAAGAGTTGTTGTTCCTGTCGTTGTTGTTGAAGTAGAGTTTAGCAGTAGCAGTGTAAAGGCAAAGCGAAACAGGCAGATCTTTCTGGAGAAAAAGAAATGAAATAAAATGAAATATAAAAAAAAGAGAATCGAATAAGAAAATAGAAATAAAACGATGGCTGAAGACGAAAATGAAGGCGATGAAAGCGAAAGTGAAAGTGAAAGTGAAAGTAAAAGGAGACGCGGATGTGAAAGTGAATGTTGGAGTGAAAACGAGGCCAGAAAAATGGAGGGTGGGACATGAAAACAAATTATTAAGTTGGTGTCTCCTGGTCCCATCTCGTAATGAGCGCTGCGGGGAAGCGGACACTCCAGGAGAATGCATAATACAAAATCAATAGCGACGACTACCACAGGCTAAAAGTAGGGAAACTTGAATTGAATTAGGCGAAGGAAAGAAAAATAGGAAGAAAAAATCAAAATACGAATGAAAGAGTAGAAAAAGAATGAAAAAAATAAATACATATATACATATATATATGTAAAAAAAAAGAAGGAGAGCCAAATACGAAGGGGGAGTGGGACAAGGAAATAAAAAAAAACGCAAAGAAAGTAAAAAAAAAAAATTCTAAAAAGAATGCGAAATGATATAAAGTGGAAATGTTTCTGTTCTCCAAGGCGGTTTGTTTGACGTGAACATTAGGAATTTGGGAGTAAGGTGAAATGTATGGGGAGTGGTAGGAGGTTGTTGAAGGGGAGACAGAAGAAGAAGAAGAAAAGGATGAAAGAAAGAAGAAAAAGGAAAAAGTGAAAAAAGAAAAATAGCGTGAAAAGAAATAAGAAAAATTAATATGAAAAGAGAATAAGGAAAAGAATTTTAGATCAATTGAAAAAAAAAAAACAAAATCAAAGAAATGAAAGACAAAATGAATAAGAAGAAATAAATAAAGACAGAACGAACAAAGACAGAATATATGGAAGAGTGGTTATATATATATATATATATATATATATATATATATATATATATATATATATATATATATATATATCAACATACAGCTGGATGTTAGGATAGAAAACGGTAGATTATATATACACACACACATATATATATATATATATATATATATATATATATATATACATACACGCACATATATCTATCTATCTATATATATATATATATATATATATATATATATATGTATATAAACTGAGAGAGATAGGGACAGATAGAGAGACAGAATAGATAAGTAAATAAAGTGTAGGTATGAAAACAAACAGCGACAGAATGATACGGCCATTCGTGGTTGTGCATGCAGATAGAATGCGAAAGCGAAAAATGAACAAACTTAGATAGACATATATATATATATAGAGAGAGAGAGAGAGATAGATAGATAGATAGATAGAAAGATAGATAGATAGAGTTACAAACAAGAAAAATTGAGTAGGCGTTATAGCTAAATAGATAGTCACACACACACACACATATATATAAATATATATATATATATATATATATATATATATATATATATATATATATATATATATATATATATATATGTATATTATAAACAAAGCGAAAGAAAAAGACGTAAATGCCAAAGATAAATATGTAGGTATTAAACGAATTACAAGCAGATGCATATATATCTGTCTATATCTATCTTTGTCTCTCTCTGTATATATATATATATATATATATATATATATATATATATATATATATATATATATATATATATATATATATATATGTGTGTGTGTGTGTGTGTGTCTGTGTGTCTGTGTGTGTGTTTGTGTATGTCTGTGTACATAGAGGGAGAGAGAGTAAGATGCATGAACGAACAGTGATAGATATTCTGAATTAAAAGCGAAGTCTAAGCCCAGAAGAAGATGAAGAAAATAATGAAGAAGACGAGGAAGAAGAAGAAGAGGAAGAAGAAGAAGAAGAAGAAGAGGAAAAAGAAGAACATGATGATGATGATGCTGATGATGATGAAGAAGAAGAAGTATTTATGTTTTCGTATGCAGAAAACAGTAAGAAAAAGAAACTGAATTTGGAAGAAGAAGACGAAGAAGATGATGATGATGATGATGAAGAAGTAGAAGAATAATTAGATTTAAATGATGGAGACTATACGAAAAATTAGATGATGAAAAAAAGAGAAAGTGAAGAAGAAAGAGAATAAGAAATTTAGAAGAATATTTAAGTGAACAAGAAGATGTAGGCGATGAGGAAGAAAAAGATAAAAAATATGATTTAGAAGAAGAAGAAAAAGAATAAAGAGGAAAAGAAGATGGAGTAGAATTTATGCACGAAAAACAAGATTTAAAGAGTAAAGAAAAGAAAGAGAAAAAAGAAAAGAAGAAATTTCAAAGATTATTGAGAAGAACAAGATTTAGAAGATGAAGGAGAAGAAAGACATGATGAATATTTATAAACAGTAGATGTAGAAAAAGAAGAAAAAGATGAAGAAGTAGAAAGAGGAGAAATTCAGAATAATATTTTGATGAAGAAGAAAATGAAACAGAGGGAGGAAGAAAAGAAGAAGACATTTTTTGAAAGCAGAGAACAGTAGAAATATAAATAGAATCTGCATGAAGAAGAAGAAGAAGAAGAAGAAAGAAAAAGAAGAAGAAGAAGAAAAAGAAGAAGAAAGAAGCTATCTTTTAGAATGCGGAAAACAGTAAAGAAAAAGAAATTAGACTAAGCAAGAAGAAGAAAAAAGAAGAAGTAAAGATATAATTCTGTAAAGAATTAGTTTCAGGTAGAAAAAAAAACCTGACTGAACCTGAGAAACAAAAAAAAAATATATGAATCCGTGTGTAGAAATTCAAGTAAGATATCTATGTAAACAATGTTCAAATAAGTGCCCGGTTTTATTACTTTTGTAAAAACACATAAATCTTGTGATTCTGTCTATTTCAAGTTCTCAGGGATTGCCGATAAGGTTTCGATCCCTCAAAAAAAGGAAAAAAAAAACAGAAAGAAATCAAATGGTGCTTGTTCATTTCGTCAGATTTTGGGAATTGGATGGATACTAACAATATGACTCTATAACTCGAATGGCAACGAGAAATAAAGATCACAGAAGTAAATTCCTAGAAAATCAGAAAAAGAAATGACAATTCAAATGCCCCATGGATCATTATTCAAAAAATGACTAAAGGTTTCTTTCGTAAGTTTGGGGTTCGTAACTTTAGGGATATATGTAGATAAAGGTGAAAACAGAATCATGAATGGTTAAAAATAGGTACTATATGTCTGTTAGAGGAATAGCGAAAAAGAGAGGAAGTGTTAGAAAGAGAAAAATAAAGAGGTAAATCATGGGAAACAAAGGGTGTGATAAAACACTGAAGGGGAGACAAGATATGTGCGGGAAGGGGAGGTCTCTAGAAAAATTGAGGCAGTGAAAGAGGCAGATTAAAAAAAAGGTACAGGAAGAAATTCCGTTGGCATTTTTTGAAAATGAAAGTGGAAACGTAAGAATGTGAGGAAAGTGAAAGTGAAAGTAGAAAATGGAGTTTGATGTCAAAATGCAGTGTTTTACCAAAGGCGGTAAATTTAGTCTACAGGATGCAAAAAACAAAAGAATTGAGGGAGCAGAAGTGGGTGTTTGTAGAAGGAACGGCGCAGGGTGGTAAAGCGCCAGGAAGGGAGGGAGGGAAGGTGAAAAGAAAGAATGAAAAAACGGAGACGTAAGAAAGAAAGATGACAAGATAGAAGAATTTTGTAAAAAACGAGTGGGTCTAAAAAAGAAGAAACCAAAGAAAGTGGGTGGAAGATAAAATGGCGGATAGGGAAAGACGGAAAGAGAAGTAAAGAGGTAAAAGAGAAAAGAAAAAAAAGAAATAACGATTGAAAAACAAAGAACATAATGTCCCAATGAATCAAGGCGAAATAAATAGCTAAACGAAAGAAAGACAGAAAAAAAACAGAAATATAGGAAGCAATAAGATACAGCTGAATGAAAGAAAAAAGAAGATAGAAAAAAGAAAAAAGAAAGTGATTCCAAAGAACGAAAGACAAAAGAAAGTAAGTAAGAACAACTAAAGAAAAAATCAACAAGACATGAAATTAAGAAAGAAAGAAAGAAAGAAAGACGGAGAAACAATGAAAAAAAGACAGGAAAAAGAAAATATAGAATTCAACAAGACAATGAAGAAAGAAAGAAGGAAAGAGGGTAGAAGGAATGAAGAAAGAAAGAAAGACAAGAAGAAAGAAAATAAAAAAAGTAAGTACGAAAGTAGACACTTGTGTCAGAAAATAATAAATTAACTTGATTAGAAAGAAAGAAAGAAAGAAAGAAAGGAAGGAAGAAGAATGTAAGAGTTGTGAGAGAAACGAAGAAAGAGAGAAAGAGGAATAAAATAATTAAAGAAAGAGAAATGGTAAACAAATAAAGTATGACAAACTAAAGGTGTGACAGAGAAGAAGAAGAAAGGAAGAAAGATGGAAAGAAAGAAAAAGTAAGAGATGTTGCATGAATAAATAACGAAAGGAAAGACAGAAAAATGAATGAATGAAATAAAATTAAAAGAGAAAAAGAAAGAGAAGCAAAATTGATAGAAGAAAGAAAGATAGAAAGAAATGAAAAGATTAGGTGCAAAAGAAAGAAAGAAAGAAAAAAGAAAGAAAAAAGAAAGAAAAAGAGATTTACTTGCGGAGAAAGTAAAAGAGATGAGATAAAATTAAAACATGTGTCTGAAAAGAAGAAAGAAAGAAACACAGAAGGAATGAATTAAAACAGATAAAAA
>OZ010610.1:71605381-71630381 GCA_963932145.1 Acanthosepion lycidas | reverse complement strand
TAACAATAAATATAAAATATATATAAAACTATATATAAATAATATATTAATCTATTTATTTATCTATCTATATATATATATATATATTTCTCTGTTTCTCTTATATATATATATATATATATATATATATATATATATATATATATATATATATATATGAGTGTGTGTGTGATTGTTTATTCGTATGAACTTTTGCGTATTTGCTTCTCTTTTTTCTGCCTGCATACATAAACTATGAAAAAATGTTGAAACCAAAATGGCCGTGAAAATATATTAGGGCTAAGAAAAACTGTTCGATAGAATCAGATATAAAATGGTAAAGAATTTTCAAAGGGAAGGAACATTCATAAAAAATTCGAAGAAGAAAATGACAACCCCACCAGACAAAAAAGAAAAAATGGATAAGAAAGGAAACGGTTGAACTAAGTCAGACTCGGCAGAGAAAAGAGTAGCTTGCGTTTCGGCAAAATGACGGGGTGTTGAATAAATGAAAGAAGGTATAAAATACGTAGAACTGAAGAATCTGCCCGAAGAAGAATGTACAGCGGCGGGCGGGGGAGATAAAAGAGAAAATATATATAGAAAATTAAGAAAGCGAGAGTGAGTGAAAGAGGGGAGATAATAAAGTGAGAAAGATATGGAAGTAAGCCGTCAACATTAAAATGCAAGAGAATAAAGAAGAGTATACAATGACGGAGAGAAATTGAGAATCAAACGATAAAATAATTAAAAAGGGAGGGTAAGTTATAAGCAAGATAGAAAAAGAGAGTGGGGAGGAATAGGATGAGGGGGAGAATGACTGTTAGAAAGAGACATATTTTTCCACAGAAGAAAGAAAGAAAGAAAGAAAGAAAGAAAGAAAGAATGAAAGAAAGAAAGAAGCTACAAGAAGAAGGGGGAAAATAAGCCCGGAAGGAGGTACAATGCATGTATGATGAAGAGGGAAGAGAGATGAAAAGGAGATGCAAAGAAGAAAAGGGGAGTGGGGACGAGAAAATATGATTAAAACAATTACAAAGAAGCTTACGGGCGAAAGAAAGAAAGGATAAAGAATAACAAGAAGGCAAATGAAAGAGAAAGACGATTAGAGGCTAAAGAAAGAAAGAAAGAAAGAAAGAAAGAAAGAAAGAAAGAAAGAAAGAAAGAAAGAAAGAGAAGGATGGGCAAAGCAGAAAAAGAAAGAAAAATGAAGCTTGGAATCTAAAGAAAGAAAGAAAAAAGAAAGAAAAAAGAAAGAAAGAAAATGAAAAAAATGAAGAAAAAAAAGTGAGGTGTATTTAGTAGAACAATGGAACATATGTCGCACCCCAAACGTAGGTATATATATATATATATATATATATATATATATATATACCTATATATATATATATATATATATATATATATATATATATTTCTTAGCTCTGTTATGTTTACACCTTAAAGTAAATTTAGTAAATATTTATATGTTTACCTGTGTATGCACGTTAAAAACGCGCATACGTTTGCTAATATCTATTTATGTGATTTAGCCACCTATATTAATCTATCTATCTATCTATCTATCTATCTATCTATCTATCTATCTATCTATCTATTTCTCTCTTTCTCTCCCTCTCTCTCTCTCTCTCTCTCTCTATATATATATATATATATATATATATATACGTATATATATATTGTGTGTGTGTCAGTGTGTATGTCCGTGCATCACAGAAGCCTTGTCTGTTTTGCTCTGTTATAACACTTCAAGGATTTCTCTCAATTGTGAAGATTGGAGAGACAGTGTTATGACGATCCGTGCATTTGATGCATCAAGAAGATTTGTTGACAGACCCACGGTAAAAAATTAGCTGGATTTGCGCCAAGAACATGACACGAATAACAAAAGAGGCACAACAGAAAAAGTAAAGAACAAACCACCAACAAAAATCAATCTCACCAACAGCAAATTAAAACAGAAATGTCCCTTGCTGACAATTGCCTACAAAACAACATAATATACCAAATTACAGTAAAATCAGTAGAAAGAATATATATAGAAGATCACTGGAAACATCATTTACATATATATATATATATATATATATATATATATATATATATATATATATATATATATATATGTACTCGAACAGCACAATTCTTTCTAAATATATATGGGAATTTGAAAAAGAAGTACATCAAATGTATGATGTATGCATCTATGTTCATATTTATATAGCTTAGCTCAGACAATTCATATGTTTATATATATATATATATATATATATATATATATATATATATATATATATATAGAGAGAGAGAGAGAGAGAGACAGAGAGACAGAAACAGACAGATCGACAGAGAGGGCGATAATTAGATGAATAAATGGAAAAATATATTAGAAGGTATCTGAAAACCATACTACGGGATGACCCAATCCTTATGTGTGAAAGTGTGTAGACGCAACGCATGGGGCCGTCGATAGATGTGCTAGGGTTTGAGTTTGCTAGTTTTGTTCAGAGTGTTGCTTATGCTAGGATAATACGTTCACCCCTAGAAACTGGAATAAGGACTGCTCAGCATAGTTGCCCTATAAAGCACAGTTTGGGTCTGTGAGTGTTGGACAAACACAAAATATACCTGAGTGAGAGTCAGCAATAAGAATTGGCTAGACGCCCTATTAGACTTGTATCCTCGAATAAGAGTGGCCATTATAAATAAATATACATATATACAGCGTCATATATATATATATATATATATATATATATATATATATATATATATATATATATATTTGTTTGAATAAAAACAGACCACGTTAAGGTTCCATGTAATAAATTATTTCACCATAACCCCTTTAACAGGGCTCTGGATCATCAGACTTTACTTCTAAAAATTTGAGCTCTCCGGATATCATCCTCCTCGGGTCTACCCATACGGATTACCTAAGTTTGCATAAACTATATATATATTAAAAAGAAGAGAAGAGAGGTGCCGCAGACGTTTTTTGTTGTAATGTGGATTTATTTAGAAAAAAACATATTATGCTTTGTTTTCCATAATTTTACGACACGTGTTTCTGTTCTCGCGACCATCTTTAGGTAAAAGCGGAGATTTCCACATATTATTAAAAATAATTAAATTTTTCCTTATCTTTTTTAATGTTAAATATTCTCGATATGAGACTTTTTCTGTTTTTGTGTTAGTGATCCGAATTTCTTTCTTGAATTGAAATTCGGATTGTCGCGAGACCAGAAACACCTATCTTCTCTTCTTTTTAATATAGATACTTTTCTCTCGTTGGAACCACTACAACCTCTTTCTTATATATATATATATATATATATATATATATATATATATATATATATATATATATATATATATATATATATATATATAAACAACTTAAACATGGACACCGTCCAGAAGAGATGCAAGAGTTTCTGTAGTCGTCTGAAGGCCGTCATTAAAGTCAATGACGATTTTATCTGTTAAATTTACTCTTTAATATTTCAAGATATTTTTCTGTAATCAAGGTAAATGTATCTGTTTAAATGAACTGGCAGCGTTATTTTCATTTGGCGGCATTTTTACGACAATTTATCCATCGTATTCTGTATATGTTTTAAATTGAGATTTCTGTTATTTTCATTTTTACGACAATTTATCCATCGCATTCTGTATATCTTTTAAAATGAGATTTCTGTTATTTTCATTCGACGACAGTATATCCATCGCACCCTTTAGATCTGTTAAAATGAGATGTCAGTGTGATTTTCATTTTTGTGTCATTTAGACGACAATTTATTCATCGCAATCTATATATGTGTTTGTATGCGTATGTGTGTGTTTGTGAGTATCTGTACATACAATACATACACACCCACCCAGGCATGTAGATATATTATGGCTCTTTTTTCTATACATGTACACATATAGAAGGCAGTAGACTTTCAATGCATTCTCTTTAAAGTGAATTTTATCTCTTCTTTCTGGTGCAAAGAGATGGCGCGGCGTCGGACAGCTGTTCCACAGGGATGGACACCTCTCAGTATAATTCTCCTGAGTTGCGACTCTGTTCTTTTACGGAGTCGCCTCTAAGCGCACTCTGCCCAAAGATGCAACTAAGAGATTATAAATAAACGTTTTACAAACTACACTAGAACAAAATCTCGGAATATATGTTTTAGGACCAAATTTTAGAGTGGACTTTTCGCGAAATACTGCATATTGCTGACAATTGTATACAGAGTGTCCATAAAGTTCGTGTGCACTTTAAAAAATTATAACTTTATTAGTATTTGCGGTAGAAATAATCTGTAAAAAATTTTATAAAGTTCAATGTACCTAGGTTTAAATATAGTTATTGAATAATTCTTTAGCATAACATTTGTAATATTTTTTAGATAAGTATAAAAATATTTTCTTTTTTTCAGAATCAATTTGGTCCATGGCTTCAACTGAGGAAAAAGTAAACTGTGTCCTTTGGTTGGCTGAACTGAAATCTACTATTGCTGTACAAAGAAAGTTTAGAATTGAATACAATAAAGAACCACCTCATAGGAACACTATTGCTAAATGGATGAAAAAATTTAAAGAGACAGGCTCCGTCCATGATAAGCCACGGTCTGGAAGGCCATGTATCAGCGACGAAAGTGTTGCATCCATAGAAAAATCCTTTACAGTAGTCCAAAAAAGTCTGTAAGACATGCATCATTAGAGCTCTGGCTGCCAAAGTCAAGCGTGCATAAGATTCTGTGGGCAAAACTTTATATGAAAGCTTACAAAATTCAATTACATCAACCGTTGTTAGAAGAAAATTATTACGGCTAACTTCCTGTCATCAATTCAATGAAAATTTTGGCAATAATGATGGATTTCTGAGTAGTTTATTGTTCTCTGAAAAAGCAACATTTCACATTAGTGGCAAGGTCAACAGGTACAATTGCCGTATTTGGGGAACTGGAAACCCAAATGAAACTGTTGAACATGAAAGGGACTCTCTTAAAGTTAATTTGTGGTGTGCTTTGGGAAAAAATCGGATCATAGGGCCATATTTTTTCAATATCGTGTTATTAACAGTGACAGCTATTTAGATATGCTGCAGAATTGCTTTATTCTGCAGCTTGAACAATTAAACTTGAAAGATAATACAGTGTTTCAACAAGATGGAGCTCCTTGTCACTTGTCGCTCTGCGTGTTAGAGAATTTCTAAATCAGGAATTTCCTAACAGATGCATCGGAAGGTGTGGACCATTTACTAGCCTCCACGTTCGCCAGATTTGACTCCATTAGATTTTTTATGGAGACATGTGTAAACAATTGTGCATGCAACCAAAATTAGTTCATTAGAAGATTTGAAAGCTAAAATAACTAATGTGATTTCAGTCATTACTGTAAATCGGTTGGCAAATGTTTTCCGTGAACTGCAAAATCGTATTACCCTTTGTATTGCTAATTATGGAGGACATGTGGAAGCTTAAATAAAATTTCAATAAAACTCTAAAAAATATACATTTACTTCTTTTTAATCCTTTTTACAAATTATTTCTATCGCCAATGCAAATAAAGTTATAATTTTTTTAAATGCACACGAACTTTATGGACACCCTGTATATTCCAATAAATTATGACTCAAACGAAAATACGTGTAGAAACATGTGCATGCTGATCTGATGCCCAATCCCACGAGTGCGCTTTTTTGGTTTCACGCTTTCCACTGACCTGAGGTGGAACCCACTACATTGAATCAATAGATTCATCTACCGTAAGGCAAGTTAGTTCTCTGTGCCGCGCCAGTGCCATTAATCCTTGCATTGAATACTGTTGCAATATATGGTCTGGTGTCCGCGCTGTTCATCTCGAGGTCATCGACAAACTCGGATATGCAATGTAAGAGGTCCTGATTTGGCATCTCGTCCTAAGTCACTTTCTCACAGACGTGATGTGGCTTCCCTCTGTCTTTTCTACATATATTTTCATGGCTCCTCTAACGAGCTTCTTTCACTGGATCCCCAACTTCATTAATTTAAGCGTGCTACTTGGTTGTCATCTCGGTCTCACCCTTTTACTATAGAAACAGTTAAATGTAACCGCGTCTTCTACTCCAACAGCTTCTTCTCTTGCACTTCCCAACAGTGGAACTCCCTTCCACTTACATGCTCCCTGATGGCTATAATCTTCAAATATTTAAATGTAATGTTAATCGATGTCTTTTGATGCCTTGATCCTGAACTCCGTCCTTTTCTTTATCCTTTCCACAAACACCCCTCTTTACTCTTGCTCTCACTCTCTGTAACCCCTTGCATGCTAGTGACACACCTGCTTCGCTTGATGTGAAATCCTTAAAAGATGTATTTTTCGTTAATTTAGGCTACTTGAATTTTTTCGTAAGACAAAGAAGAGCTTATATCTTAAAAACAACCCAAGATGTCCACCGAGACTTGAACTTGTAACGAATCACTTGCATAAACAAAGTGGTATCGACATTGATTATGATCTGACTCGATATTTTCACAGATATTGGCTAGAAGTCTCTCTGCTGCTGCATCCAGAGAATCGGTAATAGTTTGAAAGTCATGTTCGTTCCTTGCTCTGGGTATGTACAGAAAGGCACATAATCTTTCAAGGTTTCCCGCGAAAAAATCTGCACCGACACACGTACACATATAAACGAAGGCACTCGTGGAAAACAAGAGCTGAATAAATGCAGTGTTGAATGCATCTATCGATAATATTACTGCTCATTCTACAAATTAGGTTCGCCGAATATATACTGCTGGAATCTAGCAGTGAATTTCATTAGACTGACAAGATTACATTGCATGTGCCGAGTTAATGGGTCTCATGATTAGAAATATTCATTTTATATGAATATTCCCGGTCTGCGTCCGGAAGCCTGGAATACCTAAAAGAGAAAGTGAGTGGGAAAATTTTCAAAGTTCGCCACTACCAACTTCATTTTCTTCTCAAACGCGTATACAAAATCCACAAAGCCAAAAGAATAGGAACCGCCAATAACATTTCTAACAAAAATTACGCAAAATTCATAATCCTGCCCCCAACACTCTTACTACGAAACGAAACAGTCAGTTACGCGCCATGCGTGATACACGGTTAGCCGATCATGTATTTTTCGAGGCAGATGTTTACCCGCAGTAGATTGACATTTCTTTCTGTGGTAAACCACTTGCCATCTAAAGTTATAGAACGCCGTCTGTCCTGCTATTTACCCATAGCTGGGGGGAGAAGAAGAGGATTCATACCTTTCCCAAGCGTATTAGTCTTAAGTGAATGTAATGGATTCGATTGGAAATTATGTGTTTTTTTTTTCAACAATATCTTGCCATTCAAGTAAGTACATCTGTTGCCATCGAAGCATATAGAACCCAGTCTGTCATGCTATTTACCCATAGCTGACAGTGGGTGGAGAAGAAAAGGATTCATACCTTTCCCACGGATATTAGCACGTACGTGAATGTGATGGATTCGACCGGAAAGTCAGTCAGTTATGTGCCATGCATGATAGACACTTAAGCGATCATGTATCTTTTTCCTGTAGTAGTTAGCCATTTCTTTCTGTGGTAGGCTACAGAATCTGGGGGAGAAGAAGAGGATTCATACATTTCCCAAGTATATTAGCAAGTAAGTGAATGTAATGGATTCGACTGGAATTCGAACTCAGCTCTACGATTCCTCAATCCGAGCCGCTTTCCATCACTGCACCGTGCCTTGGTACAAATTAATCATACCTAATATTAGGATCGTTACCACCAACTCCAAGACAATCGGAGATATAATTAGGAAGAAAAATAAACCGAATACCAATTCAAATGATGGGATTCATCAAATAAATTGTTTTCAATGCAAAAATGTTTATGTGAAGGAGACATCACGTTATCTAAAAGCTCGAATCTACGAACACAAGAGAGACTTGTGTTTGAAAAAGCTATTTAACTCTAGTTTTGCATCGAAACAATGCTGGACATTCATTTCACTAATACAACCCTAATTAAAAAGAAGAACATAAACTTTTAAGGAGAACATACAATCAAAATTTAATAACAATATATAACAACTATAAAGACACGCCTAAAACATTACATTACATCGCCATTTTTCTTTGAAACCATTCTTAAATTATCTAACTTATATCGAATACAAGGAATACATGTTTAAAGCAATCAGCAATTAATTAGAATGATGTGACACTTCGCTGCGCTGGCTGAGTGCACAAAGGTAAAGAAGACATTAGAACGACAGACATACACAATTACGAATACATATTACCATCCGCTGCCTACTTAGACATACAAGAATCTTCACAGGTGCTAAATTGTGATTTTCAATTGATAATCTCAATTCAAACCCTGAAGATCAGAGTTGCGCAATTGATGAGAAAAATGTGTATTTATTATAAGCTAGTTCAGTTACATTAAGCTATATATATATATATATATATATATATATATATATATATATATATATATATATATATATATATATATATATATATATATATATATATATATATATATATATATATATATATATATATATATATATATATATATATATATATATATATATATATATATATATAGAGAGAAGGTTGGAGTAATGGATAGCGGCTTGAATTGAGGAATCGGAGAGCCGTGTTCGAATTCCAGTCGAATCCATTACGTGCTAATACCCTTGGAAAAGGTGTGAATCTTCCTTCTCTCCCTGCAGCTATGGCCAAATAGCAGGACAGACAGGGTTCTATAGCCTTGGATGGCAAATGGATTTGAATTCAGAGTTGTCCTACTCCTAGACCAGTTGCCATTCAAGGCTATAGAACCCTGTCTGCCCTGCTATTTACCCATAGCTCTAGGGAGAAGAAGAGGAGGAGGAGGAGGAGGATTCACACCTTTCCCAAGGGTATTAGCTCGTAAGTGAATGCAATGGATTCGACTGAAATTCGAACTCGGCTCTCCGATTCCTCAATCCTAGCCGCTATCTATTACTCCACCGTGCCGTTTATCTTATTTATTTTAGGATATTAGATCGAAATTATGTCAAAATCGCTACACAAGTGCAGGCGTGTTTCGATGTATATCAAATGCATCTCATCAGGACATGATAAATTACTGGTCATTGAACGATTTATTTAGATTTAAAAGCAGAATACAACTTTTTTTTACGAAAAAAAGAAAAAGGTGGGAGGTGGTTATAAGTTTTGTGGGCTTTACTCAGATCAACGAATCAAATATGACCTACGTTAAATTTAAACTAAGCAAAAAAGCAAAAATTAAGAAATTATTTTCCATAAATGGGCCATGATATGTAGATTAGAAGTCAATGGCACCACAGATGTTAAACATTCATATCTGCTCATACATTCGAATCCTGACTCAGGCCGGTATGTGTTGTTTAATACTGTTTATTATAAACAGAGCATTTACTTAAATATTTGTATCCATAAAAATCATACCCGCTCAGCCCGGTGGCTAGGATCAAAGTGTAGTATCTGTGCTTTGTGAGCTGCCGGGTCGGGTGTCTGTCGAACTCTCTGCTTGCAGAGAGGAACCCGGACGAAGCTCCGCCGAAGGGTAGGGTTTCGTTGGGGGAGGTTGACGGAACTGGCCCGCCTCGGCGGGTTGTGATGGTTATTTAATTTTGGCTGGGCCTCCGGGATCGGAGATACCCACATTAAAAAGGCCTTGTGCCACATTCAATCCTCGTGGGTGGATTGATAAATACCATCCATAAAAAGGATACCCGCTCAGCCCGGTGGCTAGGATCAAAGTGTAGTATCTGCGCTTTGTGAGCTGCCGGGTCGGGTGTCTGTCGAACTCTCTGTTTGCAGGGAGTAACCCGGACAAATGTCCGCCGGAGGGTAGGGTTTCGTTGGGGGATGTTGACGGAACTGGAACGCCTAGGCGGGTTTGGATGGTTATTTATTTTTGGCTGGGCCTACGGGCTCAGAGATACCCACATTAAAAAGGCCTTGTGCCACATTCGATCCCCGTGGGTGGATTGATATATACCATCTATAAAAAGAATGTATAAACATAAAAATGTCTTACAATAATTGTTGAACTTTGTCCATTTCATAATGTGTGGCGTCATATATAATGAGAGAGACAGTGAGTTGTGTGGGTTTGCGTGTGTGAGAGAGAGAGTGTTTTTGAAAGTTCTTTTGCTAAGCAGTCTTGCAAATACGTAAAATCCTTGTGGGGAAAACACCCTTTGGTAAAATCGTGATAAAATGTTGACACGTCATTAACCAGAAGCTAAGCGGCCTATGAAATCTCATAATGCCAAATGATTATGGTAACAATATCCGTGGCTAGATTAGAATAAGGATCAACGTTGTAATTTGGTCCGCTTTCGCCTTAGATAAATAAACATTGGTTGATAAATTTCGGCAGTTTTAAGTCCAAGATTATTCATTTTACCCAAGGAATATGGCTAGATTTATTTAATAAAGAATAGTTGCTTGCGGAAATTAAAAAAAAATGTTAGGAAATACCAAAGAAACATATAAGTATACTGGAGCAAATTAATGATATTCTTAGGATATATTCCTTATAAGGAAACATTTGGCATTCTTTGACCGAGCAGCCAATGCTACTTGAGTTACGCTTTTCTTCACTCCCTGGACATCGGGCTTGGATCAATGTGTAGTATCTGTTTTTCTCATCTCTAAAGGTAATATTAGTTGTTCCTGTATAAGGAAACATTCGGCATTCATTGACCGAGCAGCCACTGTTACGGTTGAAATTTTAAAATCTTTCTCAGAATTAATTTTTTACAAAAATAATTTCCCACTGGGTATCAAATTCAACATGGAGGCCTACATAAGTACTTTGAGCAGGTAGTTCCGCCGAGGTCAAGAGGATGGCTGCTGGAAGACTCGGTTGGGTTGGGTTGGGTTTGGTTTGTTTTACAGCATATCAACCTCTGTGGGTTATTTCAATGCCGACAAGATTTTTACTGCTAATTTTTTTTTTTTTTTACAAATTTACAAAATTTTTTTTCCCTGTTATTAAAATCTATTTTTGCACTTTCATTGTGTTTTCACCCTAGTTTGGGGATTAAATAATTGTCCATAGCAGGTGCTACCAGCCCGGGTCAAGTTGGACCTGGGACCACCAGCAATTAAGAGGTGGTTACACGCTTAACCTCCTGATCAGAGGCATTTCTGTTGGATGTAGTTTATCGTCTTACACAGGACACACCTGAAAGACACTATATCTGGTAACAGGACACTTCACCATGTCTTCTATTTCTGTAACTGGTTCTGGGTGATGTTCATTTCATACTTTGCACATTGTCCAATATAAATATTGCCTTCTCAGTCGTGACGGGTTTTATATTCATTTGGCGTAAATATAGAACATCCTGAAATTAGATGGTCTATGGTTTCCTGATATTTGTCGCAGAACCTGCATTTTGGATCCAGACTATTATGCATGACATTTGCCATAATTTCAAGGTGATGTACAGAAATTTTCTAACCTATGTATAAACAGTATACGGTACAAGGTCACCTATTATGGGTCAAGATTACTCTAATAATAATGTCAGTTTTTTTTTTTTTTTTTTTTGCTTTCTACATTGTCAATGAGGCTCTATGAATAGATTCACTCCAGACCTAAGGTGATATTTATATCTAAGACCCATTGCTTATGATGCTGGAAAAATTGTCGTTTCATTCGATCGTTTGAGGAATTATCTCCCTTTTTTGCCATTTTTAGAAGAGTCAAAAACGGAATATTGCTGGGATATCTGTAGGGGCTCAAGAGACGTTTTCCAGTCTTGATAGCCTTTAAAAAAATTTATTCGTTTGAGGATGAATTATTCTCCACTCTAAAGCCTCTATACGCAGAGGATGTATTATTTGACCCAAGGATTGAACGTACAATGTCTAGACAACTAAATTTATAATGAGTTAAGTTATTTTTCCGTGACACAACCCTGAATAGAGAATTGGAGCTAAACCGCAGTCAATTAAAGTGTTGATTCATGAATTTGGTGATATCGAGTTCAGTCCCTTGGACGGACAGTTTAAACTCAGTTGAAACAAAGAACTGAACAGTGTTAAAGGCAAACTAAACGGAATATTCGTCTATATCTCTGAGATGAGGTATCATGATTACTTGCATTATTTACATTATGCGAACTGTTATCCTCATCTTCATTGCTATATTCAAAACGTTTCGTCCTCTATATCTCTGAGATGAAGTATTATGATTACTCGCATTATTTACAATAGTCGGACTGTTATCCCAATCTTCGATGCTATATTCACAATGTTTCAGCACCTATATCTCTGAGATGAGGTATTATGATTATTTACATTATTTACAATAGTCGGAATGTTATCCTAATCTTCAATGCTATATCCTCAACCTTTCGGCCACTATATCTCTGAGATGAGGTATTATGATTACTTGCATTATTTACATTATTCGGACTGTTATCATCATCTTCATTGCCATATTTACAACGTTTCGGCTGTTGTACGCTCTGGCCTTTATGTCTATGTCTCTCTATATATCTCTCTATATCTATGAGATGGTGTATTATGATTAATTGCATTATTTACAATAGTCGGACTGTTAATCTTCAATACTATATTCACAATGTTTCGGCCCCTATATCTCTGAGATGAGGCATTATGATTATTTACATTATTTACAATAGTCGGAATGTTATCCTAATCTTCATTGCCATATTCTCAACGTTTCGGCCTTTATATCTCTGGAATGAGGTAGTATGATTACTTGTATTATTTGCATTATTCGGACTGTTATCCTCATCTTCATTGCCATATTCACAACGTTTCGGCCGTTGTACTCTCCGGCCTTTGTGTCTATGTTTCTCGATATATCTGCCTATATCTCTGAGATGAGGTATTATGATTACTTGCATTAATTTACATTATTAGGCCGTTGTACGCTCCGGCTTTCTTGAGGTGATTAGAAATTCGAATCGAACTTTTATTTCGCCCATCGGGGTAGATTGTTCTAGTTCCACGTGCCATGCTTCTTCCGGATGTCTCTGTTATTTCCCTTTAAATCATCACTCCAGTTTTTTTTTAGTTCATCACTGCTGTAGCTTTGTATTGAACTCACAACTCTTTAAGTCTAGTCACTGGTTCTAACCAACGTCTACTGGGCCATATGTGCTTGGAGAGTTGACTTAAAGGGAAATAATTGAGACATCTGAAAGAGGCATGGCACGTGGAACTAGCATGGTCGAAACATTGTGAATATGGCAATGAGGATGAGGATAACAGTTCAAATAATATAAATAATGAAAGTAAAGCGTGATATCACGAAATATGGACAGCGACCGAGAACAATCTGCCCCGTAGATTAAATAAATGCTTTACTACAGGAGCGGCAGAGACCTGTAGAAAGACGAAGGATGAAGAGACCTGAATTTTATAATGATAATCATATTAAAACGGAACATTAGTCAAAATGTAAGTAAAATGATTAACGGTAACTCCTCATCCCGTAAGCTGTAAGATTTGTCCTCTTTAGAGTCAAAATTTGTCAATGGCTATTAGTTCTATAAAGGCGGTTTCTGTTACTCTTACTGCTGCTGTAACTACAAATGCGCCTGTCAAGGCTATATTTTTAGATCTTTGCGACTACTGCTGCCGTCATTTCAATTGCAGCTTCTGAGGCAGACCCCACAATCTAATAATTCCATCGACATCAAGTATTATTTTACTAGTTCTGTGTAGTCCTCCTCTTATTTCGGCTCCATACCGACTGAAAATCCTACGCTAGATATTCCCCTTGCGGAAGCACTAAGGAAAAAAAAAAGATTTGAGGTTCTCACGTTGCTGCTTGAAGCCTTATACGCGCTTCAGCTATGGCTGACGGTGATAACAAAAATATTTCCTAAATTATTTTGAATTCTGTGATTAAGCGTTTTTGTCATTGCACACTTTTTTTAACAGCGTTCACCCCACCCGCGTCATTTTGCATTTGTTAAAAGAATTCTTGATGGAAACAAAGAATAAAAAAATTACTTTCTTTTTACGGCCGTGACCCTTCAGGATGTAGGTGATTATGTATCTCCATAGATTTTTATCTATGCATCTGAGCCCAATTTTCTATTCAGATTCCTCCGTTTTATCGGCGATCATGACTCTCCACGGCTTCTTTTATTGATTGTAAGTTGCCATGCCTGCATCAGAAGAGGTCTCACTTTCACCAATAATGCCTTCTGCGAGAAGATCAGCATTAGTCACCCTATCGTCAAAAATATTGCCACAAATCTTACGAAGACAGCTTTTATGGAAGACACCCAAATATATGTGGCCCAAACCCGTATTTTGGTATACAATTTGACACTTCTCTCCTTCCATAGATGAAGGACGAAGATTCCGAAATACAGTTGTAGCTTTGGCGATCCCATTATATATATATATATATATATATATATATATATATATATATATATGTTTGGTTGGATTGATGTGAGTTTGTGACCCTTGGTTTCTCGCTTTTGCGATCGGGTTTGTCTGACGATCGCAAAAGCGTGAAACCCAGGGTCGCAAACTCACATCAATCCAACCAAATATGTTAGCTCTATCTCTGATATTGACGCATATAATATATATAAATAATTATATATATATATATATATTTATATTTATATACAGAGATTTTTCACACACATATATATATATATATATATATATATATATATATGTATGTATTGAAATAAATATCTATCTATACATCTATCGATATATATATATATATATATTGAAATCTGTATCTATCTATCTATCTATCTATCTATCTATATATATATATATATATATATATATATATATATATATATATATATTGATAGATAGATAGATAATTTCAATTTCCCCACACTAAAACAGACTATATGTGACATTTTGAGAATATATACTGATTTTTGTTATTAAGGTTACACCCAACTATTTCAATATCTATTGAACGCTTGAAGAAGGATGGAATGATGAGTCGAAACACCGTTCGCAAGGTTAGATTGGTTAATTTAATTTATACAAGTCTTACATATAGAGCAAGGTACCAAAGCCACTAAGACGCATGGAGTTACTGAGTGATAAAAATGCAAGAAAAAGAAAAACATTAACGAGATAGAACAATAAAAGAACAGAGATTAAAAAGACGGTAGTTAACGGTTGACATTGCTCTTAAATTGACTTGAAAGCAAGAAACCGGAAGAGAATCCCACATGCAAGTAGTGCGAGCGAAGAAACTGTTAGCATAGAAATTGCGGTTACATCTAGTAATTTGAACTGTAAAATGATGAGACCCAATCTAGTACTGTGCTTGCTTTCCTAAAGTCTAGGTACCTTAGAGGAAAGCACATCAGAACAATTACCATGAAAATATTTATCGAAAAGGCACAAGGAACTACGTTATGTTGATCGAAAAGTAAAATAAAACAGAAATGCCAGGTCACGGCCAATAACATTGCAGATTCATCATTGAATTTTAACAAGAATCTCTAAATATTGTAACAGAAGTAGGAAACCAGTTGTGTAGATATAGGTCCGGTTTATACTGGGATAAAAAAGGGAGGCAGTTGTCCAACGTAAGAAGGTTTGAGATGATAAAACAGTTTTACGGTTTATAAATAAAAACTAAGATCTAGGTTCGGTTTCTATAGATAATAAAAAAAATGGTATACCGAGTTCTATTTTATGAATAGAATAAAAATGTATTTGCTTCGATTAAAGAATTGAGTTAAAAAGGTTCGATTACGTGCTCATACCCTGGGGAAAGGCATGAATCCTCTTCTTCTCGCGCCCAGCTATGGGTAAACAGCAGGTCAGACCGGGTCCTATAGACTTGGATGGCAACTCGTCTATCGCAGAATGAAATGCCGACCCACTGCGGTAAAAAAAATCTACTTCGTCAGTCATGTATCGAAAGATACATGATCGCCTAAGCGTGTATCACGCATGGCACATAACTGACTGGCCCGTGGGAAAGGTATGAGTCCTCTTCTTCTTCTAACTATGGGTAAGTAGCAGGACAGACCGGGTTCTATAGCCTTGGATGGCAACTGGTCTACTGCAGATGGAAATACAAACCTACTGAGGGAAAAATGTGCCTCGTCAGTCATGTATCGAATGATACATGATCGCCTAAGCGTTTATCACGTACGGCACATAACTTACTGACTGACTTTCCAGTTGAATCCATTACATTCACTTACGCGCTAATAACCTTAGGAAAGGTATGAATCCTTTTCTTCTCCCTCCAACTATGGGTAAATAGCAGGACGGTAACAGGTAAACAGTCTGCCTCGTCAGTCATGTATCGAAAAATACATGGTCGCCTAACCGTATATCACGCATAACCCATAACTGACTGACTTTCCAGTCGAATCCATTACATTCACTTACGTTCTAATACCCTTGGGAAAGGTATGAATCCTCTTCTTTTCCCTCCAGCTATGGTTAAATAGTAGGACAGACCGAGTACTATAGCCTTGGATGGCAACACGTCTCACTACTGCGGTTAAACAATCTGCCTCGTCAGTCATGTATCAAAAAATACATGATCGCCTAAGCGTTTATCATACATAGCACATAACTGATTGACAGACTTTCCAGTCAAATCCATTACATTCATTTACGTGCCAAATACCCTTGGGAAAAGTATCAATCCTCTTCTTCCCTCTCCAGTTATGGCTAAATAGCAGGTCAGACCGGGTCCTATAGCCTTGAATAGCAACAGTTGTACCTACTGCGGGTAAACAGTCTGCCTCGTCAGTCATGTATCGAAAGATACATGATTGCCTAAGTGTGTGTCACAAATGTCATATAACTGACTGACTGTGCCGATTTCAAATTTGGTTGTCTCGAAGTAATTAATTCATATATATTTCGCAGCTTGTTAAATGATTGAACACAATGTGATCTCTTCGTTAGCAACTATTTGAGAAAAATGAAAACCTTTCATTTAAAATCTCCTTTAATATTTAATGCAGACTCGGACGTTTAACCTTCGTAGTACAGTGTAGACGAAACAGAACAACTGTCAGATCATTTTCCTAATGGAGATTAAATTCAATTCTAGCATTTCCTGGCATGAATCACATTCTTTAGAGAATATCTCGACTGACAGATTTGATAAATATATTCCTGTTCACCACTGGATAACTTGGTAAATTTTACACTATCTTTAACGTTTCCGCCGTTGTACGTTCCGACCTTCTTCAGGTGGTTGAAATGTCTAACTGAACCCTTTATTTCGCTCGCTGGGGAAGACTGTTCTAGTTCCACGTGCCACGTCTAATGGATGTCAGTTATCAGTTATCTCCTGTTAATTCCCTCTCCAAGTTTTCCACTGCTTTAATCAGGTATTGAACTCACACTCGATGGTTACTGTCACTGAATCTAACTAACGTGTTCAGTTCGACATTACAACCACCGGAAGAAGGCTGGAGCTTACTGTTATGGTGACCTATCTACATTAGAATGAACTCTTCCTTATTCATAAATACTGACCTGCGAAACTTCCTAAGCTTGTATCACGCATGTCACATAACTAACTGACCCATGGGAAAGTTATGAATCCCCCTTTTCTCCCCGCCACTGCTATGGGTAAATAGCAGGACAGACCGGGTTCTATAGCCTTGGATGGCAACTAGTCTACCACAGAAAGAAATGGCAACCTACCACAGAAAAAAAAAATCTGCCTCGTCAGTCATGTATCGAAAGGTACATGATCGTCCAAGCCTGTATTCCGCATGGCACATAACTGACTGACCCTTGGGAAAGGTATGAATCCTATTCTTCTCCCACCAGCTAAAGGCAAATTTCCGAAGAGACCGGGTAGCAACTGGTCTACCGCAGAAAGAAATAGCAACCTATAGCGGGAAAAAATCTGCCTCGTCAGTCATGTATCGAAAGATACATTATAGTATGGCAGATAACTGACTAACTTCCACTAGAGTCAAAATAATAACTATAGGTTCGTTTTTTATTTAAAAGTAAACAGGTAAATCTCAGTCCGGTTTCAGAATAGATTAAAAAAAGGACTTTATTCCGGTTTAAGTCTATAGGCAAAATTTTAGATCTAGTTCTTCAAAACTAGAGTTAAAAAAGCAGCCGTAGGTCTAGTCTTAAACTAAAGCCAAAGACATAGGTCTTTTTTGCATAAAAGTTTTTAAAAAGTTACATCCGTTTTATGAATAGAATAAAAAAAAATGGACACCGGCCTGTTTTCAGTATGTAACGAAATTGAAATCAGATTTAAAAAAAAACAAAAAAAACAAAACGTAAATACATGTCCGGTTTTACATTAGAATCATAAATTAATTTAACAATTAATAAATCTCGTGTTTAGTCTTTGTTTACGAGGCTTCTAAGCGGCAATGTTAATTAACTATTATTACAGCTGCTACAATCGTTATTGTAATTACCTCTCTTCTTTATCTGGCCACCAGAATTACAGCAAATATTACGATTACTCTTGCTGCTCTAACAACGACAGCTTTTATTATTACTCCTACAATAGTGCATCCTGCTGCTACAGCTGCATCGACTTCTTGTGCATTCACTTAACGGGGGGTGGCGTTACTTGCACTGTAAACTTATCGGTTTTTTAATTCGTTAGGTCTGCGCACACTACTCCATTCGTTTTCTACGTGCGTGAAGGGGGAAAAAATTGAAGAGAGAAAAGGGAGACAATCCAGACATGGCGTTAAAAGGGGCTGCACCTAGATTCTAAGTGATATCTCTATAAACATCTAATGCATTAGAATTGCCATCATTATCGTTGTGGCTATAGATTTCGTACCGGTGTTATTAAACAGGTAACTTAGAAAAATCAGCATCAGTAGCCCTCATATGATACGAGGCTTACGGCCACATTACTTAACAGTTGTCCTACGATCACCGAATTTAAGCAACATTGATCCTGGTCAGTACCTAGATGCTTGGGGAATGCCAGGCGTTGTAAGCTTTTATATGAAGGTGATATAATGGATGATAGCTTGCTATTGTTAATCGGAGAGCCGAGTTCCTCTTGGTAAAAAGTAGTTAAAATGAAATTCCAATCCAGTTTGATGTTTCCCTGGTCACTATAATCTTGACCTCTTCAAGTTTAGAATCAATCCTTAACCGTATCTCATATTTTATGCCATACACCTCATTCCTTAATCCTATTGCTTGAGTGGTTCTTGGGCCTTGTAATGTGAGTATTAATAATATTGTTGGAATATTTATGGATATAGCGATTTACCAAATGTAAGTTTAGATATGGCCCATGGTCGAAAGTATGGAGCACCCCGCGAGGATCGAACTTACTTCTTATTCTTATTTATGTATGTCGCTTCATGACGTAGGCGATTATGGTTCTCTACGCTTTCCTGTCCTTTGTAGCTCTTTTTTAAAACGTTTGTCTTTTTCTTATTTCTCCTAAACCTTTTTCATCCGTCGATTTATTCAAGCTTATTCTTCTTTTATATGCCGTGTCTCTTCAGAACGTTGAAGATCGTGGCTCTCCACAATCTCCTTCCTTT
This sequence comes from Acanthosepion lycidas, assembly GCA_963932145.1. NCBI lineage: Eukaryota > Metazoa > Mollusca > Cephalopoda > Sepiida > Sepiidae > Acanthosepion > Acanthosepion lycidas. The sequence goes on along the minus strand of OZ010610.1, from coordinate 71,610,860 downwards.
GTACCGCTTAATAAATTTGTCTTTTTTTTTATCTCTCCTGAAACTTGTTCCTCCATTCATTTACTCAAGCTCATTCTTCATCTAATCGCCGTGTCTATTCAGGACGTAGGCGATCATAGCTCTCCACGATTTCTCGTCCTTATAGGTTCTTAATTTTTTTCTTTGTGTTATCTTTCATAAACTTTATTCCGCCATCCATTAACTCGACCTCACTAAGTAGGTTATGCATTGTTTTACCTAAAATCTGTCCTGTGAGTATCAAATTTTCCAAGCCCCCTTTTCTCATTACGTGCCCTAAAAATTTCAACTGTCTCTTCCTAGTGTTAAGCATGTTTCGTTTTTGTTTCCATCTCTATCTATAAAAGGCAGGATATGCGTGTGTGTGTAACGAATGCACGGCCGCAATTTTCGACGGATTTGCACCAAAATTTACATGCACATGCTCCAAGTTAGCGGGAAGGCCAAGACCGACTTTGCATTTCCCAACTCCCATCGATAGTGGAAATAATCGATTTTTTCATGCATCTACGGCAGTTTTCATGTAGTTTGCGGCCATTTTGTACTGGCCAGAGTGAGAGCCAATAGCTGGCTGCCACGAATAGGCAGGAAGATTCAATTGACCAGCGTGAGGGCCAACGGCTGACTGACACGAATGTTAACTAGCATGCTAGCATGCAAAAAAATCGATTGCTGCATTCGTCACAAGTGGGAAAAATTTAAATCTGCATGGCACTTTACTCCAATTGGCTCATTCGCTTGCTTAAACTCAACGTTGATTTTGATTTACGAGTCCTTTTTTAAAGCTGATCGTTTTGTGTTCATTTTGTTTAGTTCTTTTTTCGTAACAGATTTAATGTTTAGTATAGAGCTTAGAAAAAATTCGCAGTGTGAGATAGGCAAGAAGTAAGGCATGTAGCAACATCAGCACGGCAAAGGGCACTCCTTTAAAGGGAAGGAAGGGAAACAATATTTTAAGTCTAGTGATAGCGATTGCTGTATGAGTCGTACGATTTTTGAATCAAGCACGGGCAACGCCGGGCCATGCTGCTAGTTTTCTATAAAACTTCGTCGTTGCTTACGTATTTGGTCCATGGTCTCTTCAACTTCCTTCAGTAGAACCACATTTCTATTGCTTCAAGTCTCTTCAAATACTCTGCTTAGCTTTTAGAAAGCATCTTTGGCCGTCCAAATGCGTCTTCAGATCTCAGTGTCACATTTTCCGTCCTCTAAGATATTAAAAAAGGTGATTATCCAGGATTCACTGTCATATAGGAGGACAGATATCACATAAGTGTTCAATACACGTTTCTTTGATTCTAAAGAAATTTTCTGTCGCTTAATATACTGTTTAGCTTTTTAAAAGCAACTTTGGCCATCTCAATACATCTTCGTCACACTTTCCGTCCTCTAAGATATAAAAAAGGGGTTTGTCCAGCATTCACTGCCATACAGGAGGACAGATATCACGAAATGTTTCAGTAATCTTTTCTTTTTCTAACGAAGTTTTTCTGTCTCTTAATACTTTGCTTAGTTTTTAGAAAGCAACATTGGCTCTCCCAATGCGCTTTCGGATTTCAGTTTTTGATTTTGCGTCCGCTTTTAAAACTACCCAGATATTTAATTTTTTTGTGTACTGGTTTTATTTTGGTATTTTCGACTTGTAATTTGTATATTGGACTCATCCTTTTGCTAACAAACATGCATTCTGTCAGTGTTTAATACTTTCTTAATTATTTCCCGGTTTTCCTTCGCTACTTCCTGTTTTTGTAGTTTTCCCAGCAGAACAAGCTTCTTAACCATTACGCCACATCGAAGTTCATATAACGTTTATTGCAACCAAATTCTTTTTACACTAACTACAGTTACATCACTCGTCCTGGGTATGACAATAAACTACATCCGCGTCCTGGGTAAGACGATAAACTACGTTCAACAGCAAGGCCTCTTTATCGGGAAATTTGGGGGAGTGTGAAACCACCTCTTAATTGCTGGTGTTCCCAGGTCCACCCTGACCCAGGATGGTAGCAGCTGTTAGGGTCCCAGCTATGGGCAGATAGTTAACCCCACAAAGTCGGTTCAAAACGCGTCAAGTGTAAAAATTATTATCAGCAATAATTTTTTTAAAGAAAAATTACCAGCAATACATTATTGCCAGCAATGCATTTTTGAAAAAAAAAAAAATTACCAGGTATAAATTTTTGAAAAAAAAAAATACTAGCTATACATTTTTTTTGAAAAATATATTACCAGAGATATATTTGAAGGAAGAATATTACCAGAAATAGATTTTTTGAATGAAAAAATATTACCAAAAAATTGTCGGCATTAAATAACCCATTGAGGTTGATATGAAGTAAACCAAACCAAACCAAACCAAACCAAATCAACCCAAACCAAACCAAACCAAACAAAATCAACCAAGCCAAACCAAACCAAACCAAATCAACCCAAACCAAACATGATTCCAAAGCCTAATAATGCATAAGTTAAAATGACGTTATATTTGTACTTAACTGTAAATTTTAGCATGAATTACGGTTTTGACGGTATATAAAACGCACTTTTTTTTTACTACAAAATTCCCCTGCGTCTTATATGTCATATGTGAGTCTAAAATTCACGATAGTCGGCCGAAATTAGCTACCTGGCAACTCCTATTAGCATAGACGTTAGGGTAACTTTCATATACCTATTAACATTATTTAAAAGACTATTATGCAGATTAAAAGTGTTATCATTGATAATATTCATTATATTAATTTCATCAAGTTTAATATTAGTACTTTGTTTCACTAAAATTTCATTAATATTTTTCTTCGGATAACTTCCGATTGGATTGGTATAAATACAATCAGAATTTTTATATCCTAATTATTCTGCTAAGACGTGGGCACCTCGAAACGGCGTAATGGTTAGCAATCTTGCCTTGCTAGAACAATTACCACTGAGTAGTGAGTTCGATCTTCTCTGGGTGCCCTATAATTTCGGCCTTGTGCCACGTCTAAGCTACGCTTTGAAAGTCAATATTTTGCTAGACGCTGCGAAAAAATTTAACTGAATATTAATGGTAATTATTAAATTGCTTGGTTTTTATTTTGTTTTCTTACCTTCGGATATAATAAAGTTTTTTTTTACCAGACCCATGATCTTTTTTCCTATTATATTCCAAAATAATACCTCATAAATATGGCTGTGCCATTTACTAATGATTTTAATAATTACTAATTTTTCCTTGATTTGCCTGCTGGAATTGGTGTGCGTCTTATTCTCCAGTGCGTCTTGTATGCCGTCAAATACGGACATTCTTCCGGTTTGTTTTCCAATAGTTAATCGAAGAAAATTTCTTGGATTAGGTGACCGAAGAAGGAATACTGTTGAAAGCGTATAAACTGTTAGTCCAATAAAGTAGGGAAAATTCACAGCATGTGGAACATTTTCGCATCGTGTCGCTCCGAATTTTGAATGCATCGTATTTACAAAAAGAGGGTCGGTCGCTACATTGTAGCAAGTTTTACCTATTGATTCACTCGTGAAAAAGAAAAAAAAAGTCTCTTTTTTTATTCAAACGAGTCAATAACCTGGTACCTTTGTATGAAACTGAGGTAACCCGAATAGGGTAACATTTTTTTTTTCGTTTGAGATATTCTTTTGAGATTAACTGCAGGTGAAATTTCTGGGTTGATCAAGAAAACGTTAAAATACTTCTCCGAACATTCTAGTATATTTTTTTTTCCTTCCACATAAAATAACGCGGCTGAAAAATTACATACACTACTGTCCAGATGTGCCACCATACATCCTGGCATTGGGGAAGTGCAGAGTGAGCCAGGTAATTGAAAACAGATTACAATATTATTAGGTTTGTTGCAAAAATAATGTCGTTTTCTCACATATGTTACTATGTGAGAAAACGACATTATTTTTGCACCAACCTAATAAAATAAATAACAAAGATGTCCAATTTTTTTTTTTTAAAAAAAAAAGAAAAAACTGTATTGGCTGAAATTTTATAAGTAGACACTATTATTTAATAAGACGAATTTCATTTTCAAGGGTTTTCGCCATACGGACTGGGAAGAAACTATATGACCAGATCAGGATTTTCTTTCCTGCTTATTTTTCCTTACACGTGGACTACTTTCAATGAGTCCTTGATATCATGGAGCCGCTTGTTGGTCTCTCTTTCGATCAGAAGGATCGCTTTTTTTTTTGTCGCTTTCTTTCTTTCTCTTTGCAACCCGCTCTTACATTTCATTATTTCGTTCTTTTCTCTTTTTCTTTGTCTTATTTCTTTTTATTCATTTGTTATGTATTACTCCTCCTCTCACTTTCTTCCATTCTTTTTACATTGGGCCTTTTTCTCTCTTTCTATTCTTTCTTTCGTTTTTTTCTTTTAGTTCAATCGGTTTTTGTGTTTCTTTCTTTTTATACATTGCAACATAACCTCGTTTTTTTCTATCTTAAGTGCATTGCTCCCATTCCTGTTTTTCTTTTAACATACTGCGATCACTGTCTCTTTCATTTTTTCTTTTTTTTCTTGTTTGTTTGTTTGTTTCTTTCTTTGTTTCTTTCTTTCTACACACTCTGACTTTCAGTTTTAGCTTTTTCTTTCCTCCTTTATACCGTAATCTTTTTCTTTCTTTCTTTCTTTCTTTCTTTCTTTCTTTCTTTCTTTCTTTCTTTCTTTCTTTCTTTCTTTCTTTCTCCTCTTACATGCCGCTCCCTCCCGATCTTTCTTTCTTTCTTTCTTTCTTTCTTTCTTCACACTCTGACTTTCCATTTCTTTTTTTTCTTTCTGCAAACTCTGACTTCCCCTTCTTTCTTTCTTTCTTTCTTTCTTTCTTTCTTTCTTTCTTTCTTTCTTTCTTTCGTTCTTTCTTTCTTTCTTTCTTTCTCAGTCTTTTTCCCCTTACATTCCACTCCATCCAGACCTTTCTTTCTTTCTTTCTTTCTTTCTTTCTTTCTTTCTTTCTTTCTTTCTTTCTTTCTTTCTTTCTCCTCTTACATGCCGCTCCCTCCCGATCTTTCTTTCTTTCTTTCTTTCTTTCTTTCTTTCTTCACACTCTGACTTTCCATTTCTTTTTTTCTTTCTGCAAACTCTGACTTCCCCTTCTTTCTTTCTTTCTTTCTTTCTTTCTTTCTTTCTTTCTTTCTTTCTTTCTTTCTTTCTCAGTCTTTTTCCCCTTACATTCCACTCCATCCAGACCTTTCTTTCTTTCTTTCTTTCTTTCTTTCTTTCTTTCTTTCTTTCTTTCTTTCTTTCTTTCTTTCTTTAACAATCTGACTTTCCACTTCTTTCCTTCTTTCTTTCTTAACACTCTGACTTTATTTCTTTCTTTCTTTCTTTCTGTCTTTCTTTCTTTCTTTCTTTTCCGAGAAATGTTTAAAATTGCCTTCTCTATGATTGCATTCTCAAGTACTGAGCTCTCAAAATCGATGTCTCAGCTTGAAGTGTGTCCGCATACAGAGGTGAGCAACA
>OZ010610.1:71555381-71600381 GCA_963932145.1 Acanthosepion lycidas | reverse complement strand
AGAAATCAGATGTGAATTTTCGATAGTAAATGAGACTTCAAGAAATTCCAATATTTCAACGTGGAAAAGCAAGGAGATCAAATGGAAATTTAAAATGAAATTCCGCTAATCAAGGAAATATTCCAAGAGAAAATGGCATTAAAGGCACAGGGAAAAAGACGATATGAAAAGCGTTGTGTGTTCTTTTGACAACATATGATATTCCAAACGGACCTCAACAATTTTTACAGGAAAATTAGAAAATGCCGTTATAGAAATCAAGAAACTACCATCTATTGAAAAGTGCAAAAATATAGGAATAATATTTGGAGCAATTCAAAGGAATATAATCTAAATGGAATGTGCATCAAAGATAAAAGAATGAAGGATAAACCTGTGCGAGAATGGAAAAGTATAAGCAAGGTTGTCAGGTAAGCTCTAGAAAAATCGTCAAATTTGAAATCCACAGGAAATCATACAATATCCAACTTTTGGCTCTATCATCTGTCATCAGTCCTTAAAACTCACACATCATTAATACTAAATCATAACCCCAATGAAATTCCAAAATAGATCACTGAAGCTATTACATATCTCCTATCAAAAAATGGGTGAAAGAGATGATCCAATATATTATAGGCCAATAACATGTCTACCCACAAATTATAAATTGATCACGTCTGTCCCGATGAAATGTACTTACTCTAGGGCCTAAGGACCGTAGTTTGAACCCGGCTCTAGAGGATACAAAGCAGGAAGTATAACACAATAATAATAATAATAATAATAATAATAATAATAATAATAATAATAATAATAATTTAATAGAATCATTGATGGGATTACTTGTAGCCCATGCCTGAAAGACATAAAAAATTGCCTCACAAGTACAGCCCACACCTTACAAAGGGCTTTATCTTTGTAAAATATGATTTGTTTTTTTTTTGGGAGGGGGGGGCTCTCAAAAATACTCAGTGAAAAATATCATGGTACCATATTTGATCCTAGGTCTCTGGTTGGGACCCGGAAAGAAATGAGTTTACCCCAGAAACCAAAGGAATAATAATAATAATAATAATAATAATAATAATAATAATAATAATAATAATAATAATATCAACATAGAGAGAAGTGATAAAATGGAGGCGTGGAAGAAGAATATATAATAAAAGTATGGGAAGCACACGAAAGCGTTAGACAATTGGAATAATATATATATATATATATATATATATATATATATATATATATATATATATATATATATATATATATGTATGTGTGTTACATGAGTAAAGAGGAAGAAGGCAATATAATGAGAGACGGAGCCTTTGGACAAATTGTCGTTTGAGCTTTTATATATTCATGAATTGTGTTTTAATTTTGTGTTCATTGTCGACTCCAAGAGGCGAAAGGAAGGGCGTGATGGAAGATGCAGTGGACGTGGGTGAAGTGATGAAGGCCTGTTGATATAATAATAAGATTAATATGATGCAAAACAGAAATAAAGATAGAAAGACAGACAAAAAAAGAAAGAAAGAAAGAAAGACCAGAGAACAAGAAATAAATAAAGCAGGTCAAACAGAAAGAAAGAGAGAATGAAAGAATGAAAGTAAGAAAGATAGGTCAAACAGGAACAAAGAAAGAAACAAAAAAGCCTGCAGATTAAATAGAAAGAAAGAAGGAATGTAAGAAGAAAAAAGAATGAAAGGAGGTAGGTACGCCAAAAAGAAAGAAAGAAATAACGAACGAACGAAAGAAAGCACGAACGAACGAAAGAAAGAAAGAAAGAAAGAAAAGAAACAAAAAGAAAGCCAGCAGATTAATCTGAATGAAAGAAAGGAGGTAAGTCAAAAATAAATAAATAAATAAATAAAGAAAGACGGCAAGTTAAATTGAAGGAAATAAAGAAGGAAAGAAAGAAGGCATGTCAAGACGGCAGAGTAAACTGAAAGAAAGAAAGAAAGAAAGAAAGAAAGAACGACCACAAGTTAAACTGAAAGAAAGAAATAAAAAAAAACAACATAGAAAGAAGGAAAGAAAACAACAACATAGAAAGAAGGAAAGAAAGACAGAACGAAAAAAAAGAAAGCAAAAAGAAAGAAAGAAAATGGTAGGTAGGTCACAGAAAAAGAAAGAAAGAAAGTCAGACGGCAGGTTAAACTGAAAAAAGAAAGAAAGAAAAAAGAGAGCTCAAACAGAAAGAAAGAAACGAACACACACACACACACTCATACACACTATAAAATTGTAATAACGAAAAGTGCATGTAAGAAAAAATCAAGAAATATAATCAGTCAATTGCTGATAGCCCCTGACGAGAGGACGGAGTGATTCTCAGAGGTTCAGTCTACGAAACTCTGGAGTCGAGATACTGATGTAACATCAATCAGCTAAGTGACAAATATTATTACTTGTATTAATTCTCTCTCTTAATCACTCTCTCTCAACATTCTCTTTAACCTAATATATATATATATATATATATATATATATATATATATATATATATATATATATATATATATAGTGAGATAGTGAAAGAAAAATAGGTAGATAATGAACGGACTGAGATAGATAGATAAGAAATAAATGAACTGATATAGAAATAAACTGATATGTATATATATATATATATATATATATATATATATATATATATATATACACATAGATAGAAAGAAAGAAATAGACTGATATATATATATATATATATATATATATATATATATATATAATGAAATTGATCAATTACAACAACTATTTAGTATATTTCCTGTTTATACGTTATTTTTATAGATATAATTTATTATATAAGTAAATAAATTATTATAAGTAAATGCTTCTTTAAATTAAACAGTGTTAATTGCCTTTATCGGCCTGAATGTTCGAGAAATTTCTTAGAAATATGTGTTCACCGACAGGAAACCTTTATTTGATCTGACGTGCTATACCATTGAGCTACAGAGAAGCGTCTGGTTCGCAAAGTTTGAATTACTCTTTATAAACACAGAATCTTCGACAATTTTTAACGTTTGACATTAGGGAGAGAGAGATGTATTTATAGATAAAGAATGACCGAATTGAGATAGATAGCTATCTAGCTAGCTAGCTAGCTAGATAGATAGATAGATAGATAGATGCAAATGTACTGACAGATATAAACAGTCTGAGATAGATAGATAGATAGATAGATAGATAGATAGATGCAAATGTACTGACTTAGATATAAACAGTCTGAGATAGATAGATAGATAGATAGATAGATGCAAATGTACTGACTTAGATATAAACAGTCTGAGATAGATAGATAGATAGATAGATAGATAGAGAGAGAGAGATAGATGCAAATGTACTGACAGATATAAACAGTCTGAGATAGATAGATAGATAGATAGATAGATGCAAATGTACTGACTTAGATTTAAACAGTCTGAGATAGATAGATAGATAGATAGATAGATAGATAGATAGATAGATAGATAGATAGATAGATGCAAATGTACTGACTTAGATATAAACAGTCTGAGATAGATAGATAGATTGATAGATAGATAGATAGATAGATAGATAGATAGATAATTAATGAACTAAGATAGATATATTAATAGTTTTCTTTGTGTCTGTGTCTGTGTGCGTATATGGGTCTATGAATACGTATGTGTAGATAAAAGAAACATATGCATTTAATATCCTTTCGGTTTTTCTTTCTTGTTTTAATAAGCTCGTATGTACGGAAGAATAGCAGAGGACAAAAACTAAACACCCTCCGGACAATCGTAGAATTATGCCCTATTGTTAATCTCATTTCCTTCGTTGTGACGATTGTTTTTTTTTATACATATGTTTCCATGTTTTTTCTCAATTTTCATATATTTCTTTGATTTTTCTTTAATTAATCCAAGAATAATTTCGAAAATAATAAAGCCGAATAAACAGTGTTCTTTCAGCGTTCACTTCAAGCGTTTTTTTTTCTTCTTTTTAATTTCTTTACCATTCCTTCCTCAAGTTTTTGGATTTCTCTTTTGAGCGAAGCATTTTTTGCTCTGCACATTTTCCTCTGTCATTTTTATTATTCTATCGTCTTTATTTTATTTTCTCTCCGTTTTTTTTTGTCCGTGTTTTGTCACTTAGCTTTTCTTTCCCATTTCTTCTGTAAGGGTTTCATCATTTGTACAAAGATGCCTGTATTCATTGGTCGTATAGACTAGCAATTTCTTCGTAGTTGACACGAATACCCAAGTACCCGCCATTCGTCTAAAAATCAAGCACTCCCCTCATTATTATATCGTTTTTCATTCCGATATTCGTCTGCTTTTGTTATGATTTATTCTCGAACTTTTAGTTCTGCAAGGATGCTCCAGCCCTTTACATACGATTGGCTCAGCAGAAATTTTCTTTCTACTAGAAAATTTCTAAGTATTATGTCTTTTGCACTATTTCGCCTTTTCCTCCAATATTCTTCATAGTCTTTTAGCAGACACGAGTAATAACGATGCCAAAATGGTTTCACTTTTGCTAGATCTCTCTTCCTTATTCTAGAATATTTTTGTAATGCTATCATCCGGAGGATTTCGATTGTTCTTCAAGTCCTCTTCTTCTTCCAGCAGATTTTAGTAATGTTTTCATTTGAGCGCTTCCGTTCCTTTGTCCAGCACCCTCCTCAGTATCCATGATGATTTTAGTAATGTTGTCGCCGGGTGGATTTCTCTCTCAGGTTTCGTCAAGCACACACCTCTCTATTTTAATTATGTTGTCGGCTGGACGCTTTCGGTTCTTTGTTAATAATAATAATAATAATAATAATAATAATAATAATAATAATAATATATATATATATATATATATATATATATATATATATATATATATGAAGTTTGGGTTTGTAAACAGTGACTATTATGGCTAATAATGCAAGACTCTTCGGTAAATCGAATCAAGTTCTCTCAGTTACAGTGTGTTTATCTAAAAATAAATACGCTTAAATTCACCTTCATCTCTGCCGTGCGCCAATGGCTTAGTGGTAGAATCCTCGAATGACGCCAATTCGATCCTAGCTAGAAGCAACCGGACGTCTACTCACACTGATGAGCTGTGATACAGCGAAACAGTCTGTCTGTGGAAGAATATATATATATATATATATATATATATATATATATATATATATATATGTGTGTGTGTGTGTGTGTGTGTGTGTGTGCAGGTATGAAGAAAAATAGGAAAAAACACATTAGGTAAATAATCCAGGGTACTTTGGTATTTTTGTCTTTATTTAAAAAAAAAAAAAAACAGTGCTCCATACAGAGGTAGAGCTTAAATTATAATTATTTAAAAAAAAATATGATTCCTTCGCTACATAAGATTTCTCATGTTTTAAAACAAGAGCCAAAAACCTCAATATAATTATTGAAATTAAATCCTAAATTCCTAAATTTTCGCTCGAGGATGAAACAGGGCTTGATACTTTAATTCAATTTCATTTTAATGATTATAATGAGGTTTTTGGCTCTTATTTTTGAAACATGAGAACTCTTATGTAGCGAAGGAATCATATTTTTTTAAAGTAATTATGTATATATGTGTTTGTGTGTTTGTTTGTTTGTGTGTGTATGGGCATATGTATAATAAAATAAAATAAAAATTTTAATCCATATGGAATTTACAAGGGAATAAAGATCCAAAGAGAGCTCTATGTCGAAGAATTTCACGCGATAAAGATATCGTATTGAGGGAGAAAGAGAACATGTAATGGTGGCGTATGGGGGGAAATATGTGGAAAAAAACCCGACGATTTATTCTCAGTAGACTTTAAGTTTTGAGTTGACCTGATTTAATATGACAATGCTACAATGTTGCATTTTAATTTACAGATTGAATGAACATCTTGTTAAGTCAATTGGAGTTAATAAACATTGCCTGTATCAATTACTGGCTAAGAATCTGACGCATACATATTTCATTTAACAAACTTTTATAAATTTATCGAAAAAAAAAAGTTTAGTTAAGGACATTTTAATAAAATATTAATTTAACCTAGTGTAATTTTCCCGTTTATATTTAGTTTGCAGGTTTGAAAGATTGAAGGCTATTTTTATAGCTTTCATGAAATAAATGTTATTACCTATGGCATTTTAAGTGTTTGATAATTTTTAATTAATTAATTTATTATTATCATCATTATTATTAATAATAATGTATATTTTAAAGATATTTTTTATGTTTGTACGTTCTTTTTACAGATACAAATATGTAAGTAAATGGTCTGTTTATAATAAACAATATAAACAACTTTTAGCAGCCTGAACGTCCGAGAAATTTTCACAGAAAATATGCCTCCCCCGACAAGGATCGAAACTGTATCCTATATGAAGCCGTCATATAGCTTGACGTGCTTTTACCGATTGAGCCACAGAGGAGCATTTCGGTTATTAAGGTCGATTTTACTGTTTTTAAAATACAAGAAAGTACAAACATAAAAAATAATTGTCGAACTTTGTCCATTTCATAATATTATATAATTGTTAGGTTGGAGCAAAAATAATGTTGTTTTCACATATAGTAACATATGAGAGAAAACAACATTATTTTTGCACCAACCTAATAATGTGTAAAAGTTTGTCACTTAGCTGATTGATACTTTCAGCATCCCGACTTTAGAGTTTCGTAGTCAAATCTGTCTGTCCACTCTTCAGGGGGTTGAAGAAAGGGCGGACAGGTTTTCTGACGAATCTCTGGAATTGTTATGGTGAAGGTAACATTAGTCAGCTAAGTGACAAACCTTTTACTCATATTAATTCTATAAATTAAGTCTTTGATATCGAGCAATTTATTGCAAAGATTCTTTGCCTTAAATGTCTTTTCTGTCAGGCTTCCATTGACTGTCAAAATCTTTGGTTTCATACTATCATTGACATCGCTTTTATAGATAGATAGATAGATAGATATTGTTCATACTTACAGAGCTTAAAAACATTGTTATGTTGAGTAATAATCATATCTAGGGTTTATTATATTCGACAGATAAGCCGTCAATTGAAATGTCGGAAAGAGCTAGGGTGGGGGGTGAATGTTTTTGTTTATCGTCCAACACAGCCCGACGCTCTTAACAAAAACCATTCCTCTTAAAACACAAGAAACAGAATTCTTTCTTTTTTTTTTTTTTTTTTTTTTTTTTTTTTTTTTTTTTTAGAAAGCAATGCACTTTCCTTGGAAAGGACGATAGGCCTGAATCCAGGTCAGTTAAAGAAAGAAAGAGAAACATTTATTAAAATAAGAGACATGCGAAAGAAGTAGAGGAAAAGAAGAAAAGAAAAAGAAGATTATGAAAGAAAAATGAATGAAAAGGAGAAAATTTAAATAATTAAAGAAAGAAAACGAAAGAAAGAAAGGAAGGAAAGAAAGAATAGAAAAAAATAAAGAAAAAGAGAACAATGAATGAAGGAGAGGAATAAGGAATGAAAATTAAATAAAAAAAAAGAAAGAACCAATAAAAGACTGACAATTTTCAAACCAAAAGAAATAGAAGAGGTAGGATGCGAAAATAAATAATAAAAGAAAGAGAAAAAGAAATTATACGAAAGAAAGATGGCTAGAAAAAAAAAGAAATATAATAACAATGGAAGAAATAAATAAAAAAAAGAAAGAAAGAAAAAGAAAGAAAGAAAGAAAAAGGAAAAAAGAAGGAAAAGAAAACAGAGAGAAAGACTAAATGAATGAAAGGAAGAAGTAAATGAACTTAAATTAAAAGAAAGAATGAATGACGTATAAAATCGAAAGAAAGAAATCAGACGATAAAGACAGAAATAAGCAGAAAGGATGACAAAAACGAAACAATAAACATGAAAGAAAGAAAGTTGGAAAGAAAAAGAAACAAAGAAACAAACATTAAAAGTTTTATGACAAGAAAATTTATAGGAATATATCAAAAATTATATGAAGGAATGAAGTGATAAATGCGATGAGACAAATGAATAAAGAAGAAAGTAAAGATGAATGAATAAATGAATGAGAGATAAAAAAAAGAAGGAAAGGAAAACAGAGACGAATGAAAGTAAGAGATCCTAACAAAGAAAGAAAGAAAGAAAGAAAGAAAGAAAGAAAGAAAGAAAGAGAAACATAGAAAGAGAAAAAAAGATCAAGATAATAAACGAATGAATGGCAAAGGAAGAAATATGTAGTAAAAGAAAGAAAAAGAAAGAAGATCAAAAGAAAGAAAGAGATAAAAAAAAAACAGAAAGAAAGAAGGAAAATATTTTTTTAAAAAAAGGAGAAAAAAATTAAACGTAACTTAAAGAAATATAAAGAATAGAAGAAATTAGCAGCTGAGGTCGACAAGTAAGAAATATTAGGGGGTGGATATGGAAGGAAAATTAAGAAAGAAAGAAAGAAAGAACGAACGAGAGAAAAAGAAATAGAAAGAAAGGAAAAAAAAGAATGAAGAAAGAAACAAATAAAGAAAAGGTGTGAGAAATAAAAACGATAGAAAGAAAGAAAGAAAGAAGAGAGAAAGAAAGGAAGGAAGAGAGTAAAATAAAGAAATAGAAAGGAAAAGACGGAATATGAAAGAAAGAAAGAGAGAAAGGAAACGAGAGAATTAAGAAAGAAATAAAGAAAGAAAGAAAGAAGGAAAGAAAGAAAGGAAAAAGCGGAATGAAGAAAGAAAGAAAGAAAAAGAAAGAAATAGAAAGAAAAAGACGAAAGAAAGAAAGAAAAAAGAAAGAAAGGAAAAACGGAATAAAGAAAGAAATAGAGAAAAGAAAACACGGAATGAAGAAAGAACGAGAGAAAGAAAGAAAGAAAGAGAGAAAAAGAAAGAAAAGAAAAGACGGAAAAAAAGAAAGAAAGAAAGGAAAAGTCGGAATGAAGGACGAAAGAAAGAAAAAGAAATAAAAAAGAAAGGAAAGGTCAGAATGAAGAAGGAAAGAAAGAAAGGCAGAAAGAACGGAATGAAAAAAGAAATAGAGAAAGTAAAATACGGAAAGAAAGAAAGAAAGAAAGAAAGAAAGAAAGAAAGAAGAAAGGAAAAGTCGGAAGGAAGGACGAAAGAAAGAAAAAGAAATAAAAAAGAAAGGAAAGGTCAGAATGAAGAAGGAAAGAAAGAAAGGCAGAAAGAACGGAATGAAAAAAGAAATAGAGAAAGTAAAATACGGAAAGAAAGAAAGAAAGAAAGAAAGAAGAAAGGAAAAGTCGGAAGGAAGGACGAAAGAAAGAAAAAGAAATAAAAAAGAAAGGAAAGGTCAGAATGAAGAAGGAAAGAAAGAAAGGCAGAAAGAACGGAATGAAAAAAGAAATAGAGAAAGTAAAATACGGAAAGAAAGAAAGAAAGAAAGAAAGAAAGAAGAAAGGAAAAGTCGGAAGGAAGGACGAAAGAAAGAAAGAAAAATGAAAGGAAAAGTCAGAATGATGAACGAAAGAAAGAAAGGAAGAAAGGAAGAAAAAGAAAAAAGAATGGAAAAGACGGAATGAAGAAAGAAAGAAAGAAAGAAAGAAAGAACGAAAAATAAAGAAAAGACGGTATAATGAAAACCATAAATATAGTGGATTAAACGAAAAAGGAAAATAAAAACAAAGAAAGAGATTAAGAAAGAAAGAGAAGAAGAAACTATAGAAAATAAATGTATTAAGAGATCAAAGAATTAAAAAAAAAAAATAGAAATTACTTTTCAATTTAAATTACATCAGATTCCGAAAAAAATATTTGTATTTTTTTGTAGAGAGCCCTTGTCCCTGACCGATAACACATTAAGCGAGATAGCTAACATCTTTGATTTTTATTTTCATCTTCTTCCTCATCTTTTGCAAGCCGTTGGGTGCCTTGTTTTGTTTTTATTTAAAACCTTTTTTGTTGTTTGCAACACTCATTTATTTACATACTGTTAATTTAGCTTAACTTTTTTTTTTGTTCTTTTCAAAAACCGTGTTAAGAAAATAATGAGCCTTTTGTCGACTTGTATTTTTTTCTTCCAAATTTCTGTTCACTTTCTTGCTTCCTCAACTTCGGATTTCTTCTTGGGATTCGTTTATTTGCCTCAATATGCACTTAGCAATATAGAGATATTAGTGCAGACAGACGCAGGTGAACAGGCAGAATCTCACACACCCCTTATACACCCCTTATACATGGTACGATGGATAAATTGTCTTCTAAATGATGCTAAAATATAAATAACACTGACATCTCATTTTAACAGATATATTTACCAACATTGCACTAAGTTTTCTTGAAATACTAAAGCTTTAATTTCTTCAATAAAATCACTATTGGTTTAAACCACGGCCTCCAGACGACTTCGAAATCTCCTGCATCTCTTTTGAACGGTTTTCTTGTTTAATCTAGTGGCTGTGCTCTCCACAGTTTCCAGTCCTTTGTACAGTTTGCGATCGATACATTGTCGTTTAAGTGACGCAAACATGAAAATAACACTGACATCTCATTTAACATAAGAAAAAATTATTCCTTTTAATATATGTGTAAATATCCACTCCTTGCCTGATGAAGTTCCCGAGACCAGAATCCCGTGTAGCAAAATTATAGGAAAATAAAGCATAATATATTTAAAAAAAAATATATTACAACCAAAAACGTTTGTAGTTTCTCTCTTCTTTTAAATATATACACTTTTCTCGTTTGAACTTCTATAACCTCTTCCCTTTATATATATACATACATACACACACACACACATATATATATATATATATATATATATATATATATATATATATATATATATATATATATATATATATAGATGTGTGTGTGTTTGTGTATATTTATATATAAGTAAAGAAAAAGAAAATTAAAGTAAAGCAAATATATACTATATATATATATATATATATATATATATATATATATATATATATATATATATATATATATATAAGACACTCGATAACCTCAGTGGTTGAAACCATGGTGCATAAAAATGTTCTAAGTTCAGGATGTGACAAAAAAAGCAGAATCATTTAGAGAAAGTTTAAATTTCTGGTACACATAATAAGGAATGATGGTTATTGAGATCAAACCTTGCTTGGACCTAGGAAGTTGTGGAGAGCCCTGATCTTCTGAATGATTCGCTGCACTTAAAGAAGGCAGAAGAACGATTTAAAAGAGTAAAAAATGAAAAAAAGGGAAATGTTCTAATTCTTTAAGAGGCGGCGGAGATTCTGAAAATGACTTAAAAAGAGGGAGATGGTAAAATAAAAACAAAAAATAAAATGAAAATAAATCAACAAAGTGGCAAAAAGTCATGGAAAGAATTCAACTAAAGCAAAACGAAATGTAAACATGTGAAATGAAGAAACGATAGGAAAAAGACAAAAACATTCAATAAATAAAAAAGGGAGAGAAAAAAGTGTAAAAAAGAAGAAGGAAGAATTAGGAAAAGAGAACAGAGAAACATTAACAAAATGTCAATAAATAAAGAGGGGCAAAGAAAGAAATGTCAGTGAGAAAGAAAAAAGAAAGAAAAAAGAAAAAAAAAGAAAGGACAAAAAATCTATAAAAAAAGAATGATACATGAAAAGGGCTGCATGAAAATATGTTCATGAAAAAAAAAGTGACTATGAAAGACAAAAGAATAAATGAAAGGAAAGAATGAATATATAAAAAAGATGAAATCGTAAACGAAAAACGAAATATTTAGAAAGAAAGAAAGAAAGAAAGAAAGAAAAATATATAAAAAAGAAGAAAGCGCCAACGAAAAACGAAATATTTAGAAAGAAAGAAAGAAAGAACGAATGAAAGAATCGAGAGAAAAGAAGAAAGCGTAAACGAAAAACGAAATATTTAGAAAGAAAGAAAGAAAGAAAGAAAAATATATAAAAAAGAAGAAAGCGCCAACGAAAAACAAAATATTTAGAAAGAAAGAAAGAAAGAACGAATGAGAGAATCTAGAGAAAAGAAAAGAGTAAACGAAAAACGAAATATTTCGAAAGAAAGAAAGAACGAACGAATGAAAGAATCCAGAGAAAAGAAAATAGCGTAAACGAAAAACGAAATATTTAGAAAGAACAAATGAAAGAATCTAGAGAAAAGAAAAAAGCGTAAACTAATATAAGAAATATTGAGAAAGAAAGAAAGAACGAATGAAAGAAAGAAAACATCTATGGAAAAAAAGAAAGCGTAAACGAAAAACAAAATATTTAGAAAGAAAGAAAGAAAGAAAGAAAGAAAGAAAGAAAGAAAGAAAGAAAGAAAGAATATGTTAAAAAGAAGAAAGCGCCAACGAAAAACGAAATATTTAGACAGAAAGAAAGAAAGAAAGAATCTAGAGAAAAGAAGAAAGCTTAAAATAAAAACGAAATATTTAGAAAGAAAGAAAGAAAGAAAGAAAGAAAGAAAGAAAGAAAGAAAGAAATAAAACATCTACGGAAAAGAAGAAAGCGTAAACGAAAAACATAATATTTAGAAAGAAAATGAAAGAAAGAAAGAAAGAAAGAAAGAGAAAAAGAATGAATGAAAGAAAGAAAGAAATAAAGAAGCTAAGGAAAAAAGAATGTGTAAACGAAAGACAAAATATTTAGAAAGAAAGAAAGAAAGAAAGAAAGAAAACATCTATGGAAAAAAGAAAGCGTAAACGAAAAACAAAATATTTAGAAAGAAAATAAAACTAAAAAGAAAGAATAAGAGTAAGAAAACAGAAACAAAAAAAAAAAAAAAGAAAAACCTGAAGACAGAGAGAAAGAAAGAAAAAAGAAAGAAAATTACGTACATGAAGAGATATAAATAAAAAAAATGAATAAAGAAATAAAGAAAGAGAAACAGAAAGAAAGAGACAGAGAAATGAAGGAAAAAAGAAGGGAAGAAAGGGAAACGGAATATAAAACAGTAGTAAGAAGTATCTAATAAAAAAAACAACATGAATGAAAAAAAAAAGAATGAATTGAAAGAAAGATAGAAAGAAAGAAAGAAAAAAAGAAAGAAAGAAAAAAGGAAGAAGAAAAATGAAAAAAGAGAAGGGAAAAAATAAGCACCTTAAACCACCCAAGCAGTCATCGTCCGCTTCACTCTTTTGCCAACGCCATTTTAACCGGAAGATGAACGAATGACACCACTGTAAACAATGGCGTAGCTGGTGTTTCCGGTCATGAATTTAAGCTAAAAACCAAAATCTTATAGCATTTTTTCTAGTCCTCATCTGTCGTTAATCAATGAGAAAAAGAGAATATGGTATGGAACTGGTCGAAAATCGAGTCAGGGAAACAATTTTGATAAACGAAACGAACAAACAATCCTAACAAAATATACGTTCATGTATAAAAGCCCATGCCTATGAACCAATACATACTCGATTCTTATCATCATTCAGGTTTAAAGATATTTACAGACATTAGATTAATGATGTGTAAGGCAAAATGAAATGGAATGAAAATACAAGCGTAAGTCAATAATTATCCACAGTCTTTCGCCATAACATATCTTTAGGTTTGTAACGTTGCCCTATACTCATGCGTGCATATAACTGGTACTATTGTGGTCACGTAATCGAGATTTGAACTTGATCGCTCCAATTTTTTTCTGCTGTTACAGTGTAAACATAGCCGCTCCGCTAGCTGTGTGCACCAGGGAGGAACAAAGAGCAGTAATCTGAATCGGCAGGGAATATGCTACCTGATCGATGAGAATTCGCCAGTTCACTATTACCATCTCTCGAGTTTGCTAAATATTCTCATCAATGTTGGAGGTCGACGGGCGTACTGATCCTTCTTCGTGAGTCACTATCATCTTGCATATTCATCTCAGGATTTTTGTCAAGGTCCTCGAGACATACCGTGGGAGCACCAGACCATAAATGACAGCAATATCAGATAAGGTCAAAATATCTAGATTTTGACATTAAATAACCCATAGAGGTGTTGATATGCCGCTAAACAAAATCAACTAACCAAAACAACCAACATGAAAGAATTCAATAATGACATCAATCCGTATGCAACTACACCATAAAGGACCATGTCAAAACAATTATCTATATGCACAGATCCGGTGTATCATCTACCATGTATTCAATTGTGAAAGCAGAATAACATATATTTTAATTTAGTTCAAATCATCGAAGAAAATTAAACGTTTGCATTAAATGACCCATAAGGAGTTGATGTGCTGTTAAACAAACAAATTAATCAATTTTTCCTCTTTCTTAATCCTAATCTTAGCTTTTGAAAAGCATCTTTGGCTATCCCAATGTGTCTTCGTATTTCAGTGTCGTTCTTTCCGTTTTAAATTATTTAAATTATGTTACATTAATAACGGTGGAGTAATGCATAGCGTCTCGGATTGAGGAATCGAAGAGCCGAGTTCGAATTCCAGTCGAATCCATGAGTCCACTTCTTCTCCTCCCCAGCTATGGGTATATAGCAGGACAGACTGGGTTCTATAGCCTTGGATAGCAACTGGTCTACTGGAGAAAGAAGTGGCAACCTATTGCGAGACAAAAATCTGCCTCGAAAGATACATTGTAATCTAAGCGTGTATCTTGCATGGAACATAACTTACTGACTGACTTTCCAGTCGAATCCATTACATTCACTTACATGCTAATACCTTTGGGAAAGGCATGAGACCTCTTCTCTCCCCGGCTCCATTCTAACGGTGGGGGAATGGATAGCGTCTCGGATTGAGGAATCGAAGAGCCGAGTTCGAATTCCAGTCGAATCCGTGTGTCCTCTTCTCCTCCCCAGCTATGGGTAAATAGCAGAACAGACCGGGTTCTGTAGCCTTGGATAGCAACTGGTCTACCGGAAAAAGAAGGGACAAACTCTGTTTCGTCAGTCATGTATCGAAAGATACATGATCGCCTAAGCGTGTATCACGCATGGCACATAAATGACTGTCTTTCCAGTCGAATCCATTACATTCACTTACGTTCTAATAACATTGTGAAAGATATGAATCCTCTTCTTCTTCCCCCACCGGCTATGGGTAAATAGCCGAACAGACCGGGTTCTATAGCCTTGGATGGCAACTGGTCTATTGCAGGAAGAAATGAAAACCTATTGCGGGAAAAATTTCCCTCGTCAGTCATGTATCGAAAGATGGATGATCGACTAAATGTATATCACGCATAGTGATTTTTTGTTCTTGAACTAAGGCAGATAGATTCATTTATTAAGATGTTGAAAGATAACTTATTTTTAATTATTTATAGTATAAATATTTTCATTGCAACTACTCTGTTTTTTTTTTCCTTGGTGCACCGACTGCATGAATTTAATCGTGCGAGTTGATTGGCATCTTTTTACTGTTGAAATAGTTAAATGCAACCGCCTCTTCTACTCCAACGGTTTCTTTTCTCGCACATCCCGCCTGTGTAACTCCCTTCCGTCGACTTACTTCCCTGTTAACTGCAATCTTCAAAAATTTAAATGTAGTGTCAATCATCATCTTCTTGAATCATGTTCATCTTTTATCCTTTTCTCAACCCTCCCTGTTACCAGTCTTTCCCCTACTTTTCACTCTCAGTAACCCCCTGCGTACTAGTGGCATTCCCACCATGCTTGGGCTGAAATGATTAAAAAAACAAAAAAAACATAAAAAATATATTTTTTTATCATTTCACCCCAGAGAAGGCCATAAATCCATTAAGACGAATAGGGTTACTGAGTATGAAAGAAAATGAGAAAAAGAAAAATATTATTAAGGAGAGAGAGGAAAAGAAATGTCGTTATTTAAAGCCATAAAATGTTTTTCGATTCCAAGAATTTTTGTTTTGGAGAAAATAGTGATTTAGTGATACAAGACGTACTAATTAACTGGTAACGGAAGAGGATTCATGCCTTTTCCAAGGATATTTGAATTTATGCCCTTCATTTCAGAATTCCCGAGCCAATATCTATAACCCCAGCCGCACATCCAAGCTTATAGTGTCTGGTATTCACAAGTGCTCATCTAGGTGCTGAGCAGGCTCGACGTTGCTTAACTTCGGTGATGGTACGGGAACTGGTGTTTAAACGGCCGTAAGTATGATCTGGTGTTCACTGAGGGCATACATCACCAGACAACACCATGAAACAGCATCCATATTGGACAAAAATTTGCATGACGACCATGTAGGCCCTGCTGTTTAAACCATAGCTGGAGTTAGAAGTGATTTATTCATACCCTTTCCAAGGGTATTTGAGCGTAAGTTAATATAACGAACCTGGCTGGAATTGGAACTCGTCTCTCCGAGTAACAATTTCGAGCCATTATCAATTATACCACCCTCACATCAAAAACTATAGCACCTGTCATTCACAAGCAGTTATCCATCTACGTACTGAACAGGCACGACGTTGCTTAACTTCGGTGATTATACGAGAGCCGGTGTTTCAACGTGACGTGGCCGCAAGTCAAATAATAAAAGAACAGGAATTAAGAAGACAGAAGATAACAGTTGATATTGCATATAATTAAAATTTTTGAAGATCAAATTTAATTGGCAAGCAAGAAGCCAGAGGAGAGTTCCACAAGCGAGAAGTGAAACGAAGAAATAGTCTAGTTATATCTAACCATTCCAAGTTTAAAATGATGAAACCTTGCCGTCAATACTATATTGCAGATAAATTCATAATGTCTTGGTACCAAGGCTAAAAGTGGGGACATGGAAAACTGGCCATCATTTGTCTTATAATTAAAGTTTGCTAGCCACAATCACTGGCCCACAGTATTCCTTACACGAAAACAGGAGATTCTTACTTACCATTCTTACTACAGCTACCGTAATACCTCAGTGTCTCTATGAAGTTCTACATAGTTCACATATGTGTTATTTTTCTGTTGGAAAGAGGAACGTAATATATATTTTGAATAATACAAGAATATGGAGCAAGGTAGAAGGGGCCATAGGGGAATGTTGGTCTTTACTCGGTCTTGTCTTAAACTTAAATAGTCACGATTACCGACCCAAATGTATCACAGTATTCGTTACACGAAAACAACACATTCTTACTTAACATTCTTACTACAGCTACACTAATACCTCAGTGTCTCTTTTAAGTCCTAACTAGTCCCTACATGTGCAATTTTTCTGTGGGAAAGCGGAAAGTAATATTAATTTTCAATAATACGAAAAAAAATGGGAAAAGGTAAAAGGGGGCCTAATGGAAGGCTGGCGTTCAATCTGTCTTATCTTAAACTTAGCTAGCCACGATTACCGACTGAAACATACCGCAGAAATCGTTACACCCAAACAACACATTCATACTTAACATTCTTACTACAGCTACCCTAATACCTCATCTGAAAAAATACTCTGAAAATATTTATAGGACATTAAGTTTATAAGTCTCAAAAATTCATACACTGATGTCCTCAAGGACACATGGATCAGTGGATAAAAGCGTTGGTTGGATCCAGTGACTTGACGCAGATTTGTGATTACAATACCTGGATATGATAGTTGTAGACAGTCTAAACTTTTGGGCAAAATAAAGGGTTCAGTTCTAAATTCCAGTCATCTGAAGAAGGCCGGGGCGTACAATCTGCATACATGATAATAACGATGAGGATAATAGTCCGATCAGTGTAAATAAATCTCTTCGTAATGTGTGAGCTGTACTTGTGAGTAAAATTTTTTTTGTATTTCTTTAAGGCCTGGTCTACTAGGAACCCCTTCAATGAGTCTACTCGGAAACTTTTTCCATTCAATTAAGCCGAGGTCTCCAACTACAACTGGAATTGTTGATATTCTTATGTGCCAACTTTTTGAGACTTCCATTTCAAGATACTTGTATTTTGATAGTTTATTATAATAATAATAATAATAATAATAATAATAATAATAATAATAATAATAATATTATTATTTTATATCCAGTCCAAGAAAGACATTTGAATCACTACCACGCAAAAATTAATTTCTATAATATGTGGAAATATCTAGTTTTTGCCTGAAGAAGGTCACGAAACCAGAAACCCGTGTAGCACAATTATGGAAAATAGAGTATGATATATTTTTTAAAAAATAAATAATTTCACATTTCAAAGAAAAACTTTTGCGGTTCATCTTTTTAATATATACACTTTTCTCTCGTTGGGACAACTATAATCTCTCCCATATATATATATATATATATATATATATATATATATATATATATATATATATAGGGTATTCCAGAATTATCCATTTCAGTGAATTTGGAAAAAATAAATTAAAATAAAAAACGACACAATTTTCTGTTTATTATTTAATTATAATATAAAACAAATCGATCTAACGCCCAAATTTTATTGAAAGATATCAACATCTGTAAGATCTGTATCGCTTCGAATATCAAATCCAATCTAGCGTTGAGAAACACATTTTTATGCATTTTAGAAGTTATCTTCTGCACTGCCATTTGAATGTGTTCTTTAAGCTCAGCTAAACTGTTGATCTCTTGGAGATAATCCTTTGTTTTTATGAAACCCCTTGCAAAGAAATACAAAAGTGAGCGTCAACAAAGATGCGTTCTTGTGTATTCCTTATTGATAGGATTCTGAAAGGGAATGAAAATAAAATTAGAAAAGAAATGTACAAATTATAAAGCTATAAACTAAATGAGAAATTTACGCACTTCTAACTAAATATTTTAAATATTATGAACAGAAATAAAAGTGAGTTTTTAAAAATATTGTTTGATTTCACTGAAATATTAAATTCTGAGACACTCTGTCCTAGGCAAGAAAAGGTTAAAATTGTAGTCGTCTGGAAAGTAACCTCTTAGGAGTCGGTTGCAAAAAGAAGCGATTCCTGGGAAGAAGCTGTTCGAGTGGAAGTTACACTCACCAATAGAACAGGAATGGAAATGACGGTTCTTCAGTTTAGTGTACACCGCACAGCAGGTCTTAGATATGAAGGTTAGAGCAAAGTGAAATAAAAGAAAATTAAAATAGAGAAGGAGAAAAAGAGATAAGGAAAGAAAAAGAAGGGAAGAGAAAGAAGAATTACAGAAAAGTAGCCCATGATAAAAACAGAATAAGAAAAAGAGAGAATGAAGGAAAAGTCAATGAAAGAAAATGGAGGAATATGAGAAAAAGTAAAAATGAAAAAAAGAAGAAAGAAAGAAAAGAATGCAAGAAAATGGATTCAAGACAGAAAAAGAGGGAATGAAAGAAAAAGAAAGAATGATTGAAAACGAAAGAATGAAAAATAGTGAGAATGAAAATCTAAGAAAAAGAAAAATGAAAATAAAAAATTGAAAGAGGAACAGCAACAAAAAAGAGAGAAAAAAAAAGAAAAAAAGTAGAAAGAAAAAAAAAACACAGACAAAAAAACAGAAAAAGCGGGGATTTTTTTTATATTTATCTTTAAGTAAAACCCGATGAAGTTGAGACGAAATAGATATGGCGGTCAGTTTTAAAAAAAACGAAAAATGTTCGTGAAACAATAATAGCAAGAACAAAGAAAATGGATGAAAAACAGAAAAGTAACTAAGACAATGTCTTTGACAGACACTCTGCCTAAGAAGCAGGCACACAGACAGACAGGGGAAGAAAAAGGAGAACAGACATGAATACGCAACAACATAGATGAAAACATGTGAGCAACCCGTCGGGACGGATGATATATTATGTGGTTCGAGACGGGCAGCTAGACGGTTACGTTTAGATGTTTCTTTTTCGTAGAAGCATATGCATTCTGTATAGACTATGTGTCACCGGCCACATGTGCAGGAGTGTCAGAGGGTGAAGGAAAGGGTGAAGGAGTAAATGACGAAAAGAAGAAAAAAAAATGAAAAGAAAAAGAAGCGTAGTCAAAATAGTGGGTAGGGTGACATACCGTAGTTTGCACACGAAGAGCAGAAGGGCACTCAATTCTGTCTTGCCATATGACTTTAAATAGCAATAAAATCTGCTGACGCCCGGGTGATGAAAAGAAAGAAAGAAAGAAACAAAAAGAAAGAAAGAAAGAAGCAAAAAGAAAGACGAGAAGAGAAACAGAAATATAGAAAGAAAAAGAGTTAAGAAAATAAGGTAGTAATGAAAAATATAGATAAAAAGAAACAAAGATAGGAGAGGAAAGTAAAAACAAGAAAGGAAAGAAACAAAAAGAAAGAAAGAGAGGTAAGATAGGGAGAGAGGTAGAAATGAGAAAGAAAGAAATATATTAGGTAAGAAAGGAAGGTACAAATTAAAAAGAAAGAAAAACAGTACGTAAGACAGGGAGGAAGAAATGAGGAAGAAAGGAAGATAAAAAGAAAAAAAAGATAAGAGAGGAAAGTATAAACAGAGGTGAAAGGTAGGGAGGTAGAAACGATAAATAAATAAATAAAGAATGAAAGAAAGAAAGAAAGAAAGAAAGAAAGAAAGAAAGGAGAAAAGAAAGAAGCAAAAAGAAAGAAAGAAGCAAAGAGAAACAGGAATAAAGAAAGTAGGTAAGAGAGGAAGGTAAAAAGAGGAAGAAAGAAAGATAAAAAGAAAGAAAGATAAGAGAGGAAAGTATAAACAAGAAAGAAGGAAAAACAAAAAGAAAAAGAGAAAGTAAGAAAGAAGGGAAAGGTAGGGAGGTAGAAACGAGAAAGAAAGAAAGGAAGAAAGAAAGAAAGAAGAGTAAGAGAAACGGAAACAAAGAAAGAAAGAAGTAAAAGAGGAAAGTGTAAATGAGAAAAAAAGAAACAAACAATGAAAAAAAGGTAAAAAAAAGAAGGCAGAAATGAAGAAAAAAGAAAGATTGGAAAGGAAGTTAGAAATGAGAGAAAGCAAGAAAGAAAGAAAATAAGAGTCAAGTACAAACAAGGAAGAATGAAAGAAAGAAAAAGAAAGAAAGAGAGGTAAGAAAGAGGTAGAAATGAGAAAGAAAGAAAGAAAGAAAGAAAGATATTATGTAAAAAAGGAAGGAAGAAATTAAAAAGACAGAACGTATGTAAGAGTGGAAGGTAGAAATGAAGAAGAAAGAAAAATAAAATGAAAAGATAAGAGAGAAAAATATAAACATGAAAGAAGGAAAGAAGTAAAAAGAAAGAGAAAAGTAAGAAAAAAGGGAAAGATAGGGAGGTAGAAGGAAAAAGTAAGAAAGAAAAAAGGTAAAAGAAACGGGAAGAAAGAAAGAAAGAAAGAACAATAGTAATAAAGAGAGGGAGGTGGAAATGAGAAAAAAGAAAGTTAAAAGAGTAAAGTAGAAATAATAAAGAAACTAATAAAACAAATAAAGAGAGGGAGGTAGAACTGGGACAGAAAGAAAGAAAGAAAGAAAGAAAGAAAGAAAGAAAGAAAGAAAGAAAGAAAGATAGATAGTAGGTAAGAAAGGATGGTAAAAAGAAAGAAAGAAAGAAAGAAAGATAGTATGTAAGAAAGGGAGGTAGAAATGAGGAAGAAAGAATGTCAGAAATAAATAAAGCAAAGAAACCAAAAGAAAGAAAGGAAGAACGAAAGAAGCATGGATGAAGTATAAATAGAAAAGAAAGAAAGAAAGAAAGAAAGAAGAGCGGGTAAAGTAGAAATAGAGAAGAAAGAAAGAAAGGAATAAGGGTAAGAAAGAAAAAGAATATAAGAAAGAAAGAAAAAGGAAGGATGAGTAAAGTAGAAATAGAAAGAAAGAAAGAAAGAAATATAAATATTATAGAAATAAAAGAAAGAAAGAAAGAATGGAAGAAAGAAAGAAAGATAACAGAGGAATTTGGAAATGGAAAAACCAAGAAATAGAAGAATATTACGAAATAGAGGAACGATATTGTGAAAAATAAGAAAGGTATCACGAAAGATATAAAGATATAAAACATAGAAAAGGAAAAAAAAAAAAACAAAGAAGTAAACTAAGAGAAAAGGGGAGACCAGGGAAATCAAGCAGAAAAGAAAAGAGTCAAAATGAAAGAAACATTGGAGAAAAGAGAGAAAAAGAAAGCGAATAAATAAATAATGAATAAAAGAGTGAGGGGAAATGAAAGAGGGAAATGAACTAAGGTAAAAGAAAATGAAAATAAAAGAGAAAAGGCGAAGATAAAAATGAAAGAGAGGAACAGAGGAGAAATAGAGAAAAGAAAGAAAATAAAAGAGGTTGGTACGAATGGAAACGTAAAATAAAAAAGAAGAAAGAAAGAAAGAAAAGGAAAAGAAGAAATGTAAAAGGGAAAATCTAAATTGTTGGTGGACCTAATATTCAGTCCCGTCTCAAGTGTTTTATGCAAATCATATGAATCTCAATAACTCGTATAACTAAAAATTAGCCCAAGCCTCGTTTTGACGTCTAAATTAATCGTTACAAATTTGACAAAAAATTCTTCTAAGTACTTTCGAGTTGTTGAACTTTATGGGAATTGCATAAAATCTTTCTACGTACTGTATCTCTCGACATTCAGGAGAAGATCCACAGAAGTGTCTGTAATAGATCCTCGCATAGCATTTCGACTTTAGACATTTTCATACCAATGTACTGTAGCCTCCTTCTGTCTTTTCTACAAATATTTTCGTTGCACTTTTGAGGAATTGCCCTTCTTGGTACCTCGGCTCCATGAATTTAAGTCTGCTACTAAATATTTTACCGTTGAATTCTCTAGATTCAGCCGCCACATCTATTCTAATAGTTTGAATTTCCATTAAATTTGTACCGTAATCTAGGATTTTATAGGAACTTATAGAAATTTATAGGAATTTATATGATCAGAAAACATAATAAATAGAGTTTGAAACCGTGTTTTCGTTGATGCCTTGACTGAAATATCTGGCATATCTTTTCTTTTATGTGCCGGGCACATTCAAGATAGAAGCGGTCATGGCTCTCCACAATTTCCTGTCCTTCATAGCTTTTAACAAATTTTGTCATGAACTGAACTGAAGTGACACTGCTAGCAAACCGCCTGCACACATGGATAGAAAATGAATTATTTAGATAGAAAAAAGAAAAGAAGACAATGATATCTATCTATCTATCTATCTATCTATCTATGCAGAGTGGTGATGGCTTAGGGGTAGACACCAAATCAGTCGGGTTTCGGTCCTGGAATGCTCTTAGTAACTGGAGGAATGTAGAGAACGCTATTTTCATAATCCCTAAGTTGCTAAGAGCATTCTGTTTTTTGTTATTATTAGTTATTTTCTTTAAATAAATTCATTTCGTTTTTTGCTTTGAGAAAGTCCACATTGGACGAAACGCGTCAGCAATAACTACAGTTTTCCTACTGTCATTTATATTTATTGTCTTTTCTACAGGTTAACTCTGGGAGATTTTCCGTCAAAGTGGCATGAACAATATATATTCACCAGTAAAAAAGAATTCTCTTATCACTACATTTGTACATAAACGCAGAACCTTAACCTTAAAATTTAAATTCAAACTCAGCGTTGCGACTGCACGTTCCAAAACAATAACACACATTTCTCATAGCATTTTTCGGATTACAACCTTGTTTTCGTTTGTCCACTTATTACTGAGAGTAAAAACAAGAACACAATCTATTTCATACCTGAGGATGTCTGTAGGAACAGACGAAAGCTTGTAAAATAAAAAGATCTAATGCAACGGAAATCTATAAAACAAGGATCTTTTCATTCATAAACAGGTTCGGGGTTTTTGTATATTATTGAATTGTTCGCGAAGATGGATTTCTCGCCATTTAATCATTAACCTTTGTATTTGAATATGAATAATTCATGAAATATATATATATATATATATATATATATATATATATATATATATATAGAACAGTCTGTTCATATAAATTCAGTTTGTTCATCTATCGCCCCCCCCCTCTCTCTCTCTCTCTCTATATATATATATATATATATATATATATATATATATACCAGTCTATCTATCTCTCTTAGTCGGCTTATCTAAAACTGTTCATATTCCCTCTGTCTCTCTCTGTATATATCTATCTCAGTTCATTTCTCTCTCTCTCTCTATATCTCTCTCTCTCTCTCTCTCTCTCTCTCTCTCTATATATATATATATATATATATATATATATATATATATATATATATCTTCTTGGCTACTAATATAATAAATCTCAGAGTTTAGGAGTATAGTGTTGAAGTGGTATTTTGAAGGAACCGGAAAGCCAATTCTAAAGCGGAAACCAAACATATAATAGGAGTAGATAGGATTGGATATCGTCCGTTCACACGCCCCCCTGGTCTTCTGAAATAGGGTGGCAGATTATCCGGATTATCAGAATTGGTCTCCTTCTAAAGACTTTTTATTCTATTTCATTCTCAGTACCCGCTTGCATCTTAGTGGCATTATCGCCTTACTTGGCGGTGAATTGATTTATATATATATATATATATATATATATATATATATATATATAGAGAGAGAGAGAGAGAGAGAGACAGAGAGAGAGAGATTTAGAGAGAGAAAGAGAAAAAGAGAGAGAGACAGAGAGAACCGGTGGTATATGTGAATAGTCTGAGCTAAATATAATTATGAAAATATATATATGTGTGTGTGTGTGTGTGCATATATATTATATCTATCTCCGTCTATTCAAATATATATTATATATATATATATATATATATGTGTGTGTGTGTGTGTGTGTGTGTGTGTATATATATATATATATATATGTATCTATCTATCTATATATATATATATATATATATATATATATATATATATAAGGTTGGTGCAAAAATAATGTCGTTTTCTCACTTAGTGACATATGTGAGAAAACATTTTTTGCACCAACCTAATATATATATATATATATATATATATATATATATATATATATATTGCATGTGCAGTATTTATACATATATATGTAACAGTTTTTTCATAACTTTTTATGTCTTCAATATAATGCAAATACTCATACATTCAGTTCCACACTGTTCCTACAAGTATATATATATATATATATATATATATATATATATATATATATATATATATATATATATATATATATATAATACAAATATAGATAACTAGACTCGTTTCGAGTCTAGTTATCTATATTTGTATGGTTATCTATATTTGTATAGTTATCTATTTGAGGTGTATCTATTTGTATATATATATATATATATATATATATATATATATATATATATATATATATATATATATATATATATATATATATATATATATATATATGCCCATTTTGATGACGTTGAGAATATTAAATGTTTTTAAACACTACTTGGATTCGTGCCCCTTAACCCTCTGAAAACTCCATCAGTTCAAATAAACAAGTCAAGAACCATTCCAATAAAAGACTTACTTTCGTCGATCAGCGTGACGGGTCATCGTTTGGCCTGAAATGACCACAGCTCACTTCACACATTCAATATATTCCAGAATTTACTTTTTCTCAAACTCTATCTCTCTCGTTTTAATCTCGCGGTACACGTCTCCCGCTCCACATACACTCTCTTGTTTACACGATCAAAGTAGTGAAAAGCCTCTTGGGTCAACAACATTCTTGACAGTCCATCGTCCATTCACAATGATGTCCAAAACCTCCCCAGGCAAATATCACTACGGAATTTATTTTTTCTGTTACTCTACAAGACATCCCGCCTTTTTTTTTTTTTTTTTTTTTTTTTTGCAACCTCCAGGGTCAACCTTACGGACATAACTTACTTTGCTCCAGGGAAGGAAATTTGTTGGGCTTTTATAATTTACCTTCAGGCCAAGCATTGTCCGGCCTCTAATCTTCCAACGTGATAAAAAAAAATACAACCAGGTCATTGCCCTTCGGGGATGTTTACTTCAGTAAATTTTTCAATTCTATTACGACTAGATTCTTAAAATGCCATAAAAAGCATTTAACGCAGGGCAAGAATCTGCTGTTAGCTTATCTCTATAGAGCTTGACGTTTTCTTGTAAATTAAGATAGAATATATGTATTTGTGTGTGTGTGTGTGTGTTCATGCGCTCGCGACAGAGAGAAAGAGAGAGCTTGAAAGATAGACAGCTGAGTGATTAAGGTATCTACCGTCTGCAATTTGGTTTAAAGTCTTCTCCTTCAGGGCGACCTCTGGCTTCAGAAAACCAACTATATTGGATGGTCATCCTTTGGTCAATGAAATCTGATGAGTTGATTTCTCTTTTCACTTCCTTGTAAATTCCGTCTCCTCAAAATAAATTTCCTTCCCTTATATTTTATAATCTTTTTTTAATTTCAGCCCTGTTTTTACAGCGTCTAAATGTTTATCATATTAATAACGATCGATATTCGTCAAATCGGGTTGATTCTGTTTAAATATTTGAGATAAAGAATGGTAAATTTTATACATTGATCTCTTGAACTAATAAACTGATCTTAAAACACAGAACACTACATTGATTGAAACCTTGTGACTGTAACATCCAAGAAATGGGACGCTATTCTGAAAAGACCAATTTGTAATAATATTTAGTTTGGGGTATAATTTATTTTTTCAGTAATTTTTTTTATTTTCTTTTTTGTGTTTTGTTTAACTCTTTCTTTCCTTCCTTCGCAATTTTTTTCACGTTTTTCTTTCTCTCATTCTTTTTACAAATATTCGTTTACATTTACTATTTTAAATCATGTGTTTACTATTCGAATATATTTTTGTTTCTAATTTTAAAAAACTAATTTTAAATGGGATTTTGGTTTTTCTCTCCTCTTTCTGACATTTTAGTGACTTTTAAGATATCACCCTTTCTTTCTTTCCCTTACATTTTCATTAATTTTGAGTCAGTTTTTCCTCTCGTTTTTTACCTCGTTCATTGTTTTTTTTCTTTGTCTTTCTTTCTTTCATTATCAAATTTCTCTTCTTTATAATTTCTTCATAAATTCTTTCCACTATTTCTTCAGATTTAATAACTTCTATTTCAACGTCATTTCATCTCACTCATTTCCATCTCTAACTTTCTTTCTTTCTTTCTTTCTTTCTTTCTTTCGTTCGTTCGTTCGTACTTTCTTTCTTTCTTTCTTTCTTTCTTTCTTTCTTTTCACTTTTTCATTTACTTACTCTTGCTTATTTTGAGTGATTTACTTCTTTCCTCCCAGGTTTTTCATCTTTCTTTTTTCTCTTTCATTTAACTTTTTTGTCTTTCTTTCTTTCTTTTTCTCATCTTTATTTCTTTTTCTTTTTTTGTTCTTTTTTTCTTTCTTTCTTTCTTTTCACTTTTTCATTTACTTACTCTTGCTTATTTTGAGTGATTTACTTCTTTCCTCCCAGGTTTTTCATCTTTCTTTTTTCTCTTTTATTTAACTTTTTTGTCTTTCTTTTTGTTTGTTTCTTTGTTTCTTTCTTTTTCTTTGTTTGTTTCTTTCTTTTCACTTTTTCATTTACTTACTCTTGCTTATTTTGAGAGATTTACTTCTTTCCTCACAGGTTTTTCATCTTTCTGTTTTCTCTTTTTTTGAACTGTTTTGTCTTTCTTTCTTTCTTTCTTTCTTTCTTTCTTTCTTTCTTTCTTTCTTTTCACTTTTTCTTTTACTTACTCTTGCTTATTTTGAGTCATTTACTTCTTTCCTCCCAGATTTTTCATCTTACATTTTTCCTTTATTTCATATTTTTTTCTTTCCCTCTTTCATTCTTTCTTTCTTTTTTTCTTTCTTTTCACCTTTTCATTAAATTTCTCTTCCTTATTTTGAGTTACTTACTTTTTTTCTCTCAGGCTTTTCAAACTTTTTCTTTCATTTCACATTGTTGTCCCTCTTTCTCTCTTTCTTTCTTTCTTTCTTTCTTTAATTCATTCATTCTTTCTTTCTTTCTTTTCACTTTTTCATTAACTTTACCCTTGCTTATTTTGTGTCATTTACTTTTTCGTCACAGGCATTTAATCTTTATTTTTTTCTTTTATTTAACTTCTTTATTTTTATTTTTATTTCTTTTACTTTCTTTCTTTCTGTTTTTCTTTCTTTTCAATTTTCATTAACTTGCTCTTGATTATTTTGAGTCATTTACTTTTATCTTCGCAGGAATTTTCATCTTTTTTTCTTTTATTTAACATTTTTGTCTTTCTTTCTTTCATTCTTTCTTTCTTTCTTTCTTTTGTTTCCCTTTTAACTATCATAACTTACTTCCTCTATTTCTTTTCATATTCTACCTTCTACTGTGGTAATTAAATAAGCACACATCCCATCTCCCCTAATTCATCCATCACAATAAAATAAACGTTTTCAGCGCTAATGCTGAATTGGTCAAATAAAGCTTCATAAACTTCTACTTAGAGTTGGGTCTATATTACATCTACTATTTCGCCATTTTCTCCTCTCTGTTCCATTTCTACCTTCTTCGCTTACACTTCTTTCTTTCTTTCTTTCTTTATTTCTTTCTTTCTTTCTTTTAGCTCTCTCTCACTTTCTGTTCGTTATATTGAGTCACTAACTTTTGTTCCTCTCAGGTCTTTCATTTTTCTTTCTTTCTTTTGTTTTTTCATTAACTTACTCTTGGTTATTTTGTGTCAAGGACGTTTAGTCTTTTCATCTCTCTTTAACTTTCATTTTTCTCTGTTTTTTTTTTACATTTCTTTCCTTTTAACTTTCATTTTTCGAAGTTTTTCTTTCTTTTTTTTTCCTTTTACCTACCATTTTTTTTTCATTCTTACTTTCGTTCTTCATTTTTGTTACCCATTAACTTTAATTTTCCTCTGTCTTTCTATCTTTCTTACTTTTTAACGATTAACTTTCATTTTTCTGTCTTTCTTTCGTTTTTCTATTTCTTCCTTTTACATTTCTTGACATTTTCAACCTGTTTCGTCTTTTGTTATATTTCCATCTTTGCCTTACTCTCTTACACTTCTTTCTTTCTTTTTTTCTTTCTTTTCCACATTCATTTTTCTCCTTAGTTTCTTTTTATCTTTCTTTCGTTTTCTTCCTTTGCTTTCTTATATGACTTTCATTTTCTTTTATTCATTGTTTATTTCTACACATGTTTCTTTTTCTTTCTTTCACTCTTTCTTTCTTTCTTTCTTTCTTTCTTTTCCACATTCATTTTTCTCCTTAGTTTCTTTTTATCATTCTTTCATTTTCTTCCTTTGCTTTCTTATTTGACTTTCACGTCCTGGGTATGATAATAAACTACATCCACATCCTGGGTATGACGATAAACTACATTCAACAGCAAGACCTCAGCTCTCACCCACGTCCTGGGTATGAGAATAAACTACAACCGCGTCCTGGGTATGGCGATAGACTACATCCGCGTCCCGGGTATGACGGTAAACTACATCTAACAGTAAGGCCTCAGATAAAGGTTTTTGAAACAATAATGTTGCCAGCTAACCGTTTTTGAAACAATAATGTTGCCAGCTATCCGTTTTTGAAACCATAATGCTGCAAGCTATATGTTTTTGAAACAATGTTGCCAGCTATACGCTTTTTGTAAAAAATAATGTTGCCAGCTATATGTTTTAAAACCATAATGTTGCCAGCTATACGTTTTTGAAACAATGTTGCCAGCTATACGTTTTTTATAAAAACAAAAAAAAAAAAAAAAAACAATGTTGCCAGCTGTACGTTTTTGAAACAATGGTGATGCCAAAATCATTTCCGGCATAAAATGACCACTATAGTTGAGATGCCGTTAAACAAAACAATCAATCAATCATTTATTTGACTTTCATTTTCTTTTATTCATTGTTTATTTCTACACATTTTTCTTTTTCTTTCTTTCTTTCTTTCTTTTCCACATTCATTTTTCTCCTTAGTTTCTTTTTAAAAAAATCATTCTTTCATTTTCTTCCTTTGCTTTCTTATTTGATTTCATTTTCTTTTATTCATTGTTTATTTCTACACATTTTTCTTTTTCTTTCTTTCATTCTTTCTTTCTTTGTCTCTTTCTTTCTTTATTTATTTTATTCTTTCTTATTTGACTTTCATTTTCTTTTATTCATTGTATATTTCTACACATTTTTCTTTTTCTTTCTTTCTATCTTTCTTTCTTTCTTTCTTTCTTTCTTTCTTTCTTTCTTTTCCACATTCATTTTTCTCCTTAGTTTCTTTTTATCATTCTTTCGTTTTCTTCCTTTGCTTTCTTATTTGACTTTCATTTTCTTTTATTCATTGTTTATTTCTACACATTTTTCTTTTTCTTTCTTTCTTTCTTTCTTTCTTTCTTTCTTTCTTTCTTTCTTTCTTTCTTAAATCGTTTTTAATCGCTTTTGTTTTTGTATTTCTTTGTCTTCTTATTTACATTTTTCGTTCATATTTAAAAAAATATTCTACTAACAACTAATGGATTTATCTCAATTTATGTTTTTTTTATTCATTTATAATGCGTTTTTTCTTTTAACAATATCATTGTAAAAAAATATTACTAATCTTGCCTTGTTTCGTCTTTCATTTTTTCATTCTTTACGCTTTTTTCTGTTTTATTATTACCCGTTTTTTGTTTTCTCTTTTCTTTTGTTGTTGTTGTTTTGTTCTGTTTATTTGTTTTCTCTCTGTTTTTCTTTTCCGATCTATCCATGTACACTTTCTTTGCTCGTAACCTTTGATTCGATGGTGATAGATCAAATCTTCAGCCAACCCTCTCTTCGTTAACACACGAATGGATAGCTCATAACACACGTAACCACTTCCGGTGGTTTCCATGAACATCTGACATTCCCAACATGCATTTCTTATTTGCATATATGCACCTGCAAAACTAGGAACACTTATCTAAATATCTGTATTTTTTTTCGACTTCTCAATGCGGAAATATTCCTTTCTGAAGACAAACAAGTGCAACAGACGCCATGTCCCACCTACCGAACTTGCATAACACGTACATTCGTATTTTACTTCCTTCTAAATGTACTTGCTGGTCTTTGACAGAGCGGTGGAGCCAAGCTCTCACCGTTGAAAGATCCTGAGGTTCCATTTGCATTTTAGATGTTAATTATTTTACTTTTACCTGCCGTTTCTCTTCTGAATTAGGCTCTTCACAACATCCTATTTTATGTAGTGCTAAGCAATGTCTGTCCGTTTACTTTTCTCTACCAGTCCTTTTTCTGGCGTTCATTTGCACACACTTAATATGCCAGATTCTCGAAGCCTACTTTTCTCATTATTTCCCCGAGAAATTTAAACCGCGTCATTATGCGGGGAAGAAACAGTGGAGTAATAGATAGCGTCTCGGATTGAGGAATCGGAGATCTGAGTTCGAATTCCATTTGAATCCATTACATTCCCTTACGTGCTAATACCCTTAGGAAAGGAATGAATCCTTTTCTTCTCTCTCCAGATATAGGTAAATAGAAGAACAGACTGGGTTCTAGAGCCTTGGATGGCAACCGGTCTACCGAAGAAAGAAATGCCATCCTGCTACGAGAAAAAAATCTGCCTCGTCAGTCATGTATCGAAAGATACATGATTGCCTAAGCGTGCATCACGCATGAAACATAACTGACTGACTGACTTTCCAGTCGAATCCATTACATTCACATACGTGCTAATACCCTTAGGAAAGGTATGAATCCTCTTTTTCTCCCCTGTTATGGGTAAATAGCAGGACACACCAGTTTCTTTAGCCTTGGATGGCAAATGCTCTACCATAGAAAGAAATGGCAACCTACTGCTGAAAAAATCTGCCTCGTCAGTCATGTATCGAAAGATATATGATCGCCTAAGTGTGTATCACATATGGCACATAACTGACTGACATTCTGGTTCAATACATTTCTATTTCACTCAAAAGTTCCTACTTTTTTACATGCTCCGTTCATGATATTCTCATTATCCTTCTGTAGAACCAAATCGCTTTTGCGTAAAGTCTTCTCTTTTGCGTGGAAACTGTCCAGTATTCATTTCAAAATAGAATGAATTTTATTAAATAACAAATGAGCATTCTTATTTTTATTTGCAGCGGTAGTTTTCTGTTTCTTAATACATTAGTTTGTCCCGTGTGTGAGCATAAAATTCATCCGGTAGCAAGACCTCTGATAGGGGAGGTTTTGAGGATCGTGGAACCCCCTGTTAATTGCTGCTGTTCCCATGTCCACCCTGACCCGGGTTAGTAAGACCTTATTAGCATCCGATTAATTGGCAAATATTGAACCCCTAAAAAAAAAATAAAAAGTACATTTTTATAGTAAAATTACCAACAGTATATTTTATGATCTACAACAATATATCTAAAATGAAAATACCTCCACCCTGAAAGTATGAAATTATGGACAAAATATCTGTTGTTGAGGACATAAAATTACGCACAAAATATTTAGATTTCGCTATTAAATAACCCATAGATGTTTTGTTATACCATCACGCAAAATCCACCAAGCAACAGGATTGAACTCTTTTCATATAATAACGTAAATTTCTGAAAGAAATCAATCTGTATTCCACTATATATATATATATATATATATATATATATATATATATATATATATATATATATATATATATATATATATATATATATATATATATATATGATTATCCAGCTATATATAGGTGGCCACTCGTATTCGAGCTAATACCCACAGAGCCCGCCTGTGGTTTATACTGCAACTACGCTGAGCAGACTTTATTTCCCAGTTTCTGGGAAAGAGCGTGTTATCTAGCGTGATCAACAATTTGAACAAAGCTGTCACGCTCAACCCCTCGGCCAGGATGACTTGTGACTTCGTGCTAGCATAGCTTTGAACGCTCTGCAAGGGTTCTGTCTATCCAATTTCACTAAGAAGGCTTCTGTCAACCCTTGGTATGGTTTTCAGTCACTTCCCAAAGATGCCGCACGCTGGAATCGAACCCTTCAGTCGGATAACTTTTGGCATTAAATAATCCGTTCGGATGTTGATATTTCGTTAAATAATCAACCATAATACGTCACTAAGTTTCTAGAAACTATATTTACACCAAGAAGTCTACTTCATGACAAATCGACCATAGTGAGGTTCGAACCAGGGTCTCGTGGTCAGAAAACGAACATTCTAACCACTCTGCCACGTGGCCATAATATGACCACCATTAGTAATCCTGTCCGCACAAACATGTATATGCATAAAAGCTGAGTATCATCTACCATGTATTCAATTGTGAAAGCAGAATAACATATAACATTTTTATTACTTCAAATCTCCCAAGAAAATTAAATTTTGGCATTAAATAACCCGAAAGGATGTTGATATTCCGTTAAACAAACAAAATAATCAACCTTAATACATAGCTTAGTTTCTATAAGCTATATTTACTATTTAAATAAGTTTTTTTTTTTTAATTTCTGTATTCCATATTTCATCGTCTTCTTTTATAGTAAAATTTCTGTAATTGCTTTGTGGGACACGTTATATGGAAATAAGTCTTGGGAAATTTAATACTCGCAAGGCGGGCCAAATGCAAGATAGAAAATGAGTAATCTTGTTCTGCCTCCCGATTTTTGCCCTTCTCGCACGCGTGCGTACCTCGGACAGTCAGGTAAACGCCTTACGTTTATCAAAACTCTGAAAACAGAGTCCTGTTCATCAGGTAATTTGATTAAAAGAAATTAATACGTACCTGGGAATGATCTAGTCAGAATAACAAAATGAATAAAAAAAATGTTAAAACAAAGTCAAAGGACTATGACAAAGAGATTAAAATGCTGAACAAAACACTGAGATTTGTACGCGCAAATCGATAAATAGGGTAGCAAGGAGTTTATTTACAGGAATATGTTATAAGGCTTGCAATGATAAGTCCTCAGAAATGCAGAAAGTTACATGAAGTTGCAGCATTAGAAGAATCGGCATGGCCAGGAAAATTTTGCTCCCCCGGATCGATTCTTCAAATCTACAAATCAACCATTCGCCCTTGCATGGAGTATTGCTGTCATATATGGTCTGGAGCCCCTTCTGTTTGCCTCGGGCTTCTTGATAAGATCCAGAGATTGATATGTAATATAATTGGCCCTGATTTGGTTTCTTTCCTGCAGTCGGTCTCTCACAGACGTGCCGTCGCCTCTCTCTATCTTTTTTACAAATACTTTCTTGGTAATTGCTCCGATAAGCTGTTTTCTCTGGTTCCAAGACTTCGTGAATTCAAGCGCCCTACGAGGCTGGCATCCCGCTTTCACCCTTTCACTGTTGAAACTGTTAAATGTAGCCGCTTCTTCTACTCCAATAGCCTCATATCTCGGACCTCTCGCCTGTGGAACTACCTTCCCTATTCTGTTTCCCTCAGAGCTATAATCTCCAACTATTCAAATGTAATGTCAATCGACATCCCCAGTTGCCTTGATCTATCCACTATCTTTTCTTCTATCATTCCTAGCTGCTCTCGCTTCAAATCCTTTATGACCCCTTGCGTGCTAGTTCCTTCCCGCCTTGCCAGAGGTGAAATGCTTAAAAAAATGTGGTGAATGGAGTTCTACAAGACGAAAGTACAAGGAAAATAAATAAAGTAGAATCCCTCATATCCGGAATCCCTAATATACGGAATCCCGGACAGGATTTTGATGTGCATGTTTAAACTATATATAGTTTATCTTATTCTTTCTCTCCTCTTCTCCTTTTTTACTCTTATTCTTTCTTTTATTCTCTTTGCTTTATTTTCCTCCTTAAACTTCATTTTTAATATTTCCTCTCTATGCTCTTATGTTTTCACTCTCACTCCCTCTCTTGCTTACGCTCTTTTTTTCTCTCACGCTTTATTCATTTTTTCTTTGCTTCTTTTCTAGTAAAATCTTCTCTCTCACTATCTCACTTTTTCTTTCTAATTCTCTCTGCCAGATTTCTGCCTTTTTTCTCTTTTCTTCTCTTGTGGAATTTTCTAATCTCTCATTCTCTCTCTTTCTCTCACCATTATTTAGTTTCTTGCTTTCTTTTTATTTCCCATTTACATGTTTTGTTTTTTTCTCTTTTCATTCCCTCTCTCATTTTCTCTTTGTTATTTATATATGTGTGTGTGTGTGATTTGAAATTTCCGTTTTTCAGGAAATTTACTTTGGATAATTGCTCATGTTTATTTCAAATTAATGGCTTGTATTGGTGCAAAAGATGATGGCAATATGAGGAAAAGAACAGCTTTTGAGCTATCGCGAAAAGTGGAAATTTTAAACAGACTAGATGCTGCTGAAAGTTCATTGTAACTCGTGGCTGAGTTCAACATAAGAAAGTCGACATTACATGATATAAAATCTTCCAAAGAATCTATTCTCCAGCATTCACACTGTCACGAAGAACAAGGAAATAAAAATTGTGATGAAACCTGGACTGAAACTGAAAAAGCTGTTGATAAGGTTGTTAGTTTTATGGAAAGAAACCCAACATTCAGTTATGACGATTGCAATAACGCCCACAGATTTAAAAAATGTCTTTCATCTAAAAAATTTCAAGAACAAAAGCAAAACGAAATACGGAAAAAGTTGCGAATAACATTAGATGAGAAAAAATCCTCATGCAACAGCGATTAAAAAGTCCTCGTTACATTATTTTTTTTTTTTTTGCATACGTGGCATACTTAAGTTACTGAATTTTCATTAACATTACATAATTTATTTCTTTTTCCTTAAAATCAATTCCGTTATATTTCACTCACCATTAACTTATTTTGTTAACTATAAAACATTGGAAAATAGATCTTAAACCTGATTTCTTTTCTTTTTTTTTTTAAATATAACCCCTCATATCCGGACTTTGTAACCATTTCCTATTATCCGGAAGCCCTTCTTAGTGCGGTCGTCAAGGATTCTACTGTAGATATAAAAGTGGCTACCACAAACAATTTTAGAAATAATATGATTGATTTGATTGACACATTTATTACAGTTTATCAACCTTTTGCAGTTATTTAAAGCCAGAAGATATTTTTGATTAAAAGAATTTTCTTTTATATATCGGAGACAACAAAGATTTGGTTTGGTTTGTTTTACTGCATAACTTACCCCGGTGTCGCTGCGCCAAATGTAACGTCTGCCTGGCCGCGCCCGCCGTGCTATCCTGGTCACGTAACCAATTGTGACGTCACCCCGTCTGTCTCCGCGCCGTCCTATCCACTCCTGTGACGACCAATGTGACTTTGTATTGGTCGCGGCACCAAATGTGACGTGCTAACCTTTTACTGATTCGGATGGGAATCTGGTTAGATTCGGTATCAGCCTTGTCGTTCCCAGCTCGCCACCAACGTCTGGTTACCGAAGTAACTGTTTTGATTTCCACGTTGTGATTTCATCTTAGGTAGACGAAATCAATCAGTCGCCGGGCCGTAACGCAAGTCGAGTCCGAACAAGGGTAATACCGCACAAGTATATGTAAAAGAAAATAAAGTAACAACTCGAAAAGTTCAAATGCGTTAAAAAAAAGGATAACAATATCTTATATCTTGTTGCTGAATACAGGACTGCGTCTTTCTCCCAAACCGCTAATATGGATTCGTGACACTTTGCGTTTGTTAGGCGAGTCTTAATATCTTAAGTTGTTTTTTTCAAGGAACTGGTTTTTGGTGTATCTTCAGGCGATATTCGTAAAACTTGTTTTGGTGGTGTGATAGACTCACAAAGATAGTCGTTCTTCAAAAATAAATTGTTCTTGGCTAGAAGTTGAAGTCATGATTACGTGGAATCTTAGTCAGCTTTCTGCGAGGCGTCTGCGATCTCTCAGCTCACTGCAATTGCTTGCCAGTCTGTCCAACCCTAACTGCTCAGCTGCGAACTCCTTAATTCAACTGCCGCAACTCGTTGCGACTCTGCTTATATGGACGCCGAACAAAACCGGGGTGGGCCTGTCGGGGTTTGAGGTTCCTTGATAATTCTAAATCCGCATTAAGGGTTTTTATTTGTTTTCGGTCAGGAAAAAATTATTAATTTCCATTTTTGGAAGTCTTTCGTTCTCCCAAATTCTTCCTTTCTCATATTGGTATCTCGCCCATACTCTGAGAGGGTGTCAACGGGTTTCCTCTCTCTCTCTCACAGTGGCATCTCGCACCGATATATTCTGGGGGGGGGCGTCAACAGGCCCTCCCTCCTTCTTCACATGATTACCTTCGCCTACCGCTCACGCCACCATTCAGAGAATGGACGCCTCGCCGTGTGGGTTGTGGCCAGACTGGCCTCGGTTTAAAAAATCTTGCTCAAAGAAAAAAAAAATTATCTTCCTTTTTATTCTTTCTTTTCTTTCTTTCCTTCTGCCCGACAACAAACCAATACGACCCGTAGTGTGATCCCTTAATCTCAGTTTTATCTGAATGTCACCTGCAATTCGTCACTCGGGACCTTCGCCAAACAAGTGGGTGGTCATCTGGCGATATCCACGTTCCAGCCAATTATTTGTTCTGATAATATAATTTTCCTATCATGGCCAGCTTCGACATAAAACAGGTGTCTTTTCTCAAATGATATTCTGCAGATAGTCAAAGGCTTAATCTTTCCTTCCTGGTGCTCTGCGGGAAGTCCAGCGGACATTCCTCTCGCGACCCAATTAATTTTTATCTCTTAGCATTTTGCCTTGCAGGCCACACGACCGATCTGAAACCTTCACCATTGCCATGGCAGACGGCTATCTTTTATTCGGTGCGTCGTCATAAATCAAACTAAATCCGGTGCCTTACTCTCTTCGCTAATGAAAATAAAATCTTTACCACTTTTCCTTGTTAGAAAAAAAAAAATAAAATAACATCGCTTAGTGTCCTTTTCGTGATGGCTTCTTATCACCTAAATTTAATTCTTGCCTTTTCTTCTTTTCTTTCTTTCTCGCAACCCTAAATAGTGTCACACCTCAATAAGTTATTTAATGCTGACAAAATTTTTATTGCTGGTAATATGTTGTCTTTTTTTAAATCT
Organism: Acanthosepion lycidas; assembly: GCA_963932145.1. NCBI lineage: Eukaryota > Metazoa > Mollusca > Cephalopoda > Sepiida > Sepiidae > Acanthosepion > Acanthosepion lycidas. Next base: position 71,562,814 of record OZ010610.1, on the reverse strand, counting down.
ATTTCTGGGAATATTTTTCCTTGAAGAAAACTATAGCTGAAATATTTTTTTCAAAGAATGTATAGCTGTTTATATTGCTAGTACATTTTTTTTTTTAAGTATTGCTGATAATAATTTTTCCTTCAAAAATCTTTGCTGGTAATATTTTTTTTTTTTATGACAAACTATTTCTGGTTTTAAAACCTATTTTTACACAAGTTTGGGTGTCAACTATTTGCCCATAGCTGGGACCCTAACAGGTGCTACCACCCCGGGTAAGGGTGGACCTAGGAACGCCAGCAATTAAGAGGTGGTTCCACGCTTCTCAATATCTCCTGATCAGAGGCCTTGCTGTTGGGCGTAGTTTATTGTCTTACCCAGGACGCGGATGTAGTTTATTGTCTTACCCAGGACGCGGATGTAGTTTATCGTCTTACACAGGACGCGGATGTAGTTTATCGTCTTACCCAGGACGCGGATGTAGTTTATTGTCTTACCCAGGACGTGGATGTAGTTTATCGTCATACCCAAAATGGATATCGGGGACTTATGAATTCACCCATAGTTGAGTAGAGAAGTGACGGATATATAACTTTTCCCAAGGGTATTTTTGCGTTAGTGATCAGAATTGAAATTGGAAACCGGCTCTCCGATTAACAATTACGAACTATTACACCATTCGCACATCCAAGTTTACAGTTTCTGATAATGTGATTCAATGTATTTGAACCTAAGCCTAAAAATATATTAGGATATTAACCCTGCGTCCCTGAACAATTTTAAACCCTTCTGCCTCAGCTCCTGAGTCAAAGTCCGCAAATAATTGATATGTAATGTTTCACGGCGGATATAAAAATAGTTGCAAATGTTTACCCACAGTTCTACCGATGGTTCGGCATTAAGCCATTTTTCTCTACCACCGTTTTTATATAGTTTTCTATATTTTTTCTATAGGGTTGTCAGGGATAAAAGGATTAATCAGTTAATCCCAAGCAAGACGATAAATCAACTAATGAAAATAACAACTTCGATGAAGTCATAAACAAAACAGAAGTGAACTAAACAAAATTTGGTAGAATATATATCTAGATAAAGAAAAGAAAGTAAGAATTAAGGATCACACTATTTTTTAACTTATCAAGTTCCTGTAGAAAAAAAGTATTTTCTGGGACACCCTGTTTGCTATGCTTAATTGCCTCTTTTCTTACTCTTCCACTATCACTCTTTCTTTTTCTCTCCTCTCCCCATGTTTATCTCTCTCACTTCAGAAAAAAAAACAAAAAAACAACTTATATTGAATTTCCCCCGCTTTTTTCTTTCTCCCTTTTAACATAAAAACATTTTCCTCTTTTATTTTTTATCTCTTTTCTCTCCTTTTTCCTTTTCCTGGTAATTGAATAAAATGAAACAATTTATTATTGAAAAACTAGCATGAAAAGTTTGACATGAGGTCCAAGAAATAAATTTATTACCACCTGACTTATTGGATTAAAAAAAAATCTGTATTCATTATTATATTGCTCTGTTCTTACATTGAGCTCTCTTTGGATTTATATCTTCCTTGGAATTATCCCTACTATTCATCAAATTATATATATCTATATATCTATATATCCATATATCTATAAAAGAAGTAATCATACAACTAATTAATAAGTAAAGTTAATGTAATTAATGGTGGTTGAAATTACTTCGCTAACAGATTTAATAAAGCATTAACTTGCTAAGCACTCGTTGAATGACGCGATCTTTATGTTTAAAATTGTAGCATGGATTAGATGTTCCGTCGTTAATACTTTCGAAAACATTCACCTCTTCATCGTCAGGCATTAATATTTTCTTCATTTCAGGTTAATTTCCAAAATAAATGCATTGCAGACCGAAAGGATTTGATGCATTACTATAAGAAAAAATGTTCTCACTTGAAATATCTAAAATACAAATCTAGCTCTGCGACACTGCACGTTGCAAAATTTACCGTTGATAAATAGCACCCTCTTAAAAAATCATCTGTCTAGTGTTTATCTATAGCCTCATGTATAAACCTAATTACTAATCACTCGTTGAATGACGCGATCCTTATGATAAAAATTATAATATATATATTTATATAATCATATATATATATATATATATATATATATATATATATATATATATATATATACACGTTTCATTAAATAATATAGACAAGTGTTGTCTATTTATTTTATGTAAATTTTTTTAGTAACATCTGATAAGTTTAATAACATTATCGTTGAAAGAAGAAAGAAATTTACAATAGTAATCCATAATTTTTTAATACAATCTAAGCTTTCGGCTTACCTAAGCCATTATCAAAGATGTCAATTAGAACATATTAAGCAATACACGGACAAGACAGTGATGATAGTCTGTCAATGTTTACATAGATGATTTCTAAGCAACGATAAACACGTGCATATAAGACGCTATAAGCGAAAATCGCACCGCATCTCATGATGTCACACATGACCACACGAGAGTGAATTGGAGAAGTATGAAGTATGGGTATCCGTTGGTATAAACCAATGGCTTTTGTTACCAATTATAGACATTTAAGAATATTTGTAGAGATGCCATAATTGATTTTGTTTCGGTTGGGTTTCAACTGTTTGATGTATAATGCTTCAAGGATTTTTAGTTTTTGTCTATTGCTTTCATGTTGAAGTATAATAGTGTTTTCGACAAGTATTTTACGGAATTGTGTATGCGGGCAGGCATGTTGTTTACTTCGTTCAACGATAATGTTATTAAACTTATCAGATGTTACGAAACAAATTTACATAAAATAGACAACACTTGTCTATATTATTTAATGAAACATGTATGAATGAAAAGATGCTGCCTAAATGCACACAATATATATATATATTTATATATATATATATATATATATATATATATATATATATATATATATATGTATATTGAACAAAAAAAAATATAAAAAAATTAAAATCTTCAGATACACTGGGTGGTAGATTAATATTCTTTCGTTATTATTATTATTATTATCATTTCATTTAGATTCCTCGACTAGTTTCAGCCAAAATGGCCATCATCAGGAGCACAAATATTTCTGCTTGCTGGTAGCAGTGAACTAGAGATATTAGGTTGGTGCAAAAATAATGTCGTTTTCTCACATAGTAACATGTGTGAGAAAACGACATTATTTTTGCACCAACCTAATATATATATATATATATATATATATATACATATACATGTGTATGTATGTATTGGTGCATAAGTAACAGGACTTTTAAAAAATATTTATTATTGAAAAAGAAACGTAACATTCCAACAATAACATGAATAACAATAACGGAGCATATGATTATCGACATGTGTTTTTATAACCTGAAAATATAATAATTTTAGTAAAAAAAGGTAAACCAAAGAGCAGTTTTTGTTAACAATTAACTCGCCTAAAGAAACGCTTGATAATTATGCACCAACCCAATACATTTCATATATAGGTGGAAAGGTGCCAAAAAGACTTATGATAAGTTACTCCGATTAAGCTATTTATTCAATTTTCCTTGTGTTTGTTTAACTTTTTTTCTTTTGTTAAATAGAACAAGTCAAAACTATCCGAATATTTTATGGAACAAATATTTTTCTGTTATTATCAATGATGTTGTTCATATTTTATTTCTAAGACAATATGTGGATATTTTTATATCTAGGCTAAATATATTGAACGCAGTAAACATAGAATAGAAAATGGTGACGCTCAATAATATCAACAATGAACACGGTCACAATGTGCTGATTATCTTTAAAAATTAAAAAAAAATAATTCCCATCATTATATATATATATATATATATATAAGTATTTATTTAAAAATATGATTCCAACACGCTATATATATATATATATATATATATATATATATATATATATAACTTCGATGTAATCAGTTAAAAAATAAAAAATAAAAGCATCGTTGATAATGCGATCGAGAGTAAGTGATAAAATGAGATAGATCGAGCGATAGAAACAGACTGATATATATATATATATATATATATATATATATATATATATATATATATATATAGATAGATAGATAGATAGACAGATAGATAGATATAAAATGAGATAGATCGAGCGATAGAAACAGACTGATATATATATATATATATATATATATATATATATATATATATATATATATATATATATATATGTACAGCGAGAGAGAGGGGGGTAACAAGATGAGACAGAGATTTATAGAAGACAGATACATAGACCAGATGAGAGGTTGTAACATTGAGAGAGAAAGACAAAATAAGAGAGGTCGAGATTGATATCAACAGACCAAGATAGATAGATAGACCGATATGAAGAAACTGAGATAGATAGATAGATAGATAGATAGATAGCTAGATAGATAGAAAGAAAGAAATGAACAAACTGAGATAGATATGAACAGACAGAGATACACAGATAGATAAATAGAAAGATAGCTAGCTAGATACGTAGGTAGGTAGGTAGATAGATAGATAGATAGATGCATAGATATGAACAATCTGAGATAGATAGATATATAGATAGATATGAACAAACTGAGATAGATAGATAGATAGATATGAACAAACTGAGATAGATAGATAGATAGATAGATAGATAGATTGATAGATAGATATGAACAAACTAATGTAGATAGTTAGATAGATAGATATGAACAAATTGAGATAGATAGATAGATAGATATGAACAATCTGAGATAGATAGATAGATAGATAGATAGATATGAACAAACTGAGATAGATAGATAGACCGATATGAAGAAACTGAGATAGATAGATAGATAGATAGATAGAAAGAAAGAAATGAACAAACTGAGATAGATATGAACAGACAGAGATACACGGATAGATAAATAGAAAGATAGCTAGCTAGATACGTAGGTAGATAGATAGATAGATAGATAGATAGATAGATAGATAGATAGATAGATAGATAGATGCATAGATATGAACAATCTGAGATAGATAGATAGATAGATAGATAGATAGATATGAACAAACTAATGTAGATAGATAGATAGATAGATATGAACAATCTGAGATAGATAGATAGATATGAACAAACTGAGATAGATAGATAGATAGATAGATAGATAGATAGATATGAACAGAGAAAGATATGAAGAAAATGAGATATACAGATAATGAAGTAATACACTGTGATAGAGAAAGACAAATAGAAGTTTGAGAGAAAGGTAACGTCATCCGCAATAGTTCTCAAACTTTCTTTACCCATCCTGCATCTCAACGTCTATTTACAAAGCCACTACGAATGTGTAGCGGCATTTCAGCCCCGAACCCACGGGCTGTCAATCGTAAACTCGGTTGTATTTGCCATCGCGCCAAGAGCCACGGATACCCCATGAAGGTCGGCGAGCGTCTGACGCGCCGGCTGCATGCTCACATCCGATTTTCCGCAACGTGGTCGTCACCGGAAGTGACCGTGTTTTACATCCGCCATCCGCCTCACTTTGCTTTTGTTATTTTTTTTATTTTTATTTTTTTTTTTTGCGAGGCCATGTTGCGTGGCGCCTGAAAATGGTCGACCGCACGCGCCTTATTATCACATTGAAGGAAAGAAACGCAAGACAGGCCCGAACATTGTCGATAGATCGATGGTTTGCAGTCATGATAACTACTTCCGGTGCGAGGGTCGGGTGCAGACATCACGTGATGCAACTAATGGTATTGCGCATTGAATGCATTTTGGTCAAATTAACCCGTTTGGCAATGAGCCATAGAGGTGGAAGAAGCTTAAAAAAAAAGAAAAAGGAAAAAGTAACCCTGAAGTCTAAAAGAGAATGAAGTTGAAAGAAAGACTAGAATTATGGCGCAGATGTGATAAAAAACTATATATATATATATATATATATATATATATATATATATATATATATATGTAGTTTTTCATTTCTATCTGTTTTTTGTTTTTTTTTGTTCACCAGATTTTCCTTTTCTGTTACAAGATGATCAAGTTAGATACCTGCTAATTAAATAGAATGTAAGTAAGGGAATCTGTGAAGATTTTAAAATATATTCGTAATAAAAATCTTAGACGGATTTATGAGGCAGGCATAATATCTATCTCACGCACGGTGAATACTAGACCCGGCTTCTTTAATATTTCCCCTTTTCTGGCAAGATTAATGCTGGACAAACGTACTTATAAATTTTAGATTTAAATCAAATTCTTTTACATTTAAAATATACTCTATTTTAGAAATAGGTATTTTCATATCTATCTATCTATTTCACAACATAGCCCACGTGACGCCGACGTGATCATATTGCGAAACGGAACGCTGATCTTAAAAAATTCAGTTATTCTGTTTTGATTAGTCTTATGTCTATCGTCTTTTCATGTTGACTGGATATCGTCTAATTTTAATTATGTTTTAATAACTATGTCCTGAAGAAGGTCTACTAGACCGAAACGTCTGACGTCGACATTGGAACAACATTAAAACAGCATACTTGCATATTTTTGTTTTTCCATATTTTTCTATACACACACAAACACACACACACACGTATATATATATATATATATATATATATATATATATATATATATATGTGTGTGTGTGTGTGTGTGCGTGTGCCTGTGTGTGTGTGTGTGCATTTTTTATTTTTATAAATATAAATTTTATTATATATATAAGACATTTTTTTATGTTTATACGTTCTTTTTATAGATACAACTATTTAAGTAAATGCTCTGTTTATAATAAACAGTATTAACAACATTTACCGGCCTGAATGTCCATGAAAATTTCATATATGCGTTCTCCGACACCTGTATCCAATACGGAACCGTCATATAGCATGACGTGCCTTAAACGATTGGGCCACAGCGGAGCGTTCGGTTAGCAAGGTTGCTTTTACTGTCTTTAAACTACAATCTTCCATGATTCTCTCACGGACATTGACATCTGCTCATGGCTTATCCAAATGCAAACAAATGACGTCACACATTATGAAACGGACAAAGTCCGACAATTGTTTTTTTTATGTTTATAAAAAAATGTCTTAAAAAATAATTGTCGGACTGTGTCCATTTCATAATATGTGACATCATATATATGAAAATAAATGCTTTGCAGACCGAAAGGATTTGATGCATTACTATAAGAAAAAATGTTCTCACTTGAGATATCTAAAATACAAATCTAGCTTTGCGACACTGCACGTTGCAAAATTTACCGTTGATAAATAGCACCCTATAGCCTCATGTATAAACCTAATTACTAATCACTCGTTGAATGACGCGATCCTTATGATAAAAATTATAATATATACTTATATATATTTATATACTCATATATATATATATATATATATATATATATATATATATATATATATATATTATTCTTATTACACAGAAAAATAAAA
>OZ010610.1:71542881-71552881 GCA_963932145.1 Acanthosepion lycidas | reverse complement strand
TCCCGCCTTTAACTGTTCGCATGATCTTAGACAAAGTTCAGCTTGATCTTAGACAAAGATTAGCGTCAGGTCACTGTGTTATAAGCAAGAGTTAAAATACATAGTATTTAATAAGAAGATTTCAAAATTTTCGTCATTAATTTATCCTTTAGTATAATATTTAGATATCCAGAGAATACATAACGCCTTCCACACGTTACAAGATTCAGATCAAACGTAAAAGGCAGAATTGCTTCCATATCTGGACTTGATCAATCTTACTATCCAGACCTGGCAGAGTTCAAAATCGCCCACACGGCCTTCTGAGAGACTAATTATTTTCCATACTACAGCCTCTTTCCCTGAGACAAATCGATACTATCTTCCGGCTATTCTATCGCTATTTCCAAGGCAAATGTTTAGACCAGCTACATTACTTATTTCAACCAGTTCAGACCTTTACAGCTACGGTCCTCGTGTAGATCGAATGGGCGGCTTTTAAACTAGCTTAAAATTTTAGCTAGCTTAAAATTCTATGCTAGATGCAATTTTGGATACAAAAGAAAAATACGAATCACTCCCCTTAAATCATGAAAGCAAAGATAATGGCTAGTACAATATATTAATATATATTTTTAACATCGTATAATCTGCAACCATGAATCTGGTCTCAACAAAAATTGTTCCCTGCGCCTAAATTTTCTAGGGTTTTTGAATGAGCTAGGAATCAGTGAAATCAGACCAGTCGGAGCGGAGGTGTTGCTTGGACACACACACACGCACAAAGACATACACTGCACTTTATATATAAGATTAACAAAGAAATCAAATAGTTCTTCATATGGGGAATAGTCTATTTCGGCAGACGATGTTGTCGGTCGTTTGTCTTATCAACCCAGGTGTGGAATGTGTTCACTTCCATAAAGTTAGATGAGGCAGTAAGTAGAATTTTACTGTGAAAGTTAACTAATACAAATTGCCGAAAACATATACTAAAGAATCTGTCTGCATTTCTAAGATGAGGTATTATGCACACTATTTACATTATTCGAGCTATTGCCCTCATCTTTGTCGCTATATTTATTACAACGTTTCGACCTTTCAGTATCTATCTATATTTCTGAGATGAGGTATTATGTTCACTATTTACATTATTCGGACTATTGTCCTCATCTGTGTCGCTATATTTATTACATTTCGGCCTTTCAGTATCTATCTATATTTCTGATATGAGGTTTTATGTACACTATGTACATTATTCGGACCATTATCCTCATCTTTGTCGCCATATTTATTATAACGTTTCGGCCGTTGTATGCTCCGGCCCTCTTCAGGGGTAGACTGTTCTAGTTCCATGGGCCATGTTTAATGGATGTCAGTTATCAGTTATCTCCTGTTAATTCCCCTCTCCAAGTTCTCCACTGACTTAACCGGGTATTGAACTCACACTGTTTGGGTCCTGTCACTGGATCTAATCCACGCCTTTATCCACTGTGCCACGTGTCCTTGTGGATATATGCAAGTTTCATTAAATATAACAGGCAAGATGCTTTGATTAAGTTTTTTATGTAATTTTTCATGTGATCTTATTTTTTTCTTTTCAGTAGATATATTATATAAAAACTGTCCAAAAAAAAAAAAATATATTTCCCGAACACTTTCAGCTATACATTTAGCAATTTTCAAGGTTGAAATAGACTTGGACAGTTTTTATATAATTTATCTATTTGTCTGTTATATATATATATATATATATATATATATATATATATATATATATATATATATATATATATATATATATATATATATATATATATATATATATATATATATATGTCTTAAAATAACTTTGTTCATTTCATAATTTGTAACGTCATTTGTTTACATTTGATAAACACTGAGCAGACATGAATGTGTGTGAGAGATTCATAGACGATTGAAGTTCAAATACAGTAAATTCGACCTTGCTAACTGAGCGCTCCTCTGTGGCCAAATCAGTTAAAGGCACGTCAAGCTAAATGACGGTTCCGCAGAGGATACAGGTTCGAATCCTGTCGGAAGACGAATATTTTCTGTGAAAATTTCTCGGACATTTAGGCCAGTAAATGCTGTTTAATATTGTTTATTATAAACAGAGCATTTACTTAAATATTTGTATCTATAAAAAGAATGTATAAACATAAATATGTCTTAAAATAATTCTCGGACTTTGTCCATTTCATAATGTGTGACGTCATTTGTTTACATCTGATACGCCATGAGCAGTTACGAATGTACGTGAGAGATTCATAGAAGATTGAAATTCAAATGCAGTAAATTCGTCGTTGCTAACCGAACGCTCCTCTGTAGCCAAATCGGTTAAGGCACGTCAACCTAAATGACGGTTCTGTATAGGATACAGGTTCGATTCCTCTCAGAGGACGAATATTTTCTGTGGAAATTTCTCGGACATTCAGGCTGGTAAATGTTATTTAATACTGTTTATTATAAACAGAGCATTTACTTAAATATTTGTATCTATAAAAAGAATGTATAAACATAAAAATGTCTTAAAATAATATATATATTTTTGTGTGTGTGTCTTTCCTACTCTCTCTTCTTTCTATTTTATCTTTTCTCTTTTTTCGACTTTATCTTCTGTCTTTCTTTTTTTTTCTTTTTTGCGGAGACTAGACTTTATATCTTTCTTTGTTGCCTCCTTTTTATTTTCTTTTTTCACGGGAAAAGAGATTGTATATAAGTACATATTAAATATTGTAATAACCTTGATTTACCACCGCCTAATTAGATGTGATGATATGCATCGAAACATGAATGCAGTTATGTAGCGCTTTTACATATATGTTCTAATGTAATATACTATAATAAAGTGTGTGTATACACACACACACACACACACACACATATATATATATATATATATATATATATATATATATATATATATATATATATATATATAGGGGGTATTCCTAAATATGGACACACAGGCAAGGAAGCATATTTTCAAGAGATTAAATTTTCAACATTGAATTGGAATATTTTACCAAACAACATCTTCAATATGATTTCCATCATTTGCAATGCAAAGTTAGATGCGCTTTGCAAGATCCTTTTGAAACCGATGCAAATAACTGCACATTTCCATCAATTTTAACACATTCACTCTTTATACGTTCAATCAAGTATGTTGCATTTTCTTTGAGTACACCCTCCCCTTAAACATACCCCAGAAAAAAAGTCAAGACTTTTTTCGACAAAACTTTGCTTAATCTGTGGAAGTAAAAGAGTAATGAGATATCCCATGTGTCCAGATTTTAGAGATACCTCTGTGTGTGTGTATATATATATATATATATATATATATTGCGCACTTTAGCATCGCACATACCCTGAATCCATCATAAAAATTCTGGCTGCGAAATAGTAAATACTAATATACAACCACATAGTACAGAAGTGGCTATTATTACGACCAAATATACATACATACAAGATTATACGTCGTTGTAAAATGCCATTACGACACACATACATATGCGCGCACACATTATGAGTACATACATAAATTTTCTCCTGTTCCACCGACCCTTCAATGGCTGAGTTTTCCAAGACAGAATAATTGCCAATTTCCTTTATTTACCAAGTTTACCATTCTATTATTTCTACCTAGGCGTGTGGATATGGAAGTAATTTTCTCTTCTTCGACTTTTCTTTTAAATTCATGATGGATTTTGTGTCTAAATTAATAAAAGCCGAGTAGAATGTTTCTCTCGATCACTTAAATCGCAGGAGTTGATCCCAGATCTGTAATTTCTTTCTCCTTCCTGTTCGGCTAATAAGTTATTGTTAACTTTACTCGCCTTGGCTTTTATTTGCCAAGATATAGGAATGTAGGTTGTAACATTTCGGAGAGAAATTTATGAGAATTTCAATGTCGTTTTTATGATTTGCTTCTAGTGTGGCTTCATAAAATGGAACAAGGCAATGATCTTTAAAATATTGAATTATAATGGCTTCAAAAAAGGCAATTTTAAACAAACAAATAGCAAAAAATTAAAATGCTATTTTTATAAGAGAATAGAAAAAAAAACTTGATATTGTAATTTGTATTCTTTCTTTCTTTCTCGTTTTTATTTATTTCTCAACATATTTCTTCTTTGATTTTCTACAGTTTATATTGTTTTCTTGCTTTTCCTTTCTTTCATTCTTTCTTTCTTTCTTTCTTTCTTTTTTCCTTCGTTCTTTCTTTCTTTCTTTTACTTCCAGAATCCAGACTTATTTCTTCTTTTATTATCTTGATTGTTTTTTTTTGTTTTGTTTTTTAACTTTGTTTGTTTCTTTCTTTGTTAATTTATTCCTTTTTCATTTCTTGCACTCTCTTGTTTTTTGTTCTTTCTTTCTTTTATTCTTCTCATTTTAGCTTGCTTCTTTCTTCATTCATTTCTTTCTTTCTTTCTTTCTCGTTTTTATTTATTTCTCAGCATATTTCTTCTTTGATTTTCCATATTTTATATTGTTTGCTTGCTTTTTCTTTTTCTTTCTTTCTTTCTTTCTTTCTTTCTTTCTTTCTTTCTTTCTTTCTTTCTTTCATCCACCCATCCTTCCTTTTTCTTTCTTTCTTTCTTTCTTTCTTTCTTTCTTTCTTTCTTTCTTTATTTCTTTCTTTCTTTCTTTCTTTTACTTCCAGAATCCAGACTGTTTTCTACTTTTATTCTCTTGATTGTTTTTTTTTTTTGTTTTTTAACTTTCTTTGTTTCTTTCTTTGTTGCTTTATTCCTTTTTCTTTTCTTGCACTCTCTTGTTTTTTGTTCTTTCTTTCTTTTATTCTTCTCATTTGCTTCTTTCTTTCTTTCTTTCTTTCTTTCTTTCTTTCTTTCTTTCTTTCTCATAATCCGTATGTTTCAGAAGAGGTATGGCATGCTGAACAGGATAAATCTTCCCCGGTGGATGAAATAAACCGTTCGGTTCGAAATTCCAATCACCTGGAGAAGGCCGGAGCGTACAACGGCCGAAACGTTGTGAATATGGCAATGAAGACGAGGATAAAAGTCCGAATAATGTAAATAATGTAAAAGTATCCGTGAGTGTCTCTCTCTGTGTTCCTATGTTAGAGAGTCCGCATATGTCTCTGCGCGCACACACCTTTTTATGCGCGTGTGTGAGACTACGTGTGTGTATGCTTGTGTATGTGTATGTGCGTGTGTGTATGCCCATCTGCGTGTGTGCTGTACGTGTTTCTGCGTGTACGCGCGTCCGAGTGTGTTCGTGTATATCTATGCGCACGCGCCTTTGTGTGCGCATGCGTTTAAAAGTATCACTATTAAATTAGCTTCATCAGAATGTTTTGGCACTGGAATGATGCGCGATAATGTTTCAGTGTTTTAAATCCATATTTATCTTGTTTTCATGGGTTGTGTAGGCGAAAACCTATTTGAAAAATGAACATTCGTCCGTCGTGGTCTTTCGTGTTGTACAGCATATTTTAGGGGGTCAAGCAAAGGTCTGACAAAATATGGCCACCGATACTCCAGGTTTGGCATGGAATCCGTCGAACATGTGTGGGCTTGCGGCGAAAGGTTATCATCGATTAGCAAAGTTTACAATGAAAATGACGATTCCCTGGTGTGCCGGGAAAAATATCCACACGTCTTGTATATTTTTCACACGAACGCGTGTGTCCCCCAAGGCTCTATCCTGGGTCCCACACCGTTTCTGATCTTCATCAATGATCTTCCTGATATCTTCAGTTCCCAAGTAAGCATTTATACAGTTGACACTACCATTTAACCCTGTCTTAAAATCAAATCAAGTTAATCTACACGCTGTTCTTGAAATGGACCTCCAATCTGTGGTTAACTGGGGCAGGAAATTCCTCAAAAATGAAACTGCTCTCTTTTAACTACCATAGAGAAACTTTCCTCCCCGTCATCAGCAGGGCTGGTGTAGACACATGGAGAGTGTCTCACGCGTCTTCTTGGCCTGACGGTTTCAACTGACGATGTGGGACAACTTACATTGAATCAATAGCTGCATCTACAGCAAGGAAAGTTGGTTCATTATGTCGTACCAGAAGGTTTTTCTCGTCATAGTCCATCCTGCACGTTAACAAATCTACCATTCGTCTGTGAATTGAATATTGTTACCGTATCAAGCCATCTTTTGCCCCAGTTATCGCCGGTCCTGCTATTTGACCTTGTCATATTGATCAGCCTTACTATCGAGGCGCATGAGTAAATGTTAGTGTCGTCAGCGTAGATGTCAAGTTGAGAGCTGATGTCATCGGGAAGGTCGTTAATGAAAATTAAAAACAGCGTAGGATCAAGGATGGAACCCCTGGGTCTCACCCGCGTTTGTACGAAAGGATCTAGACGTGTGTTTGTTCAGAATAACTTTCATTTAAAGATTTCACAGGAAAAACTGTATCAGCTCAGAAATGATAGACTCTTTCCGCAAATAGCATTAATACCTCAGTAATAGACATTGAGAAAAGAAAGCCATTTAGCTTGTCTGAGAACCGCCACTGCCGACGAGAGATGCGAGATTATATATATATATATATATATATATATATATATATATATATATATATATATATATATATATATATAGTCAAACCTAGAGAGCCAGACAAACCTACCAATGTTTCACCTAACCGGATCGTCACGAAAGCCGGCTTTCCCTGACGATCCGCTTAGGTGAAACCTTAGTAGGTTTGTCTGGCTCTCTAGGTTTGACTAGGTCTGCTCTACTTTTATATTGAGCACTTTTAAGTTAGTTGATTACTCGTATCGGGTTTTTTTCTTTGGGCTTTGGACCTGTATGCTGCACGATTATTTTCGACAGACGTTCATGTTCCTAGCTCTTTCTTTTTTTAAAACCTTTTTTTCCTTCGAAATTTATCATTAGCAAATCAAGAAACCGACTGTCCTTAACGTTTGGTTATAATTTATTTCATGAATATATACAAATACTCACCTCTTCAGACCGATGCTTTTTAATAAATGGAGTCAATTTGTCCAGACAAAAGGAGGAGGGAGAGAAAAAAAATAAAAAAAGGAAAGGGAAAAAAATTATATTAAAAATAATTTTTTCCATTTCCTTTTTTCTTTAAGGATCGTTTGTACTTATTATTATTATTATTATTATTATTATTATTATTATTATTATTATTATTATTATTTCCTTTGATTTCTGTTGTATACTCATTTCATTTCGGGTCACAACTAGAGACCTTATGATATAAAAAATAAAATAACTTAATAGCACACACACTTTTCATTGATAAAACCCATCGTAAGTTGTGAGTTGTACGTATGAGAACAAAGTTTTATACTCTTTTATACATGGGCAACCAGTGATCCCTTCAGTGGGTTTATCGGAACCTTTTTTAAACCTATTTAATGTTCTTCAACAAAGATCATCATCCGGTCTTATGTAGTTAGGTTGTTTTGGTTTTGTAAGGCAGTTCTAGGTGAACTAATCATCTCCCTCCTTCAGATCTGAGCAAATACAGACTGTCAAATTCAACCTTAGGATGATAAATGCGGTTGCAAGTGAGAAGCTTTCTTGGTATTACATCCAGTCGCTTAATGTAAGCTATGGTCCAGTTGAGTATGTTTAAAGGGACAGAGTTTACGGTTAATAGTCTTTTTTGTGTATTCGATTCGATTATTATTATTATTATTATTATATTTCCTTTGATTTCAGGTGTGTATTCATTTATTTTCGGATCCCGACCAGAAACCTAAGGTTAGAAATGGCATCATGACATTTTTCCTGGAGTAATTTATTATTATTATTATATTACACTGAGTTCTCTTTGGATTCATGTCCTTCTTGAAATTATCTCTAATAATTATCAGGGAATATTAAATATATATTAGGGTTATGACATTTTTTTAACCCTGTGTTCCTACGTTGACGAAATTTTGTTTTAAAGTAAGGCATTAATTTGTGTTTATTTCTTGAGAAAGTTCACCCTACAATTTCCTGCTACATCTAGCCAGCTCAGCTGTAAATTTATGAGATCTGTACGCCAGTCTAGTACTGAGCATAAATTAAAAAATTCTAGTTGCCATATCGAAAAGCAATATTTTTTTTGTAAAAAGTACAAAATGTGGCACAAGGACAAAATGGGGAATGTGGAGGAGGACGGTCTTCTTTTGTCTTATATTTAAACATAGCTAGCCAAAATAACTCACCCAAACATACCACAATATTCCTAACACCAAAACAACGCATTCTTACTTATGTTTCTTACTACATCCAACATAATACCTCATTGTCTCTATGAAAATCCTAACTAGTCCCCATATGTACAATCTATTAAATTAAAGCTGGCCCGGATGTGTATTAACAAAATGAAAAGAAACACTTTTTATAAGAAATACACCCACCCTATAACCCCTAAATGTGACAGAAACATCACATAATTTAACTGAATGAAATCAATGCGGAACTTTAATAATATAATACATTCATTCATCTCAAGCCTTCATTCTCCTGCAAACACATACAGACACAATAACAAATTAAAAAAATCACACTGGAAACGAAAGTTATCCATCAGATAACTGACATCTCTGACCACCTAAAGAGGTAAAGCGGAAGGTATTCATCTGTTACGGGCCATGCGTGATACACACTTATGTGATCATGAAACTTTCCATACATGACTGACGAGGCAGATATTTTTCCCACAGGATTCCGTAGATTGCCATTTCCTTCTGAAGTAGAATCGCTGCCATCCTAGTCTATAGAACCCGGTCTCTCTTGCTATTTACCGATATCTGGGGAGGGGAGAAGAAGAGGATTCATACCTTTCCCAAGGGTATCAGCACGTAATGTAATGGATTGAACTGGAATTCGAATTCGGATCTCGAATATTCCTCCACCATAATACCTCATTGTCTCTATGAAAGTCCTAATTAGCCCCCCCTATGTAAAATTCATTGTCTGTGGGGAAAGAATAAAACAACAAATTTAAAAATCTAACCCCAATGAATATTTACGAAACTGTACAAATCTATTCACAAGAAACAACAAAATAATGTTGGTAATAAACAATGCTTAAATATGGCAGAAATATCGGTTAACTGGATGAAATCAATGCGGACTTTACTAATATAAAACATTAATACATCTCAAGAATTCACTCACCTACAAACGCATAAAGACACAACAACAAATACGAAAATCTCACCCGAAACGAAAAGCGCCCACCATCCACCAGAGAAATGACATCATTGACCACCTAACGAGGGGGGGGTGATGAGGAATTAAATCAAAGAAAAAAAGGGGACCTAAATAATAGGTGGGCAATGAGCATACGTGCCCTTCTTTCTTTTGATTTGCCATCTCCTTTCAGGATGTAAGTAATCATGGTTCTCCACCTCCTTCTATCCCTTGAAGACCTCAACAAGTTCCTTCCCTCTGCTTCCTTCACACAGACCATGTTCTGTCATCCACTTGCTTAAGCCCGCCAGGTATGTCATGCATTGATTTCCCTTGTCTCTCTTTCCATCTATCTGACCCGTGTGTAACAGATTCTCCAGGCACCCTTTCCTTATTATGTGTCCCAGAAACTTCTGCTGCCTCTTCCTGATATTAAGTGTAAGCCTCCTCCTTGTTTGCAACCTCTCTAAGATCTCATCGTTGCTTACACGCTCAGTCCATGACCTGAGCTAAGTTAATTGGCATGAAGTTCAACAGAAATTGTGGATTAAGGATCTAATTCCAGGTTATTTACACTATTTACATCGGATACAATACCTCATAGTTACAATACCTCATCTCCGAAATATTTCTGAGATAAGCTATTGTAACTATTTACACTATTTACATCGTTCGGACTGTTGTCCTCGTCTTTATTGCCCTATTCACGATGTTTCAGCTGCTGAACACACTGGACTTCTTCAGAATCTGTCTATATTTCTCAGATGAGGTATTGTAACTATTTACACTATTTACATCGTTCGGACTGTTGTCCTCGTCTTTATTGCCCCATTCACGATGT
>OZ010610.1:71535381-71537881 GCA_963932145.1 Acanthosepion lycidas | reverse complement strand
TTGTGTTCATACAAATGTTTTTTTTTAATTTCTGCAAGTTTCACGAATATATTGTAAAGAACAGTCCTGGCAGTATATTTTAAATATGCCTGCATCAGAATTATTAGTATTAGGAATGTTTTCGTTTCTGATCGTATCCATTACAGTTTTGGATGTGGTTGGAAATATTTTGATATTTTTTAGATTGGGGAAATTGGTTTGCATAGTGGATATATATTTTTGAAACGATTTGTCCACATTATTTCTTATTATAAAAGTTATTTTTAGTAGGTGCTAGTGTTCGAGTGTTTATTTGATTAAACATTGCAATCAGCATACACTTAAGATTCCTGCTAAAGAAAGATTGTCCAAGTTCGATTCCCGACGGAGGCACACTTATTTTCTTTTTTGTCTTTTTGCACTTTCTCAGAAACCCTGTTCGACTCGCTGGGTAAGTTATGACTGGCTTTTGTTTAACCCTCTTATTTCCAATCTGTCCTCTGCGTGTCATATTTTCCAAGGCGTCTTTCCTCACTTCAGCTGTCTCTTCCTGGTGTCTCTTTCGTTGCTATTGTCTCTAGAACTTCGTCGGTGTTCACATGATCAATCTAAGGTATTCTCGGTATATTTTTTTAACCAGATTTCTGTTGCTTAAAGTCTGTTCTTCATCTTTGAGGATAATGTCCAGCATCTACTGACATAGAAGAAGACTGATGCTATACAGCAATCCAATTCTTTTTTTCTTTTTTCTTTTTTTAACGATATTTACTCTGAGTGCGGGCCGAATAATTATCATATTCGGTCGGTTCGCCCATCGAACAAGTCTGTTGTTTATTTAGACCCGAAACTTCTAGTGATATGGGAGCAATAACACTGATGACGCACCTAGAGTCGGCACTTAAAGGCGTGATTTTATTTGTTTCTTAATACTTTGCTCAGCTTTTTGAAGGCATCTTTCGCTATCTCATTTACGTATTGGGATTTCCGTGCCGTATTTTCTGTCCAATGTCAATACGATTCTCGGATATCTAAATTGTTGCACCTGTTTGACTTAGGTCTATCCAGTCTGAAATTTGAATGATTATTTTCCTATAAAAGTATTTGCTGAACCTCACACAGGGGCACCGGTCAAAGTTCACGGAATAAATTATACAGGAAAACAGATAAAACATCAAACTTCAAATTAAGGCTTATTCAATACGTTTTGACTAATAACCATGTGTGAAGTTAGACCGTTATAGTAAAGCGTCCTGGGTATGACGATAAACTACGTCCAACAACAAGGCTTCAGATAATGTTTTCGGAAAAATAATGTTGCCAGCTATGCGTTTTTTGAAACAATAATGTTGCCAGCTAGACGTTTTTTGGTAAAAATAATATTGCCAGCTATGTTTTTGAAACAATATTGCCAGCTATGTTTGATAGTACTGTATATTTAATATATGTATAGGTATATGTGTATGTATGTATATATATATATATATATATATATATATATATATATATATATATATATATATATACCTTAATTTGGCATTAAATGACCCACAGTGGTTGATATGCCATAAAACTCAACCAACCATTAGAGTAAAGAAGTTTACGTGGGGGACAACTATGATTTCCTTCGCCATAATAATAATAAGGGTATCAGTGGAAGCTGATGTAAAAAATGTCATATAATCTGCTGTTAATTGGGGCAGGGAATGGCTTGTTAATATTAACGCCCCCAAAACGAAACTATACTCTTTTAATCAGCTGAGAGAGCCCTTTTTAACTTCCTTCACCATGGCTGATGTAACCTCCAAGAGAGTGACTTGTTACGTCTTCTGGGACAAAAGTTTTCCGCTGATAAAAAGTGGAAATGTTACATTGAATCAATTGCTGCTTCCACTGCTAGGTAACTTGGTCCCCTGAGCCGTGCTAGATAATCTTTCTCGCCATAAATCAACTTTACATATTCTTCCGGTCGGGTGCTCCTGGTATATATTTAGAGCTTCTTAATAAAGCCCAAGGAAAAATTTGCAATATTATTGGTCCTGACCTGGCATCTAAACCTTAGTCACTTCCCTACCCCAGTAACTTATCTTTTCTGTGTCTTTTCAAAAATATATTCATGGTAATTGATCTGATTCGCTTTGCTGTATAGTGTCCAGGCTTTGTAAATTTAAGCGAATAATCAGACTTTTAGCAAGGTCTGATGAATTTATAGTTGAAATGGCTAGGTGTAACCGCAAGTTCTATACTAACAGTTTCTTCTCTCGCACTTCTCACTTATGGAAGTCTCTTCCGGCTTCTTGCTTCAAAATCAATTTTGATCTTCAAAAATTTAAATGCAATGTCAGTCGTTATCTGCTGTCCTCATAATCCCTTTCTTTCTATTCTATGACATTCTAAGTGGGTTTGTTGCAATGCTTCGCTTGAAATGAGTTTTTTTTTTTTTATAAATGAGTAAAGGAGCAAAAAGAGAAATGCGGAAAAGAGATACAAGGAGATAGAGACAATGAGAGAAACAAAATAAATA
>OZ010610.1:71515381-71530381 GCA_963932145.1 Acanthosepion lycidas | reverse complement strand
ATCTTTGTCACCATATCATCTCAGAAATATAGACAGATATGGTATGTTAATATATATCATTTGCCTTTTTTATGTTCTTTCTCGTGTTATTTTCACTGTTGAAGAAAATAAAATGTAGCAATATCAAATCAGACTCGTCTACCTACTAAAATAATATTCATAGTAATAAGTAATCATGTTGTTTTAAATATATACTCTCTCACTCTCTATCTCACACACATACATACATACATATATATATATATATATATATATATATATATATATATATATATATATATATATATATATACGTTTCATTAAATAATATAGACAAGTGTTGTCTATTTATTTATGTAAATTTTTTTCGTAACATCTGATAAGTTTAATAACATTATCGTTGAACGAAGAAAGAAATTCACAATAGTGATCTATATTTTTTTTTAATACAATCTAAGCTTTCGACTTACTTAAGCCATTATCAAAGATGTCAATTAGAACCTATTAAACAATATACGGACAAGACAGTGATGAGAGTCAATGTTTACATAGAAGATTTCTAAGCAACGATAAACACGCGCATCTATGTAAATCATCTATGTAAACATTGACAGACTATCATCACTGTCTTGTCCGTAATGAAACGTGTATGAATGAAAAGATGCTGCATAAATACACACAATATATATATATATATATATATATATATATATATACTGACTGAAGTACAGGGTG
The DNA here is from genome assembly GCA_963932145.1 of Acanthosepion lycidas. Classification (NCBI taxonomy): domain Eukaryota; kingdom Metazoa; phylum Mollusca; class Cephalopoda; order Sepiida; family Sepiidae; genus Acanthosepion; species Acanthosepion lycidas. Next base: position 71,529,667 of record OZ010610.1, on the reverse strand, counting down.
TTTTATATTTTTCTAAGACAACAATTTTGTGTAGAAATTCAACTGTTTTATTACTAATTACTTTTATTTGGCAATTTTCGAGGTCATGATTCAAATCAAAATAGTAGATAGGGCGTTCTTTATTTCTTTTGTTGCCCAAGTATTCATTCCATTAACTCAGTCATTTTCAAGAACAAATTGATGGGAGAAAGGTACACAATATTTTGTTGGCTCCATCTTGGCCGTTTCAGAACACAAGAATTCAAATTCATTGAAATAAATGCGTATCGTATAAACAACTAAAAATAATAAACACGTTTCCGACTGCAGCAGAAAAAGTATGAATCAAATGTATGTATGTATGTATCTTTTCTATCTATCTATCTATCTATCTATCTATCTATCTATCTCAGTCTTCATTATCTATCTATCTATCTATCTTTCTATTCATCTATCTCAGCCTTCATTATCTATCTATTAGGTTGGTGCAAAAATAATGACGTAATAATGTCGTTTTTTGACGTATTTTTAACCTCAAAAAACGACATTATTACGACATTATTTTTGCACCAACCTAATATCTATCTATCTATCTCTGTCTTCATTATTTATCTATCTATCTCAGTCTTCATTATGTATGTATGTATGTATGTATGTATGTATGTATCTATCTATCTATCTATCTATCTATCTATCTATCTATCTATCTCAGTCTTCATTATCTATCTATCTATCTATCTACATTCCAACCAGCAGAAGAAGGCCGGAGCGTACCACTGCCGAAACGTTGTAATAAATATGGCGAGAAAGATGAGGACAATAGTCCGAATAATGTAAATAGTGTATAATTAGATGATTTGAAAATCAGAAAATCCAAATGTTTAGCACTAAAGAATTATAGGAAGTGACAAAATAGCATGGTTGCATCTACCAAGCGTAGTACTACAGTTCAAAAGATTTAGGTGATCCCTGGTAAGTTTTTATATTGACCCAAACTGTTGTTGTTTTGTACTTTAATAAGAGAAAATTTCATGATTGTTTTTATTAGAAATTTAAAAAAAAACAAAAAAAAACAGAAGCATTTTATAACAAAAATTGGCGGACCACCTGGTCCAGTTCAGAAAGACAGGACTGGGGTAAGAATATGGTCAGAATATGATGTGATGAAAAAGAAGAAAGATACCTGCAAGAAAGAAAAAAAAGAAAAGGAAAATATAGATACAAAAATTCCAAATGTTAGCGCAACCAACAGATTACCTGCCTAAAGACTTAAAACGTATTTAAAACGTAAAAAGGATACAAAACTACAACAATCATGAAAAGGCAAACACCTACATAAGCAATAAGACGAACATATATATATATATATATATATATTTAAAAATATTTTTTGTGGTACAAAACTTTATTATGGCGTTAAAAACATAAATATTTTTACATTGGGCCATGATGTTATTAAAATAAAATACCAGCCGACCGGTTTCGCCCCCTCTCTTCAGAGCTGTAAACGGGGGAAAATTATGAAAAGGAGAAACGGAAAAAAAAAAAAAAAAAAATATATATATATGGGTGACGTGAATGAACGGGAGGGAAGTTGTTACACCTAAAGATGCTAGAGACCCAGTAGAGCAAGCCCAAGCAAACAATCTCTCTGTTTACAAAGAGAAGGTCGCCCAGACTTGATAAACAACGTCTCCAACACCTTCAGATGGAACAACGAGTGCGAAGTGGACACCACAGAAAACCAATTCACACTAAAGTCCACCGCACAACCAGGACTATTTATGAGATGATCCGCTATGGATGACCCGTATGTGTTTCGAACGGTATCACCAATCGAAAAATTTTTATTATAAATTTTCGCAGGCACGTGTTGCTTGATTCTAACATCCAATCGTTGTGTAGTTCTACCTATGTAGTCGGCACCGCAACTACATTTAAATTTGTAAATTACAGAATTAATATGATGAGGAGGTAAAACATCCTTACTCATGGATGGAAGAACAGATCTTGTTTTAAACACAACACGTACATTCGCTGCAAAATAGCATTGATTAGAACTCAATGAAATTTGCTTAGCCAACATTTCGCTATCACCCCCAAAATATGGAACTCGTAAATACACGGGACATTTTTTAACAAGCACTGGTTTTACTTTATTAAAGTCCACCAGCTTTTGACGAATAACCATTTGAACGATATCATAAGGATAACCGTTACTAGTGAAGATGTGAGTTAAAAACTTAATCTCATCTTTCAAAGTGTCATCTGAGCAAATCCTCAATGCCCTATGGGTCAAAGACTTAATTAAATTAATCTTTTGCTGTTTGGGGCAAAAGGAATCCCAACGAGTGTAAAGACCCGTAAAAGTGGACTTCCTATAAACTGTAGTAGTATATAAGGAAGGTGTTCTACGAACTAGAACATCAAGGAAGGGTAAAGTATTATCCTCTTCCTTCTCCACTGTATATTTAAGGGCAGGATGAACACTATTTAATAGGGAGAAAAATTTGTCTACCTCAAATTCATTACGAAACACACAAAAGGTGTCGTCAACGTAACGGAAGTAAACAGTGGGTTTAGAGGAATCTGTAAACAAACTCTGTTCATAGAAACCCACAAAAATGTTAGCTAAAACAGGACCCAAAGGGGAACCCATAGCAACCCCATCAATCTGTCGATACATAATATTATCAAAACTGAAATCGACAGACATGGTAGCAAATTTCATGAGTTCAATAAAAACATCTTCAGGTATTGTCGGAGGTGTCAAATGACTACGATATAGCAAATCACTGCAAATATCTATAGTCTCCGACAATGGAACGCAAGTGAAAAGGCTACAAATATCGAAGGAACACATAAATCCATCAGTGGTCTCAAGATTCCTAATATATTCAGAAAACGAGAAGGAATCTTTAATACAAAAAGAGCTATAATGCTGCAACACTGGTTCCAGCATTATAGTTAGCCACTTAGCGACTTTATGTTGAGAGGACCCAATCATAGATAATATGGGTCTCAACGGAACCCCATCCTTATGAATTTTAGGTAATCCATAAAGACGGGGTCGAATCGAGCCTGACGGTCTCAATTCCTCAGATATATCAGAAGAGAGAACACCGCTTTTTACCCATTTAAGGAGACGCTTCTGAAAACGAATTTCAGAAGTTAACGTATTATCATGGGTATCGACGTGACCAAGACGCTGAAACTTAGAAGGGTCATTAAGTATATGTAACATTTTAGTCACATAATCCTGGCGGTCCATAAGCACAACACCAGAACCCTTATCTGGTCTAGTAATGACCAGAGAATTATTATTTTTTAGGGACTTAATGATCCTGTGATGCTCCCTACTCCATTTAAATTCAGAGGAGGAAATTGAAGAGCTTGCATATGAATGAGCTAAGTCATTCAATTTTGCTCGGAAGTCACTGGATTTACTTACAGAAAGGGGTTGAAGCTTACTAAGCTGAGCATAAAGAACTTCAAATTCCGAAAAAATCTGTTCTCTATTAAGAGAAACAGGCGGAATTTTGAAGTCTAGGCCATGTGCCAAAATAGTAAGCTCTAGCTCAGAAGGACTATATGATGATAAATTAATTACATTAGACCAATTAGGTTCAACCACGCAGCCAAATCTTTTAAAAATAAGATGTTTTAATTTGCTATGATAGCAGCACGTTGTCTTCGAACGACAGCGTGCAACTACCTGACCAACATAAAGTCGCTAAGTGGCTAACTATAATGCTGGAACCAGTGTTGCAGCATTATAGCTCTTTTTGTATTAAAGATTCCTTCTCGTTTTCTGAATATATTAGGAATCTTGAGACCACTGATGGATTTATGTGTTCCTTCGATATTTGTAGCCTTTTCACTTGCGTTCCATTGTCGGAGACTATAGATATTTGCAGTGATTTGCTATATCGTAGTCATTTGACACCTCCGACAATACCTGAAGATGTTTTTATTGAACTCATGAAATTTGCTACCATGTCTGTCGATTTCAGTTTTGATAATATTATGTATCGACAGATTGATGGGGTTGCTATGGGTTCCCCTTTGGGTCCTGTTTTAGCTAACATTTTTGTGGGTTTCTATGAACAGAGTTTGTTTACAGATTCCTCTAAACCCACTGTTTACTTCCGTTACGTTGACGACACCTTTTGTGTGTTTCGTAATGAATTTGAGGTAGACAAATTTTTCTCCCTATTAAATAGTGTTCATCCTGCCCTTAAATATACAGTGGAGAAGGAAGAGGATAATACTTTACCCTTCCTTGATGTTCTAGTTCGTAGAACACCTTCCTTATATACTACTACAGTTTATAGGAAGTCCACTTTTACGGGTCTTTACACTCGTTGGGATTCCTTTTGCCCCAAACAGCAAAAGATTAATTTAATTAAGTCTTTGACCCATAGGGCATTGAGGATTTGCTCAGATGACACTTTGAAAGATGAGATTAAGTTTTTAACTCACATCTTCACTAGTAACGGTTATCCTTATGATATCGTTCAAATGGTTATTCGTCAAAAGCTGGTGGACTTTAATAAAGTAAAACCAGTGCTTGTTAAAAAATGTCCCGTGTATTTACGAGTTCCATATTTTGGGGGTGATAGCGAAATGTTGGCTAAGCAAATTTCATTGAGTTCTAATCAATGCTATTTTGCAGCGAATGTACGTGTTGTGTTTAAAACAAGATCTGTTCTTCCATCCATGAGTAAGGATGTTTTACCTCCTCATCATATTAATTCTGTAATTTACAAATTTAAATGTAGTTGCGGTGCCGACTACATAGGTAGAACTACACAACGATTGGATGTTAGAATCAAGCAACACGTGCCTGCGAAAATTTATAATAAAAATTTTTCGATTGGTGATACCGTTCGAAACACATACGGGTCATCCATAGCGGATCATCTCATAAATAGTCCTGGTTGTGCGGTGGACTTTAGTGTGAATTGGTTTTCTGTGGTGTCCACTTCGCACTCGTTGTTCCATCTGAAGGTGTTGGAGACGTTGTTTATCAAGTCTGGGCGACCTTCTCTTTGTAAACAGAGAGATTGTTTGCTTGGGCTTGCTCTACTGGGTCTCTAGCATCTTTAGGTGTAACAACTTCCCTCCCGTTCATTCACGTCACCCATATATATATATTTTTTTTTTTTTTTTTTTTTTCCGTTTCTCCTTTTCATAATTTTCCCCCGTTTACAGCTCTGAAGAGAGGGGGCGAAACCGGTCGGCTGGTATTTTATTTTAATAACATCATGGCCCAATGTAAAAATATTTGTTTTTAACGCCATAATATATATATATATATATATATATATATATATATATATATATATATATATATATATATATATATTTGAATAAAAACAGACCACGTTAAGATTCCATGTAATAAATTATTTCACCATAACCCCTTTAACAGGACTCTGGATCATCAGACTTTACTTCCAAAAACTGAAATGAAAAGAAATTCACACATTTTTGACGGACCTCATCAAGTATACGTAAAATTAACGAAGTGAGGTGGGAAAGAGGATATGAATATGTCATATGTATCATTTCAAATTCTTATTTTTAATTTTTAACTGCAATGTGTCGGCTAGATGTTGTTCGAATTTATTGTGTCTAGTCTCAAGATGTAGATGGCTAAGGAGTAGAGGGGTGGAGACCGACTTTAAAGGAAGAAGCTACACTACTTTCACGAGGACAGTTTTTCTTTCAATTTTTTTAGACGCTGTTAATTCGCGTTACTTGAACGGGCATGTTTGGGTGGTTAAAGTTTTTTCTGTATCTAAATGTTTAAACAATCTACGAAGAAATTAATTTGAAATTCGGTGGAGTTTTTTTTTTATTCAAACATATCTGCTCTGAATTTTACATTGAGCTCTCCGGATATCATCCTCCTCGGGTCTACCCATACAGATTACCTAAGTTTGCATAAACTATATATATATATATATATATATATATATATTGGCTCCTGAAATAAATATTAATTTCGGTTGAGCTCTCTAGGGAGTAGGTTTGGGTTTGTAAACAGTGACTATTATAGCTTATACATAGCGAGACTCTTCGCATAGCGAATCGAGTCACTGTCAGTCACTGGGCGTGTTTCTATAAAAAATTAAAAAAAATAAAAATAAATACGCTAAAAATCCACCTGCTTCCCTGCCGTGCGCCGACGTCTTAGTGGAAGAATCTCAGGCTGATACCAATTCAGTCGGGTTTCGATCCGAGCTAGAGGCAACCGGATGTCTAGCCACACTGATGAGCTGCGAAACAGTCTGTCTGTGTATGACGTTATATATATATATATATATATATATATATATATATATATATATATATATATATATATATATATATATATATATATATATATATATATATATATATATATATATATATATATATATTAACTCCCTGACCACTCAAAGAAGGAAAATAGTCTAGCCACTCCCACAATAACAAATTCTGTAAAAATACACGTAAACCGAGAGATAGCTTATTCCTAAAATTTCGCTTGAAGATGAAACGGGACTAAACACCTCAATACTTAATTTTATTAATTATTTGGATGATTTCGGCTCTCGTTTTTGAAACATGAGAACTCTTATGTAGCGAAGGAATCATATTTTTAAACAAAAAATATTATTATATATATATATATATATATATATATATATATATATATATACACAGTGTGTGTAAACAAATATTGCTACACATACAATTTTTTAATTTATTGTATTTCCAACTAATCAGTAAACATACTTTTCATATAATTAACTGATACCCAAATGCATATTAAGTAAATATGCATAGAAAAGATAAATAAACCCCATTTATTCATTTTAATGGGCAATCGGTACTTAGCCCTTTAACACTAACCATGGGTACCCATAGTACCCAGCGCAAATTTTTCTATTTTTAATTACAATTTTCAGTACCTGATTTTCTAACCTAAATATGTTTTTCAGTTCCTATTAATGTTAACTCAAAGTACAAAGTTTGAAGTGCCTGCATGTAAAACATTTCAAATAAAGATTTATATTTAATTTTTTTTTTTTTTTGATATATTTCAAAATCAGGTATGATATACCCATGGTTAGTAGTGGTGTAATTTTAATTGATGGTTAGTGTGCTAGGATTAATGGAACAGATTCACGAGTGGATAATTTCTACAATCTTAAACTTTTCAAGGCTTGGATTAACCGTTTTATATACAACAATAAACCGCTTTTCATCTTTTAAGTCTATACAAGCACATTCAGTAAGCCTCTAACTTGACTAGCTCTTGAGCCGTGTACTTTGTGAAATTTTTGTAATATACACTACAGTTCAAAAGTTTGAGGTGCCCCCTGGTAATTATTTAAATTGGTGCCAAATTAGTTGTGTTGTACTTTGAATAAGAGAAAATTATTATAGATGGTTAAAAAAAATGTGAGACATGATTTTTATTAGAAATTTTGATACAAAAAGAAAAAAAAAACATTTTATGTTTGTAGTATCGTACGCAAATTAGGTAGACAAGTATAAATAGAGAACAACTGGTGAACATAGGGTGGCTATGACTAGCAAAACCGGTTGCTATTCAAAACTGTACTACGACTACGCAAAAAATAACAATGATTACATTTTCTTTTGTGAAAATATCCTTCTTTAGTCTGGATTACTGCAGCACAATTTTTTGTCATCCGTTGCAAAAGTTTCTCAGTTTATAAATTATAATAATATATTTCATTCTTTTTCTAATGACTCTAAGAGCTCTTTTTCATTTTTTCCCCCACTCTCCTGTCATGTTCATCCCATGCTAATTCGTGGGTGGGGGTAGCTTCAAACTTTTCAGGTGTAGTGTATATGCAAACTAAGAATTTATCTATACGATAGAAACGATACACTATTTACATTATTCGGACTATTGTCCTCATTTTTGTCGCTATATTTATTACAAAGTTTCGGTCTTTCAGTATCTGTCTATATTTCTGAGATGAGGTATTATGTACACTATTTACATTATTCGGACTAGTGTCCTCATTTTTGTCGCTATATTTATTACAAAGTTTCGGCCGTTGTACGCTCGGTTGTATTGACATCCGGCCTTCTTCAGGTGGTTGAAATTAATATCGAACTGAACCTTTAATTTTGCTCACTGGGGTAGACTGTTCTAGTTCCACGTGCCATGTTTAATGGATGTTTGGTATCAGTTATTAGGTTGGTGCAAAAATAATGACGTAATAATGTCGTTTTTTGACGTATTTTTTAACGTCAAAAACGATATTATTACGTCATTATTTTTGCACCAACCTAATAACTTCTGTTAATTCCTCTCTTCATGTTCTCCACTGCCTCGACCGGGTATTGAACTCACATTCTTTGGGCTCTATCACTTGATCTAACTAACGCCTTTATCCAATGTGTCATGTGTAAAAAAAAGGTTGCTGATAACATTAGGTTTATAATATTCATGTACAGATATCCTCAAAGACATATGACACAGTTTTCTAATTTTATTTTTCATTCCCTTTCATAATAATGAATACACAAACACGAATATTTTTAGACACCCATTTCTTGATTTCATTGCATGGGTTTTCAGAAAAACAAAGCTTTATAGCCAAAAGATCAATAAAGAAAGTACTAGAATCCTACTCTCTACAAGATCTAGCTCAGGCTGGAGATTGAGAACTGCGGCAAAATCTGAGCTGGGGTTGTCCAGTTTTCACATTCCACTCTTGATATAATCCAACGCTCTTACGCTGCCTTGTCACTAATGAATTATTTCCCATCGTATGACCCGTTTCCCATAGACGAAACATCTCAAGCTTTTCGACTAAATATTTAAAAAAAAACTCACTTTTATTTTTGTTCATCATATTTAATATGTTTTTGAAGTTTGTAAATTTCTAATTTAGTTTATAACTTTATAATTTATACAATTGTTTTTCTAATTTTCTTTAACAATAAATTTTGAATACACAAGAACAAATCTATGTTGACTCTCACTTTTATATTTCTTTGCAGGGAGTTTCATAAAAACAAAGGATTATCTCTAATAGATTAACAGTTTAGCTGAGCTTAAAGAACTGATTCAATTGGCAGTGCAGGAGATAACTTCTAAAATGCTTAAAAATGTGTTTCTCAACGCTAGTTTAGATTTGATATTCGAAGCGATACAGACCTTACACATGGTGTTATTTTTAAATAAATCTTGGCCGTTAGATCAATTTGTTTTAGTTTTCCCGATTCACTGAAATTGATAATTCTGAAACACCCTATATATATATATATATATATATATATATATATATATATATATATATATATATATATATATATGTATGTATGTATAGGGAAGAAATTATAGTTGTTCCAACGAGAGAAAAGTGTAGATATTAAAAAGAAGATGAAACGCAATGGCTTTTGGTTGAAATGTGAAAATATTTATTTTAAAATATATATTATATTCTATTTTCCATAATTGTGCTACACGGGTTTCTGGTTTCGCAACCTTCTTAAAGCAAAGATCAGATATTCCACATATTACAGAAATTAATTTTTGCGTGGTAGTGATTCAAATGTCTTTTTTTGACTGATGATATGATAATAACAGTAATGTATTGTAAGAGTGATGAATTATGGGTAGGTTTATTGTATTATTTAATTGTATTAATAGCCCATAAAATAATTCTAAACCAACAGCGACCTCCACTCAAAAAATCCGTTAGAATAATACAATACACCTTCCAATAATGCATCACTGAACAGTATATATGATACGAGGATGGACTGAAAACTTCATAGGCTGACTATCAAGGAGCAATTTTAGAGCTGCGAAATCTTGTATGCGTTAGCTTCAACTTTTCCTCTTAACTGCATTATTTACTTCCATGTGTGAGGGTGAGCTGAAAACTTCATAGACTGACTCAAGGAGCAATTTTAGAGCTGCGAAATCTTGTATGCGTTAGCTTCAACTTTTCCTCTTAACTGCATTATTTACTTCCATGTGTGAGGGTGGGCTGAAAACTTCATAGGCTGACTATCAAGGAGCAATTTTAGAGCTGCGAAATCTTGTATGCGTTAGCTTCAACTTTTCCTCTTTATAACTGCATTATTTACTTCCATGTGTGATGGTTGGCTGAAATCTTCATAGGCTGACTATCAAGGAGCAATTTTAGAGCTGCGAAATTTTGTATGCGTTAGCTTCAACTTTTCCTCTTAACTGCATTATTTACTTCCATGTGTGAGGGTGGGCTGAAAACTTCCTAGACTGACTCAAGGAGCAATTTTAGAGCTGCGAAATCTTGTATGCGTTAGCTTAAACTTTTCCTCTTTATACATGCATTATTTACTTCCATGTGTGATGGTTGGCTGAAAACTTCTTAGGCTGACTCAAGGAGCAATTTTAGAGCTGTAAAATCTTGTATGCGTTAGCTTCAACTTTTCCTCTTATTAACTGCATTATTTAATTACATGTAAACTGACATCTGACTGTTCAACGAAAACTTCAGCCTTTTGGTCAAACGAGTCATCAATAGCATAGGCGTCTTCATCAATCGCTACAATTGAGGTTTCCAGACGACAATTTGAATGCTGAAATCATGTGGCTGTAGCCCGCGCACCAGGCGATATTGACGGTGTTGCCGGTGAAATTCATTGTCTTGTGTTCAGGTAGTTTCAAACCTTTTCATGGCTTGACGGCATAGTGCCCTCCAACTGTTACGATTGTCCGCTCTAAATTCCATTTCCGCATGATTAATTTCAGGTGGTCTTTGAAACGTTTTTTTTTCTATCCTCCAACATGGCGCTGGCCTTCTGAGAGTTCCCCATGTAGAGTCCTCTTTTGGAGACGATCTTAAGCTGTCGTTGGAGGAAAAGAACCTCAATTGCTTGTACGCTAGAGAATATCGATACGCGGTATTCGATCTTACTATGACAATCCACGGTTACGTTGAAGCCTGTGGATGTGGAAGGTTTCAAGAACCTGTATGTGAGCTCTATATGGAGTCCAGAATTTAGAACCATGCAAAATGATGAATAAGCATATAGCGTTGTACACTGATGACTGAAGATCCTTTTTAGAAAGTCTCGATAACAAAGATGACCAAAAGCTTTTAATTTAAAATATATATATATATATATATATATATATATATATATATATATATATATATATACACAGTTTATCTCCATTGTAGCATATTTGGTTGAATATTATGTTTATTTATTTTATTTTAGTCCTCTCAAAATCACAGATTAATTTCTTAGTATTGTTATTAAACGGTTTAAGAGAGACACCGTAGTTTTTGAATTTTTTTTTATTTTCCCAGATAATTTCAATTTCATCTAAGATCATCTTCAGGGTCCAATTGCTAAGACACAAAATTAATGTGATAAATTGTTGTGAAAAATGAGACATAGATTCAAATATCACTGTGGTTGATTTCTCAGGGAATGACTTCTTGATCCTATCCACATGACAGTGTGCAGCTCCTTTGTAAATTGTTTGAAAACCATATAAGTGAGACTGGGTAGACGGGCCTATTTGGGAGTATTGAGCAGGCACGAAGTCACAAGTCATCGTGACTGAGTCTTTGAGCCTACTGATTTCGTTCAAGTAGATGATCACGCCAGATATGGCACTCTCTCTCAGAAACTCTAAATAAGGTCTGTTCATCATAGTTCCATTATAAAACACTGGGGATCTATGTGGGTGCTGATCAAACACATATATGCCTGAGCAGGCGTCTGCAACAGGTATGGGCTAGCAGACAGTCACTTTTCCAAACATGCAGCAAGCCAATATATATATATATATATATATATATATATATATATATAGAGAGAGAGAGAGAGAGAGATTTAATAACTTTGGCACTATAACACAGACTTGCTTCACAAATATGGTAATTCCTGTGTAGCGATGGACCGTATTTTTAAATCAGTTGATTTATAATATATGTTACTATTTGAGAAAACGACATTATTTTTGCACCAACCTAATATATATATATATATATATATATATATATATATATTGAAGAATAAAAATTAAAAAATTAAAATCTTCAGACACACTGGGTTGTAGATTAATATTCTTTCGTTTTTTTATTATTATTCCATTTAGATTCCTCGACTAGTTTCGGCCGAAATGGCCATCATCGGGAGGAGAAATATTTCTGCTTGCTGCTAGCACTAAACTACAGAAATGTATGTCTTGATGGAGAAAATGAACTTTTGTCTGTAGTTTTCATTTGTTTTTTTTTCTTTTTCACATGAATCTTTTAACATTCCTTGTGTTGGTCAAACAGTCTCTTTTAAGTTGTTATTTGAGATAAGAGCTGGATAGATACATGCTGCTATGAATTCTCTGGTCACTTTGACAGTTTTATTGGACTTGGTGAGGGGATGTGTCTCTGTTTAGTGTTTTTGTGTGTGTTATTTGGTTCTTAGGGAGTGAGTGAGTATGATATGTGTAAGCGTGTGTATTGCTGTGGGTGTGTGTTATCATTTGGCTCATTAGGGAGTGAATATATATATATATATATATATATATATATATATATATAAATCAGTTGATTTATAATATATATATATACATATATGTATATACACACACACACACACACACACACATATATATATATATATATATATATATATATATGAAGGAGTAGAATCGCTTTATGTAACCGCACCCGCGTTTCGCTGGAGAAGACTTATGTTCTTTTTGTAGTCAAACTGATGATGCCACATGAAAACTTATTTTTCTCTGGCGAAATGCGTCTTTGATATATGAAATTTCAACTTTTTCTCTTCACCGTGATATACATGTATGCATGTATATGTATAAATCCTAGAAAAATACCAACAAATGGACAAAATGCAGACATTCACATGATCCAAAACAAGCAGACACACGTTTCCACTGTATCCATCGAAGTGTAATTTCCGAATTTCCTGTCTTTGTGGGTAACATTTTGGTATGCCATTGATACAAACATTATCAAAAATGTGAAATTCACTGAGATGTAGGTATGTAGAAAACATAGTCACAAATAAAGAGATGCACAGAAATACCCCTCCTCCCGTTCCAGTAGAGTTCCGAATGCAAATACCTTTGATGTTTCTCTATTTTTATTGCGAAGAAACGGCCGCCCAAGTTATGAAGAACTGAGTTCCTTTGTTCATTTCTGTTTTCCAAACCAGGATTCGTAGATTTGTTGATTATGCCTCTCATTTTAATCCGAACATTTTCTTTCTTTCTTTCTTTCTTTCTTTCTTTCTTTCTTTCTTTCTTTCTTTCTTTCTTTCTTTCTTTCTTTCTTCTTCACACTAAACATTTCTTTTCCCATCTCCCTATCTTATATTGATTGTTTCTTCTTTCTTTTTTTCTTTCTTTATTAATTTATTTCTTGTTCACAAAACAGACGTATTTCGTTTTTATTCTTCCCATCTTATATTGTTTGTTTGCTTCTTTCCTCTTTCTTTCTTTCTTTTTTTCTTTCTTCCTTTCTTTCTTTCTTTCTTTCTTTCTTTCTTTCTTTCTTCTTCACACTAAACATTTCTTTTCCCATCTCCCCATCTTATATTGATTGTTTCTTCTTTCTTTTTTTCTTTCTTTATTAATTTATTTCTTGTTCACAAAACAGACGTATTTCGTTTTTATTCTTCCCATCTTATATTGTTTGTTTGCTTCTTTCCTCTTTCTTTCTTTCTTTTTTTCTTTCTTCCTTTCTTTCTTTCTTTCTTTCTTTCTTTCTTTCTTTCTTCTTCACACTAAACATTTCTTTTCCCATCTCCCCATCTTATATTGATTGTTTCTTCTTTCTTTTTTTCTTTCTTTATTAATTTATTTCTTGTTCACAAAACAGACGTATTTCGTTTTTATTCTTCCCATCTTATATTGTTTGTTTGCTTCTTTCCTCTTTCTTTCTTTCTTTTTTTCTTTCTTCCTTTCTTTCTTTCTTTCTTTCTTTCTTTCTTTCTTTCTTCTTCACACTAAACATTTCTTTTCCCATCTCCCCATCTTATATTGATTGTTTCTTCTTTCTTTTTTTCTTTCTTTATTAATTTATTTCTTGTTCACAAAACAGACGTATTTCTTTTTTATTCTTCCCATCTTATATTGTTTGTTTGCTTCTTTCCTCTTTCTTTCTTTCTTTTTTTCTTTCTTCCTTTCTTTCTTTCTTTCTTTCTTTCTTTCTTTCTTTCTTTCTTCTTCACACTAAACATTTCTTTTCCCATCTCCCTATCTTATATTGATTGTTTCTTCTTTCTTTTTTTCTTTCTTTA
>OZ010610.1:71507881-71510381 GCA_963932145.1 Acanthosepion lycidas | reverse complement strand
CTAATTAAGGTGGGGCGGCTGCAAGAGACTTCAAAGAAGTAAAGAAGAAATCTATGAATGTTATTGGGAAAGAAAGACAGAAATGAATAAAGCCGAGTGAAAAAAAAAAAAAAATGAAATGAAAAACCTATTTCCATTTGGGATGCTAATTTAAAAGAAAAAAAATAACGAAAAGGGCTTCAAGAATGACAGGATCCAGAAAGATTGAAAAGAATAATGAGAAAGATAAAATTAAAATTATACAAAAAAAAAAAAAAAAAAAATGAAACCTAAAATCGAAAGAAAGGTTGGAAAAAAAAACCGGGTAAATAAACTCTAAGTAAAAAATGACATAAACCAAGAAAGAAGGGGGAGAAGTGAAAGAAAAAGCAATTTAAGAATAAAAACCGAATTAAAAAAATGTGCAAAAGACATAAAGAAAAAAGAAAAAAGAAAGAAAGAAAGAAAGAAAGAAAGAAAGAAATGGCTAATTATATTGTTAAGAAAGAATGAAAGTAACAAAAAAAAAAGGAAGCAATTAAAAGAAAGAAAGAAAGAGAGAAAGAAAGAAAGAAAGAACCAGCAAATGAATACAATTGGTAACAATTAAAACAATAAAAGCAAGAAAGAAAAAAGAAAGGAATATAGGAAAGAAAGATCAAAACAATAAAAAGAAAGAAAGAAAGAAACGTCAACAAACACAAAAAAGAACTGGGAACTATTTTTAATAGAAAGAAAGAAAAAGAAAATTAAAGGAAGGAAGAAAGAAAGAGAAATGCAAAAAGAAAAATAGAAGAAACGGAAGAAAGAAAGGAAGAAAAAGATAAAGAAAGAAAAAGAGTTTGCACGAAAGAAAGGAAGAAAAAAAAGAAACAAAGGAAACAAGCAATAAAGAAAGAAAAACAG
The DNA here is from genome assembly GCA_963932145.1 of Acanthosepion lycidas. Lineage (NCBI taxonomy): Eukaryota > Metazoa > Mollusca > Cephalopoda > Sepiida > Sepiidae > Acanthosepion > Acanthosepion lycidas. Next base: position 71,509,496 of record OZ010610.1, on the reverse strand, counting down.
AAAGAAAGAAGGAAAGAATGAAATGAAAAAAGAAACAAAAAGAGAATAAAAGAAAGAAAGAACAATGAAAGAAAGAAAGAGTATATGAATGAAAGAAAGAAAGAATGAAAGTAAGAAAGAAAAAAAGAATGAAGCGAATGAATGAATAAAAGAAAGAAAGAAAGAAAGAAGCGAATGAATGAATGAATGAATGAAAGAAAGAAAGAAAGAAGCGAATGAATGAATGAATGAAAGAAAGAAAGAAAGAAAGAAGCGAATGAATGAATGAATGAAAGAAAGAACCGGCAAATAAAGACAAAAATAATTGGGGAACAAGTAAAAAGAAAGAAAGAAAGAAGAATAGAGTGAAATAAAAAAGAAAATAAAAGAAAGAAAAAAGAAAATGAAAGAAAAAAGAATAAAAAGAGAAAGAAAGTAAGAACACGAGGTAAATTTAATTAATCATGACTTTCTACAGAATGCGTTGCGTCGTTTTAGGGTAATGGCTAACAAGCATCTTCATTTGAACATACCATATGTATGAATGCGTTCGAACCACGTTGAGTGGGTGGGGGTAGACACAAACTTTCGCGTTTTGCTAAAATGAACAAATTTTAGTAAATCCAAACATAGACTGAAATTGAGAGCGACCAGATAAAGAAATAAGAAAACAGAAAATGGATGAAATAAAGAATAAAGAAAAAAAAAACCCAAAAAGAAACAATTGAATGATGTGTCCAAGAACAAATTAATGTAACGAACTTGACTGGAAATCGAACCCGGCTCTTCAGATTTCACAATCCAAGCTGTTGCTTTGAAAACACACATACACACTCTTTCTTTCTATCTTTCTGTCTCTCTCTCTCTCTCACACACACACAGTGCGATGTATCAATACTTGTCTAATTAAAAAAATGAAAATAACATTCACAACTCATTTTAAAAATTTATTTTTCAAAATTACACAAAAATATCTTGAAATACTAAAGTGTAAATTTATTCAATAAAATTTCCATTGGCTTCAACCATACCTTCCAGACGACTTTGGAATCTTCTGCAACTCTTCTGAACTGTCTATTTGTTTAAGTCGGTGATTGCCACCATAATCCTTGCCTTCTGTTCATCTTTGGTGTTTTTTTAATTTATGAATTTATATAGTTTCATAATAATCAAAGGGGTTACAGTTTTGTGAGTTAAGTTGCCAGATATAATGAGAGACGTGGTCGAAGAAATTGCCTGACAGCCATGACTGGGTTATCCTGCTTCTGTGGCATTCTGCAGAATCCTCTTACCATACCTAGGTTCATCCAGCAGTCACCCTTTTCATCCAGGGCAACACTACCTACTCAAGGCAATTGATGGAGGTTTTCGTGTTGAGTCTGCGACCCTATGCGAAGATAAATGGAAGCATAATATCTCCATCACCAGTGATCAGTCCAAACACATTCGTTATTGATCATTAGATTCATTCAACTCTTTCCGAATCCTCTGCACTGTCGTCAGACTGACACCCAAACACTGCGAAATATTTGTATTGAAGCTTCCCGCGCAAATGCTAAACGGTGCAGAATCCTATTTACACATTTCTGGTGGAATAAATTGCGTCATGGTGCTTTATTTTTTTTTCTCAAAGAGG
>OZ010610.1:71495381-71505381 GCA_963932145.1 Acanthosepion lycidas | reverse complement strand
TATATATATATATATATATATATATATATTAATTGAGGATGATTTTGCAACCTATTCAAGATGACTTTCGCTTGCTATAACCTTCTAATTTGTACATTTTTGATGTTACATTATATATATATATATATATATATATATATATATATATATATATAGTGTGTGTGTATTTAGGCAGTATTTTTTTATTCATACATGTTTCATTAAATAATATAGGCAAGTGTTGTCTATTTATTTTATGTAAATTCTTTTCATATCGTCTGATAAGCTTAATAACGTTATCATTAAACGAACAAAGAAAATCACAATATTGATACATATTTTTTAATCCAATCTAAGCTTTCGGCTTACATAAACCATTATCAAAGATGACAATTACAGTAAAATATATGAGGCAATACACGGACAAGAATGTGATGATAGCCTGTTTCTGCTTCCAAGCAACGATGAACACGTGCATATAAGACGCTGGAAGCGAAAATCGCACCGCAGCTTATGTCGTCACACATGACCACGCCAGATTGAATTCGAGAAGTATGGGAAGCCGTTGGTATATATATATATATATATATATATATATATATATATATATATATATATATTTGTTTTTTGTATGAATGATTCATGAATTTATAAATTATATTTGCACCTTTTAATTGAAATTAATATAACTGATCCAACGTGCAACTCTCGGATAATAAGTGTGGTATTACTGTAATTATTGAACAATATAGTTCATGCCATATTCACGGAAAATCTACCAGTAAAAAAGAATTCTCTTATTGCTATATTTGTACAAAAACGCACAACCTCAAAATTTAAATTCAAACTCAGCGTTGCGACCGCACGTTCCAAAACAATAACACATTTCTCATAGCATTTTTTCGGATTACATCTCTATTTTCGTTGTCCTCTTATTATTGAGAAGTAAAAACAAGAACAAAATCTACTTCCATACCTGATGATGTCTGTAGGAACAGACGAAAGCTTGTAAAATTAAAAAGACCTTATGCAACTGGAATTTATAAACAGGGATCATATCATTCATATACAGGTTCGGGGTTGATGTATCTTATTTAGATTGTTTTTGACGAAGTATTCTCGGTTTTTAAATCATTAACCTCTATATTTGTTTTTTGTGTGAATGATTCATGAATTTATAAATATATATATATATATATATATATATATATATATATATATATATATATATATGCGTATATTTTGGCAACATGTATTCCTTGAGACGCCATCCTGTTGAATATAGATGTTATTTTTGTAATCACAGAATGGGACTTCGGCAGTGCTGGTTTGCAGTAATTTCCGTATATATGAGGCCTAATTTAGTGGAGGTTTATTTGAATTATACTAGATGTTTGTTATAATAATATCGATAGTTTCACAAACAGGAACATTAGTGAATAGGTTTTCAACATTGTGGGAGGCTATGGTTTCATTGTTAGGCTTTTCAATTTTAGAGTCTGAATTTCTTCAAGAGTTGATTTTAGGCTGTATTTACTCGGAAGATGTGGTGTGATAAGTTGGTTGATAATTTTTGTTAATTGATACACGCGACTGGGAATTTATGATATAATTTATATACAACAGGATGGTGTTCCATGGGTTCACTTCTTGGCCCAAGTTTTAGTACAGTGTAATCCGGATATAAGAGAACCGGATATAAGAGAAACCCGGATATAAGAGAGATTTTATCTGGTCCCAAATTAGAGCCTGTGTTAATGTATATTTATTTCACAAAAATCCTTTTAAAGGACTCCGGATCATCAGGTAACACTTCCAACATCGAAATGAAAGGAAAAATGAGAATAAAAATTTGTAATTTAACAGGGGAGGTTGAGGGTTGTAGTTAAAGAGACAAAGTAGAATATAGGGAGGGGTTAATTTCATATCTCTCTTAAGCGTGCGTTATATTGGGGTAGGAGGAGTGACCGGACCGTGACCTATTTAGACCAAACCCGGATATAAAAGAAACCCGGATATAAGAGACTTCTTCTCCGGTTCCGACAACACTCTCATATTCGGGTTACACTGTAATTTCTGTGTGCCTTCTCTTGAAAATAAAATATTTAACAATAAAATACACTCCATCCAGATACTTAGATAATATTATTATATTAGTCAAGAATAATGAAGAAATACGTAAACTCCAAAAACTATTCCAAAATAAGTCAGTGCTTAATTTTGCATTTTTCTAGATATTCACTAATAAAAACAAGTTCACAATCTCTCCAGTTATATATATATATATATATATATATATATATATATATATATATATATAACTGCTTTTTTATAGTAATTTGGACATTATATATATATATATATATATATATATATATATATATATATATATATATATATATATATATATATAAACTAATAAACCTTGCAAAAATTAATTCATATACAAAACAGATTTTATGGAGTGAACTAAAAAATATAAAACAAACTCTCAAGGAGACATGGCACATGGATAAAGGCGTTATTTAGATCCAGTGAGAGGACCGAAAATGTATGAGTTCAATACCCGGTTAAGGCAGTGGAGAACTTGGAGACGGGAATTAACAGGAGATAATTGACAACTGACATCCATTAAACATGCCACCTGCAACTAGAACAGTCTGTTCCACTGAGGGAAATAAAGGGTTCAGTTCGACACACCTGAAGAAGGTCGGAGCGTACAACTGCCGAAACGTTGTAATAAATATGGCGACAAAGATGAGGACAATAGTCCAAATAATGTAAATAGTGTACATAATATCTCATTTCAGGAATATAGATAGATACTGAATGGCCGAAACGTTGTGATAAATATGCGACAATCCTGAGGACAATAGTCCGAATAATGTAAATAGTGTACATAATACCTCATCTCAGAAAAATAGACAGATATTCAAAGGCCGGAACGTTGTAATAAATATGGCGATAAAGATAAGGACAATAGTCCGAATAAATAGTGTACATAATACCTCATCTCAGAAATATAGACAGATACAAAACAAACTTTTATTAATAATAATTTCCCCAACTATGTTGTTGATGAACAAATACGATCGTCCATCAGAGATTTTTATACAAAATCAACAGAATATAAGACTTCCTCAACTAACCCTAAACACATCAATCATTTATATCACAGCCAAATACATTCTAATTACAAACAATACGAAAATATCCTAAAAATTAATAAATACTAATATATCCACCATGGATCCTAGTAAAAAAAATCTACTATACCTAATGCACTCATTCGTCATGACTATTCCCCCACAACTAACGTGTTGGAGAAAACCAACATTGTTAATGAATTTTAAATGTCCTGTGGGAGATTGTGTCGCCAACGGGAAAAATATTATTTACGTTGGATACATTACAACAACGCTGTCTCGGCGGCTAAGTTTCATTTGAATAATATGTCAAACATTTACAAACATTTACAACAACATAACTGTAAGCATTTGCAGTTCAGAAAAATATATGAATAGAAAAACTAAAAAATTATATGAAAACTTAAACTAAAATTCTCGAAGTTGTCTATATTAAAAAAATGAAACCAAACTTTAATAAAATGAATTACGAATATCCCACAAATGTTTTAAAATGCGTACAATACATAGTTCGAAATGACAGGTTTTTACTATGTTTTTACTACTTCTTTCGTAAATAAAAAAAAAAAACCTACAATCAAATTTAGTTACCTCCCCTTAAACGGCGTCTGTGATCGCACACTGACTCTGCGGTTTTCAATCCACAAACAAGAAATTTAACTTTTAAATGAACTCTCCGATTTAGTTTTCTACAATAATGAACGCTACAACATTTTTCTTGCAATAAATCAATACCCTGATGATGACATTGTAGTATGTCAAAAGTGCTCTGAACAAAAGAAATATGTATCAACGGCGATTTTCTCTCCTCCTTCGAGAACGACAAAGAAGCGTATCTGGGAATATGAAAAGAACCAGTTGAAAATAAGTAGACGGAAGATACCTAAATTATTCCACGAAACATGTCTCTCTCTCTCTCTCTCTCTCTACACACACACACACACACACACACACACACACACACACACACATATATATATATATATATATATATATATATATATATATATATATATATGTATGTGTGAAAAGTGTGTGTATATAAATATAAATAAATATATATATATGTGTATAATTATTTATATATTATATGCGCGGTACTTATTAGAAAGCGCTCAATATCAGAGATAGAGCTAACATATATGGTTGGATAGATGTGAGCTTGTGACTCTTGGTTTCACGCTTTAGCGATCGTCAGACAAACTGATTAATTTTTAAAAAATTTTGATTTTATGTAGATTACGTGTATTGTTGTTATTGTGGAAGTGGTGGGGGAAATTTCGTCGTTTTTTCATCGTACTGACGCAAACATCGATGTATGCAGACACATATACATACTTGGTCGTCCGTCGGGACTCATACATATATAAACATATGTGGGCAGTTTCGGATATGACATATGTATGTATACGGGTGGTGTTGTGTCTATACATACGCATTTGCATGTTGAAATTTAAAGATTGGAAGTGTGGCGGAAATGTCTCGTGAATATATATATATATATATATATATATATATATATATATATACACAAATATATATATATATATATATATATATATATATATATATATATATATATACACACACCCAAGATACTAATGTACAGTCAGTTAAATCAGGGTTACGGGAATGTAGGACGCCCATGGCTAAGGTACAAAGACAAACTGAAAAGCAACTTGTCAGCAGTCAATATACCACTTAAAACCTTTGAGCGCTTAGCCTTGGAGCGGGTACAATGGAGATCAATGTTTTTCACCAATATTCACTCTGCTTGTCAGAATAATCTTCAAGAACCGAGAGCGAGATATAAAAGGTCAGTCAATCTAACTGTGATCTCATCTCACAAACCTCACATTGGCTCCATATGTGGCCTCCTTTGTAAATCACTAGCGGGTCTTAAATGCCACTTAAGATTATCGCACAAAATTTCATAACTGAATCAATTCAGATGTCAGATCCTCATACGTCGAAACTAACAGGAGAATCCATTATATATATACATATATATCTATACATATATATATACTTAAATATTATCGTAAAAAAGATGTAACAACTTGAGGTTTGTTATATTTTTTGCAATGATATTTATGAATGTTGCTCTATGAACTTGAGTTTGAGCTCTTACTAAAATTTACTGGAATTGGTCAATTTTGTGGGATACTTTGCCCTGTAGTTGATTTATACAAGAGAATCTTTAAATTTTAGTGTTTCTTGTGATAGACGTGCCTAGATACAAATCACAACCGATTTCATTCCCCAGTAAATTTCCGTTTGAATGTTTCTTAATAAACATTATCTTTTCAGTATTTGGGATGTTTAAAAACAAAACAAAAAAAAAAAAAATACCAAAAACTTTAAAATGTCGATTTAATGTTCTGGCAATTGTTCCAGTGATATATTAATAACTCGGCCACATGGATTTAAGAACACTAGGTCGGTAATAAGCTTCAATGTTTAATAGCTAGATCTATCCATACGATTTATTCTAACAATTTCTTTTTTCAGATTTTCCCCTCTGTGGAACTCCTTTCCCATCTATTGCTTCCCTGCTACCTACAGACTTCGAACGTTTAAATGTAATGCCAACACCAACTTCTGTTTTCTTGAATCCTGCTATTTTAATGTCCTTTCTTCTGGCGAAATTCTTCCTATTATCTCCTACTTCTAGTAACCCGTTGCATCTTAGTGGCATTATCTCCTTGCTTAAGACGAAAACATTCTTTAAGAAGTTGGAAAACGGAAGATTTAAAAGATGAAGAAAAAAGTTGCAGCGGCGGCAGAGAAAGACTGAAACACCAGAAATATATGGTTCTCCAGGAGAATGCTAAGAATACCATAGACTGCGCATATGAGCAAAGAGGAAGTATGAAAGAAAATTTTAAGAAAATGAGCACTTGCCATAAGAACCGACATTTTTACAAGAAACTCTTTTAGTAAATGAAGTAGTGTAAGATAGTGGTAAAAAATTAATTAAATTTCAGAACAGGGACTTTGAAGGAAAGTAGGGATAGCCATAATCACACAGTTTGTATATAAAACGAAAATATCTACAGATGGCCGAGGCCAGGGTAACCAAGAAAAAGCCTATGCTAATTTTCCTATCCAGCAAGCAAGCAGATCTTGCTCACTTTGAATATTGACATAAGAAAAGCCTGGGTATCGCGATAAAAAAACATCTGATTGAGACATTGCAGGTTTTGAGGACTTTCGAAACAACTCTGGATTGCTGTTTTTCTCACGTGAAGACGCGAAGAAGCGATATCTAAAAGAAAGAAACACAACAAAGCACAAAATACAAAAACTCAAAAAATCTTTGATAATGACTTTGACAATGAAAATCGAATATACTGTTATTGTTCAATCTATATTTAAATATAAACCTGAAACCAGGGAAAATATTTCGAAATAAAAAAAGAAATGAATAAAAAATACCTTACAAACAAAGATGTTTGGACTTTAACATTTCTTGCATAAAATAAAATATACCCAGTTTATCTAGCATGTCACAGAATTGACTATTTCGTATGACGATAAATTACACCCAGCAGTAAAGCCTCTGACCAGGAGACTGGAGGTTTTGAGGGCCGTGAAACCACTTCTTAATTGTTGTTTTTACGAGGTCCACCATGACCCGGGGTGGTAGCACCACTTAGGGTCCCGGATATTGGAAAATAGTGAGCCCACAAACTCTATTGAAGTATAAAAAACATTTTTATAGTAAAAGTACCAGAAATACGTTTTATATGAAGAATTACCAACGATATATATCTATAGAAGAATTATCAACAATACATTTTTAAAGCCGAATTTCCAACACTAAATTTTATAGCAAACTGACCATCAAGACATTTTATCTGAAGCTGGAGTCATAAAATTATGTTCAAAATATTTAGATGCCGGTATTAAATAGCCCACAGAGATGCTACGCTGCTAAACAAAATCAACAAAAAAAAATTGTATTATAGAAAACTTTTGTGACGTACATTGGCCATTAATGATTAAATATAACTCAAGACTTCAATGTTAAGATAAAACAATATTTAATCACAAATGCTAATAAATACTTAACAAGATCTAATAAGTAAAAGTCAACCAAAGATAATTAACCATTTCCATGAATACCTTGTTAGTAGCGCGTCTCAGATTAACGGCTGGCAAATCCTTAATCTAAATCCAAATCATCGGCGCACAATAATTCACACTAATTCGACTGGATAGTTCCACTCAATGATCACTGCAGTCAGAAGCCTGACACCGATATTTATGCACCTGGTGGAAAATATATATTCATAAGTCCAGATGTCCAGATTGTCACACCCGAACCTCGATGGCAGTAGCTACTCATATAATGACAGTATTGTTACAATACGAATTCTTGACCCTTTCCGATTCCTCAATCCAAGCTGCTATCCATTACCCCACCGTGCCTATATATATATATATATATATATATATATATATGTGTGTGTGTGTGTGTGTGTGTGTGTGTGTTCGCCGAGGTATCTGACCAATGTGAGACTAATTACCACTGAAAGCTAGACAGAAAGAAAGAAAGAAAGAAACATACGAATGAGATTCTGTGAAGGTAAAAATAAATAAATAAACAAAGATCTTCTGAAGGTAGAAAGAAAGAACGTAATTAAGCAGGTGCATAAATTTTCCTATTCAGGAAATGAAGACATTTGTGATGCAAGGTGGCCATTAATAATTGTATAACTCAAGACTTCAATGTTAAGATAAAAGAGTATTTAATTACAACAGCAAATAAATACTTAACAAGAACAAAACGTAAAAGTCAACCAAAAATAATTAACCATTTTAGTCAATACCTTCTTAGTAGCGCGGCTCGGCTTAACGTCCGGTAAATCCTAAATCAAAACCCAAATCATCGACGCAAAATAATTCACACTAATTCGACTGGATAGTTCCACTCAATAGTCACTCAATAATCACTGCAGTCAGCCCCCTGGCAACGCTATTTATACGCCTAGCAGAAAACATATTCATAAGTCCAGAGTGTCGGTAGTAACTACTTTTCTTCCTCTCTGACAAGTTTGAAAATAATATCAAAGATGAGGACAAAAGTTCATATTCAAATAATGTAAATTATGATAAATATTTAGCCGTAAATATTGATCTGAAATGCTCATTGTAAAATGTTTTATTTACGTAGTTAATATTCAACATATCAAGCCATAAACTGCTCTGACTGGGTCACCAATGATTAAGTATAACTCAATACTTTAATGTTAAGCCAAACTAGAATTTAATTACAACCGCAAATAAATACATAACAAGAAAAAAAAGTAAAAATCAACCAAAGATAATTAACCATTTCAGTGAATACCTTGTTAGTAACGCGGCTCAGCTTAACGTTCGGTAAATCCTAAATCAAACCCAAATCATCGACGGACAATAATTCACACTAATTCGACTGGATAGTTCCACTCAATAGTTAGTCAATAATCATTGCAATCAGTAGCCTGAAAAGAAAAATAATTCAGATTACTCCAGCTAGTCTGAGAAAAATACTTTCCAAAAATATTCTTTCAACAGATTCTGGAATCTATCTGCTTTATTAATTATATCTATCGCCTTGACCTTTCGAGAAATTTTGTCGAAAATATGCGTTCTCTGACAGAAATCGAACCTGTATTCCTATACGGATACCGCCATTTGATTTGACTTGCTATACCATTTATCTACAGAGAAGTGTTTTGGTTAATTAATACAGTTTAATTAAAACAGAGTATTTACTTACATAGATTGTATCTATAAAAATAACGTATAAACAGAAAATATATTAAAATAATTGTCGGACTTAATCTGTTTCATTATATGTTGTCATTGTTTACGTTAAGATACGTTTCGTAAGTAGGTATGATTGATCGAGAAAAATCGTCGAAGACTGTGTGTTTATAAACAGTAATTCGAACTTTGCAAACCAGACGCTTCTCTTTAACTAAATGGTATAGCACGTCAGATCAAATGACGGTTTCCGTATAGGAATACAGGTTGGATTCTTGTCGTAGAACGCATATTTTCTACGAAATTTCTCGAACAGTCAGGACGGTAAATCTAAAAAGAAACAAACAAACAGAGCAGAACATTTACTTAAATAAATTGCATATATATAAATAACGTATAAAAATGAATATAATATATATATATATATATATATATATATATATATATATAATTATTTATTTAAAAATATGATTCCAACACGCTACATAAGAGTTCTCATGTTTCAAAACCTAACGAGTTCTTTCCTAACGAGTTCTTTCCTATTTTCTATATATTTTCACACACACACACACACACACACACACACACACATATATATATTATATATATATATATATATATATATATATATATATATATATATATATATATATATTACAGCGTAAAAGATTTACATCGACATAAAAGATTTCAAGCCGTTCTGTACGCGGTTATCATCAGCCCCTAAGTGTCTGTCTCGCAGCATTGTTTTAAATTTATTTTCCGTGTCAGTCCTCCTCTGGTAGAGGCCTTGTTAATGAGAATGGGTTTGTGTTAGCGATTGGTTGGGGCGAGAGTTATCTTATCCCGGGGTGAGGAATCGGTCTCGGGTTTGAGTTTATTTATGGACAACACATTTTGTTTGTAGTTTAATATCAATTCTTACGAAATGGCGTTTGTTTTTTGTACTACAGGTGTCCAATATCATTAATAAACGCTAGGGGATTTGAACTTAAACCTGTTAAGATTAATGCAAATTAGTTGAGTTATACATTTATAGATTGTGGGTAATACCAGAGTAGCCAATAGAATAAATCATGCTGTCCAACACACTCATATGAGTACATATCTTCATACATACA
>OZ010610.1:71480381-71490381 GCA_963932145.1 Acanthosepion lycidas | reverse complement strand
CGGAACCGTCATATAGCCTGACGTGCCTTAACCGATTGATTCATGGAGAATTATGTTTAGAAACCGTAAAATCGACCTTCCTCACCGTACGTTCCTCTGTGGCCCACATTCAAGCCGGTAAATGTTGTTAATACTGTTTACTATAAACAGAGCATTTACTTAAATATTTTTATCTATAAAAAGAATGTATAAACATAAAAATGTCTTAAAATAATTGTCGGACTTTGTCCATTTTAGAATGTGCGACATCATTTGTTTACATTTTAATACGCCATGAGCAGATATGAATGTACGTGAGAGATTCATGGATGATTGAAGTTTAAAGACAGTAAAATCGACCTTGCTACCCGAACGACCCTCTGTGGCCCAGTCGGTTAAGGGAATTCAGGCTATATGAAGGTTCAGTATAAGATACAGGTTCGATTCCTGTTGGAGGACGAATATTTTCAATGAAGATTTCTCGGACATTCAGGTCGGTAAATGTCGTTAATACTGTTTATTATAAGCAGAGCATTTACTTAAATATTTGTATTTATAAAAAGAACGTATAAATATAAAAAATGTGTTATATAATCATTTAATTGAATCTCCAATCTATGGTTGACTGTGGCAAGACATGTCTTGTATACTTTAATGCCTCCAAAACGAAACTGCTCTCATTTACCGACCATAGAGAAATCTACCTGCCTCCTATCAGCATGACTGTTGTTTGACTTCACGAGACCGTCACTCTGCGCCTTCTTGGTCTCACGTTTTCTACTGACCTGGGGTGGAACAACTACATTGAATCAATAGCTACATCTTCTGCAAGGAAAGTTGGTTCTCTTTGTCGCGCCAGAAGGTTTTTCTCGTCTGAGTTCATCTACAAATCTACATTTCGTCTTTGCATGGAATACTGTTGCCATTATGGTCATACGCTCCTGCTTTTTATTTCGGGCTTATCAACAAAATCCCAAGACAGATATGCAATTTCATCGGTCCTGACTTACTACGTTTACTCCAGTCACTTTCTCACCGACGTAATGTGGCATCCCTCCGTCTTTTCTATAAATGTTTTCGTGGTATCTGCTCTGACGAGATATTTTCACTAATGCCCCAAATTCATGAATTTATGCGTGCTACTAGGTTGGCATCTCGGTCCCACCGTTTTACTGTCGAAACAGTTAAATATAACCGTCTCTTCTACTCCAAAAGCTTCTTCTCTTGCACTTCCCGACAGTGGAACTCCCTTCCTCTTACTTGCTTCCCTGATAGCTATAATCTTCAAATATTCAAATGTAATGTCAATCGACATCTTCTGATGCCTTGATCTTCATCCCTGTTCCTCTCTTTATCTTTTCTTCAAAGACCCCTCTTTACTCTTACTTCACTCTCTCTAACCCCTTGCGTGCTAGTGGCACTCCGTCCTTGCTTGGGTTAAATGCTTGAAAAATACTTTGAGATGTCGGTAGGTTCAATTCGCTATCCCAATGTATCTTGGGTTTTCGATGTCGCATTATGTGTCCTCTGTTAAAACACGCAATACACAAATTGAAATATCTAAGAAAGATACTGAAATTTTTTACTTGATTTTATTAGGTTGGTGCAAAAATAATGACGTAATAATATCGTTTTTTGACGTTAAAAATACGTCAAAAAACACGTCAAAAAACGACATTATTACGTCATTATTTTTGCACCAACCTAATAGTTTGTCAACCTTGCCTGTTTATTTTGTTAGCAACTATAAATTCTGGCTTCTAAAATTGAAGTTTAATGTTTTTTCTCGCTTTCCTTCATTATCCTCTGTTAGAGATTTTGTAGCTTACATTCTGTGTCTGCTATCACCTTTCCTAAGAGCCCTTTTCAACTTTAAACGTTCAAGCATTTTGACCTCAAAATGATAGCAATTATCAAAAAATAACTTTCTTCAAACAGACATATTCTCTGATTCTTTTCTCCTGTCTTTGAAACAAATTTCAAGAATCTTCAGGTTGTCCTGGACACTTTGAGCTCTGACCACCGCTTTAACTGTGGCAGAGAAAAATGACATAATGCCCAGCTACCGGTTGGATAATGATAGACAAAAAGGACTTTATGTCCAGCCATCGGTAAAGACATGAGCCTATTTTTATACCTAACTTGAAATATTACATACCATTTATTTGCGAATTTTGACTCAGGAGCGTAGTCAGATTCGTTAAAATTATACAGGAACGCTCGAAGTGCTCACGACGTCCTTGAAATGTTTCTTGGGTTCGTGTTTAGTGTGCTTACCAAGAGCAGGCCCTAAAGGAGGGCATATATTACATAGCAGTTTAGTACTCTTTTCTTAGTTTCTAGCAAAATTTTCCTATTTCTTTTTTCTCTGCTTAGGTTTTGGAAAGCATCTTTGACTATCTCAGTACATATTCAGATCACTCTTTCCGCCCTCTATTAAAAAACTTCCCAGATATTTATATTTCTTTATTTGTTTGAACTTGGTATCCCCTTTTCGCAATTTGTACTTTGGGATCACCGCTTTTCCTACCGAACATGTGTTCAGTCAACCTGCAGTTCATGTTTAAACATTTCTTCTAGCTTTCCTTCACTGTCATCTGTAGAAGTTTGTGTAGTTTTCTTTCTGTGTCTGCTAAGAACACTATGTCATCTGCATATCGGATGTTGTTCAGATTGTGGCCATCAACAATGAATCAAGATAACACTCTTAATTCTTTCAAAATCGACTCGCGGTAGAGGTTGAAAAAACCTTGTGGGAAGGCACATCGTTGACTTTCTAATTTTGTGTATACACTAAGTATGCAGGCGGTTTTCTCCCAGTATTATTATTATTATTATTATTATTGATATCGATGTCAGAAGGTTTATCTATCAATTTATCTACCTCCATTTAACTCTGTCATGTTGTATAATTACATTAATAGTGCTCTGCTTATATATATATATATATATATATATATATTAATTTAAAGAAAAACAGACCACTTCAATCATTTAAGTGGTTTGTTTTTCTTTAAATTAAATTATTCGCTCTGTCTTAACTTAGAGCTCTCGGGATTTCATCCTCCTTGGGATTACCAAGATTTTCGTTACTTACATATATATATATATATATATATATATATATATATATATATATATATATATATATATACCGGGTATAACGGCAATAAACATTTACGCACACAGATATATATATATATATATAATAGATAAATATATGTAGACCTGTGATATGCATATATATATATATATATATATATATATATATATATATATATATATATATATATATACACCATTTCGAATTGTTAGATTAAGATCTGAACCATTGTATCTTAGAAATTAAAGATATGTTACTGGAGTTATCCGAGGTTTTTATAGCACAATTGAACTCTTTGAGCAATAGGAATGTAAAATTACTCTCCAAGATTAACAGAAGAAGCGGGATGAAATCGATCATAAGCGAAAATGACATGTTCATTACTAATTATCATATCTAAGGATAGGAGCGCACAAAGGATTGAAATAAAGTTCAAATATATATATATATATATATATATATATATATATATATATATATATATATATATATATTATTCCATGCTAATTTCCAACTTATTCAAGATTATTTAAACTTCTAATATTCTGTCCCGGAGGAACAAGTTGCCTCACACATTTCATTTTCGATTTTATTATATATATATATATATATATATATATATATATATATATATATATATATATATTAGTTAAAGTGCTCGAAATCATGGATAGAGCGTATGTAAATATAAATGCAGGCATTGGGATCAACACATAATGCCGACATCTTGTTTTATTTTTAAACGCATTACTTGTCGCTTATGTTTAAGTATGAAACAGAATTTCACCGCTGAGTGCTGACCACAGTGTTCACTTTCATATATATATATATATATATATATATATATATATATATATATATATTGTATATTTGGGTAGCAATCCCTCTTTTATACATGTTTCATTAAATATGTCTGGCAGTTTACTGCGATTAATCTTTTTATTAATTTTTTTCTTGCGTTTCGTTTAAGTGTTTACTCTTCTGGACACAAAGTATGTAAAAATGATCAAATGTTTCATAAATTCGAGGTTTTCCCTCTATTCTTTTAGCCATTATTAAGGACAATTTTTATTTATAACTGAATGTGTGTTTTATTTTAGGTATGTGTTTGAAGTTATAGGAATGTTTCATTTCCCAAACACGGCCGGCACATTGTGGCCGTGTTAGTAGTTAATGTTACTGAGTGATCGCTTTACCTTTTTTATTATTAGGCCTTCTATGATTTTTAATTACTTTTCACGTGGAATTATGCTATTATAATTCTGTCTTCTACTAATATGCCTATCTCGGTGACTCACTTTACACCTACCCAATCATAGCTAAAGTCAAAATCATTTAAAAAACACGAAGTCTTTCCATCAGTAGTGTAAAATACAGGTATAATATTATCACTTCCTATAAAGGCTCTTTTGCTTTTCAATTTTCTCTAAAACTTCTTTGTTGCCCACATGTTTGGTCCACGGTATTCTCAACATCCTCCTGCAGATTTAAATCTTTTGCTCATCTATGTGGAGATTATCTAGCATTCACTCACATATTGGAAGACTGATATCAGTACTCTTTTAACTGTTACTAGCGAAGTTTTCTTATTTCTTAATACTCTGCTTAGCTTTTGGGGGACATCTTTGCCTTATCCCAGTACGTTTTCGGATTTCAGTGTCATACTTTCTGTCCCCTGTTAAAACACTTTCCAGATATTTTTGTACTTTTTTGATCTTGGTATCCTCTATTTATTATTTGCATCTTGGGCTGTTGCTTTTGAGGACACCAACACTCTTAAATTTTTAATCTTCCTGTTCTCTCTTTCGTTTACTATTTCATGTAGTAATTCCTGTCGTTTCCTTAGTTTTCCTATGTCATTAAGCTTATGGCCGCCAATCATGGATCATGTTCTTTTTCTTCTTTTATGTCCTTTATCCCTTCAGGTCATAGACGATCATGGCCCTCGACATCGTCCTATCAAATGTAGCTTTTAATAAATTTCGTCTTCTGTCTATATTTCTGAGATGAGGTATTATGTATACTATTTACATTATTCGGACTATTGTTCTCATCCTTGTCGCCATATTTATTACATATATTTTTTGTAAGCTTCAGCTTTCTTCAGGCGGTTCGAATGTCGAACGGAACACTTTATTTCGCTCACTCCATGATGAATGGATGTCAGTTGTCAGTTACCTCCTGTTAATTCTCCTCTCCAAGTTCTCCGCTGCCTTGAACGGGTATTGAACTCACACTCTTTGGGTCCTGTCACTGGATCTAACCAACGCCTTTATTCACTGTGTCCTTCAGGCATTTGTTAGATCGAGTGACAGGTGTGTGAGTTCAATACATGGTTAAGGCGGTGGAGAACTTGGAGAAGGGAATTAACAAAAGATAACTGACATCCATTAAACACGGCACGTGGAACTAGAACAGTTGAACCCAGTGAGCGAAATAAAAGGTTACGTTCGAACATTTCAACCACATGAAGAAGGCCGAAGCGTACAACGTCCGAAAAGATGAGGACAATAGTCAGAATAATGTAAATTGTGTAAGTTTCGTCTTTTTTTTTTATTTCTTCCAAGCCCTCACATATTCGGCTCAAAGTATCCTCAGCACCTTTCTGTAGGGCTACATTCCTGTTACTTCAAGCCTCTTCTTCATCTTTGAGGAGATTGTCATTATTCGCTGCTATACAGGAGTATAGATATCACCTAACAATACACCACTATTTTATTCTTTTCTATTGAAATTTTCCTGTCTCCTGATACTTTGCTTAGATTTAGAATGGATCTTTTGGACACACGTCTTCGGATCACAGTGTCGCACTTCCCGTCATCTAAGTTATAAAAAAAATTATTGTCCAGCATTCACTGCTATATAGGAGGACATATATCACGTAACAGTTCAATAATGTTTTCTTTGTTTCTAATGAATTTTTTCTGTCTCTTAATACACTGCTTAGCTTTTAGAAAGTATCTTTGTCCATCCCAATACATCTTCGGAACACAGTGTCGCACCTTCCGTCTTCTACGATATGATATGATATGGTTATTGTCCTGCATTCGCTGCCATACGGGAGGACAGATATCACGTAACAGTTCAGTAATCTTTTCTTTGTTTCTAACGGAATTTTTATGTCTATACTTAGCTTTTCGAAGGGAACTTTGGCCAACCCGATACGTCTTCGGATCTCAGTGACACACTTTCCGTCATCTAAGATATAAAAAACGTTATTGTCCAACATTCACTCCCATATATGAGGACAGCTATCACGTAACAGTTCAATCCTCTTTTCTTTGTTTCTTATTATTCTGCTTAGCTTTTGGAAGTCATCTTTTGTCATCCCAATACGTCTTCGGCTCTCAGTGTCACATTTTTCCTGCGCTGGCAGAACATTGCTCAGATATTTTAATTTCTGTACTTGTGCAATTTAAGTATCACCGATTTGTAATTTGCCTTTTGATCTCATCCTTTTTGCTGATGACCATGTATACTGTCTTCATGTAGTACATAATTAGTCTTTTCTTCTCGCTTTCCTTCGCTACCTTCTGTAGGAGATTTTGTAGTCTCTTTTCCGTGTCTGCCATCAGCACAGTGTCATCTGCATATCATATATTGTTAAGGTTGTGGACGCTAATAATAAATCATTGTAGGACTTCTAATATTCTCAGGATAGACTGACTGTCTAGGTTGAATAAGTCCGGTGAGAAGACACACCCTTGACTTAGGCCCCTTTCTATTTTGGGCACGTAGCCGAGTCGTTAGAACGTTGGCATTCTAATCATGAGACCCGGGTTCGAATTTCACCATGGTCGATTTGTCACGAAGGAGACTTCCTGATGGTATCGAACTGTAGAGGTCGATCACAGCGTGCGGTACCTTTGGAAAGTGACTGAAAAACCATACCACGGGTTGACCCAAGCCTTTTTAGTGAAATTGGGTAGACGGAACCCTTGGGTGCCGTGGATAGCTGTGCTAGCACGAAGTCACAAGTCATCGTGCCCGAGGGCTTGAGCGTGCTGGCCTTGTTCAAATTGTTGATCACGCTAGATAACACGCCCTTTCCTGTAACTAAGGTCTGCACAACATAGTTGCAGTATAAACGACAGGTTGCCTCTGCTCTGTGGGTGTTGAATAAACATAAATGCGCCTGAGCAAGCGTCTGCATTAGGGATTGGCTAACCGCCTTCATAGACGGGTATCCTCGAATACGAATGGCCAGCAATATAATGTCGTTTTGTCACATAGTAACATATGTAAGAAAACGACATTATTTTTGCACCAACCTAATACTTGTAGATTGGATAAATGAAACGGCCAGATATAAGCAGGCGTGTACGCGTGTGCTGGTGTGCATACGCAGGCAAGCAAATAAATAATCCTTAAATTTATGCATGAGGTATAAACGTAATAGTGCTCAATGCGGTCATACATGGCAAAGATATGCATACCTACGTTTTTGGGGTGTGACTATAGTTTCCCTGGGTGGTGTTCCCAGTTCGTCAGCCGCGTAGGTACGCGTATATATATATATATATATATATATATATATATATATATATATATATATATATATATATATATACAAGTGAACAGTGAAGTCAACACATCTCAGAGGTGGCATGCTGTTTCATGTTAGGCGCAATATTATCTATCCATCTATCCAATATATAAATATATATATATATATATATATATATATATATATATATATATATATTGGATAGATGTGAGTTTGTGACCCTGCTCTATCTCTGATATTGAGCGCTATCTAATAAGTACCGCGCATATAATATATAAATAATTATGCATATGTATATATATTTATTTATATTTATATCGTCACACTTTTCACACACAACCACACCCACATACACACACATACACACACACACATATATATATATATATATATATATATATATATATATATATATATATGTGTATATTATAATAAAAGTAAGTTATATAATCCGTTGTTCTTATTGATATTTTTATTTTTACAAAATAGTGTTCAATGTAAATTTACAGAGCATAAATTTTATAAATAAACTAATTTAAAAAAATATTACAAAATTCGCTTGAAGATGGAACAGAAGTAATGCTTTTAATTTAATTATATAATTACATTTGAAGTTTTTAGCTTCACTTTTTGAAACATGGTAATTCCTGTGTACAGAAGAAACCATATTTTTAAATCAGTTAATTTATAATATATATATATATATATATATATATATATATATATATATATATATATTAATGTTCACTCTTATTATCATTTATTAATTAAAAAAAATTAGAAAATAACCTAAACAGGAAAGCTCTGGATGTGCGCTTGAAAACGAACGTAGATGAAAACTTTTCAATATTCAATTGTAATGATTCCTAGAAGATGTCCAAGAATACCCCAACAGAATCTGTGCAATAACATCAAAGAGAAATTAATTATTCTTATATATTATATAGGGTAAATATTATTTACTTATTAAAACGCCCATTAAGAAATTGTATTCCTGATCAATTAAAATTCGTAAATAATTATATAGGCCACACTACAACATGTTTGACACGCAGACTAACTCTATACATTTCTGACCATAGCTCAATTAGATTTCATTTAAATATTCATGGAGACATACCGGACAGTATTCGTAACATACTTGTTGACAACACTAATATAATAGCACATCTACATGCAAAAAATAAAATAATGGAAGACATTAATAAAAACAAAAAAAAAACACACTTAATAATATTAATTTTGAACATGGACGCAATATCTTGACCGTGTTTTGAAAAATGAAAACATTTTATAAAACATAAGTACAACAAACTATTTCCTGTTTAACAGTTAAAATGGCTAAATGTATAGCCGAAAGCGCTCGGTTAAAAAGAATATTCGGACAGTTTTTTATATAATTTCTCACCGAAAAGAAATAAATTATTAGATCGCATGAGAAATTGTATAAAAAACTAAATAAATGCACCTTGTCCGTCGTATTCAATGAAATGTGCATATATATATATATATATATATATATATATATATATGTGTGTGTGTGTGTGTGTGTGTGTGTGTGCGTGCGTTTGTCTCTGTGTGTGTGTGTATGTATGTATATATTGTATAGTTGTTTTATATATATATATATATATATATATATATATATATATATATATATATAGTTATATTGTTGTAATTTTGGCTAATCCCACTCCCCAAAATGTTTTAACCTAGGGAAGGTTACTTAATAGAATAATCACACGAAGGTTGGTAATCGACGATAATACTTAGGACAAAAACAACGTATATAAGATTCGCCAGCCGCGCGTAGAAGAAGTAGCCAACTGCTAGAAGTGGGTCAAGTGAATTTCACAACTGCAGGATATCTACCAATTAGCCCACTCGGTCAGATGTGGCACAAGGTCGAATTTATTGCGGAGTATCCGAGACCATAGGCTCGGCCAAACATTCCCTGTAGACCCCGTATAAAACGCTGTCGGGTAGCTGTTTCCGGAGAGGAGACTCTGCATAGGCAACGAGGTGGGCCAGTAGAGCTAGAGAGGAATCTTCAATTACTACCAACGCCCCACGCGATCAAATGTGGCACAAGGCCGAATTTAATGTGGGGTATCTGAGCCCGCAGGCTCGGCCAAAATTTCCCCGTATACCCCGTTTAAAACGGTGTCGGATAGCTGTTTCCCCGAGAGGAGACTCTGCCGTTCTACATAACCTCGTCTGGGGATTCGCTCTCTTCGCGGGCAGAGAGTTTGACCAGCACAGCAGGAGACTAATATTCAACTGCAGACCAACATACAGTGTTTACTACTGTATTTATGTGAATGCGGACATACTCATTATCGTCTGTAGGTATGCTACAACAAATATATACTAACAGCGTTCTCGGCAAATCTGGCTTAGCCAAGTAAATA
>OZ010610.1:71467881-71475381 GCA_963932145.1 Acanthosepion lycidas | reverse complement strand
ACTGCAACCCCCTTAATTATTATGTGTGGGGCGCAGTTGATCAAGAGACCAACAAAACTCCTTGTAGAACAAAAGATAAACTGAAGGCAAGAATTATGGTAGCATTTACCAACTTAAACAAAGAGTTTGTCGCGAGGAATATCAGGAGATTTCGAAGTCGTCTGAAGGCCGTGGTTGAAGCCAATGGCGATTTTATTGATTAAATTTACTCTTTAGTATTAGGCTGGTGCAAAAATAATGTCGTAATAATGCCGTTTTTTGACGTATTTTTTAACGTTAAAAAAACGACATTATTACGTCATTATTTTTGCACCAACCCAATATCTCAAGATATTTTTGTGGAATTTTGGTAAATGTATCTGTCAAAACGAGACGTCTGTGTTATTTTCATTTTGGCGTCATTTAGACGACAATTTATCTATCGCATCCGGTATATCTGTTAAAATGAGATGTCAACATTATTCTCATGTTTTGCCTCCTTTAGACCACAATTTATCCATCGCACGCAGCATATCAGTTAAAATGAGATGTCAATTTTATTTTATTTTTCGCGTCGTCTAGACGACAATTTATCCATCGCACCCTGTGTAATTCGTGAATACATATATACTCAGAATGCATATATATGGCATATATACACAGATATATAGCTAATGGACACAAGTACTGGTTGGATTACATTGTTTTCTTCAATTTTCTTTTTTTTTTTTCAGCGTTGCACTCCGAGCAAGGCGGGAAGCAAGGGGTTACAGTGAGTTGGAGCAAGAGCAAATAGGAGTGATAGAGGAAAGGATGAAGAGGAGGATAAGGGAATAGATCAAGGCATCTCGAGACGTCGATTGACATTATATTTGAATAGTTGGAGATTATAGCTATCAGGGAAACAAGAAAAGGGGATGGAGTTCCACAGGCGAGAAGTGCGAGACATGAAGCTATTGGAGTAGAAGAGACGGCTACATTTAACAGTTTCGATAGTGGAAGTGAGAGAGCAATATGCCAGCCTAGTTGAACGCTTAAATTCATGAAGTCTGGGAACCAGTGAAAGCAGCTCATTGAAGCAGTTACCGTGAAAGTATTTGTAAAAAAAAAAGACAGGGAGGCGACAGCACGTCTGTGAGAGAGCGACTGCAGATGAGATGCCAGATCAGGGCCAATTACATTGCATATCCGTCCGATTTTATCAAGAAGCTTGAGACAAACAGAAGAGGCTCCAGACCATATATAGCAGCAATACTCCATGCAAGGGCAATGGTTGATTTGTAGATTTGAAGGATCGACTCCGGTAAGAAAAATTTCCTGGCGCGGCACAGGAAGCCAACTTTCTTTGCGGTGGACCAAGCTATTGACTCAATGTATTTGTTTCATCTCAGGTCAAGTCAATGTGAGACCGAGCAGTCGCAAAGATGTACTCTCGTGGAGTTGACCGTCAAACATTCTAATGGTGGGCAGGGATGATTCTCTCTGGTGAGTAATAGAGGAAAGAGATTTTCTTCTTACCATGACCATATAGTTTATTTAGTATAACACAAGATTTATTTATCAAATAATTTTCTCTACGTTTCAATTTTTTCTGTTCCAGCAAATAAAATATTACATGATGAATATTTATTTAAACCTACAAACTTATTTTAAAGTTTGAAAATTTGCCATAGGTACTTCTGTTTAGTACAAGAGTCTATTTATAAAGTAACCATATCAACGAAGGCTGGTTGATTAAATTTGTAACATGACAATTCTTTTTATAATTTATTTATCTTTATAAATGTTTCTACATGTTCTTTTAGTTTTTTAAAAAGATTCTCGTTATTGTATTATTTTTATATTTTCTTTATATGTATAAGGTTTTTTATATTTTTATTATTTTGATAACGATTTTATTCTTTCATAAAGATTTTTATGTTTTTTAATTTTATACATTTTTTTTAAAATTATTATTTTTACATGTATTTTTTATCTTTATTTTTTATAAAGAGTTTGTATTTTTATTTTTTATAATGGCCATTATATTTTATTATTATTTTCGTAAAGATTTCCCTAGTTTTATCATTTATTTTTTTTTTATAATGGCTTGTATATTTTTATTATAATTTTCATAAAGGTTTCTCTATTTTTATTATTTTTATAAAGGTTTGTATAATTTTTATATTTTTCTTTTTATATTTATATCATTTCTATAAATCTTTTTATTTTTATTACTTTTAAAATACTTTTAGTTTTATTTGAATCCATATTGTCATTTCCCTGTCTGTGGGATTGGAAAACATTTTTTATTCATCCTGGAATATATAAATAGATATTTTGTTCGAGGTCAGGTAAATATTGACCTTTTATATTTTCCTCTGTATTTAATTGGTGCAGTGGTTAAAGACTTCGAACGAGAAATCAGCGATCCGGGTTCGATATAGGGTTAAGATCATTATATTCAATTTCGCCCACAGACATTTGCAAATGGTAGGAATCCATCTATTCCCCGCTCAGCTATGGGTTAAATGGTAGGGAAGGGTGGAATCTAGCCGCGGTTGGTAACTCGTATAGGAGATGGACAACTCTGAATTCAAAACCTTGTTTATTTCTATTTGGGACACATACATTAAGTGACACTAAGGGTCGTTCAGTTATTAGGTTGGTGCAAAAATAATGGCGTTTTTTGACGTATTTTTTTAACATCAAAAAACGCCATTATTTTTGCACCAACCTAATAACAACAGAGGGTTGAGCTGAGTTTTGAAGCAACACGAATGGGCCTGAAGATGAGAAAACGTATTGATTTACAACGTGCCTTGGAGTCGAAACGTCTCTGTTGATGAACATTTATTTGATGGATAACCTCTTTTTTTTTTTTTTTGTGGAGGGGTTCTTGTCCCTCTGAAAGTGATACATTCAGAATCGTCTAGATTCTATATATTTAATAATTTTCTCGGCGGCTTGATTATTTTTATTCCAGGGATAAATTAATCCTGGTTGGTC
This sequence comes from Acanthosepion lycidas, assembly GCA_963932145.1. Classification (NCBI taxonomy): domain Eukaryota; kingdom Metazoa; phylum Mollusca; class Cephalopoda; order Sepiida; family Sepiidae; genus Acanthosepion; species Acanthosepion lycidas. The sequence goes on along the minus strand of OZ010610.1, from coordinate 71,472,414 downwards.
TTTTGAACTTGAATCCTTATTTTAAAAGTTAAAAAATAGACATAGGTACCTATATTTAGTACAAGAGTCTATTTTAAAGCAACCACGCCATAGTCTCTTAGTTACTTAATTATGCGTTATGTTAACACATAATGGAGTTTTTAATGCTGAAATATTTTTTTCTATTTTTATAAATATTTCTAAAATTGTTGTTTTTTTTAAAAGTCACAACAACATGGCCAGACTACGGTTAAGATCAATGAATTATATTCATCCTATACTCAATTTTTTGGCCAAAATTGTGTAGCCCTTATTACGCTTAAAATATGAACTCAGGGGCAATGGCTTCTATAACTACTGCTATCCGACAGGTGATTCGCGCTTGTAAAATACAGCTACACGAAAATAATTAAATTCTTTGTATAAGCTGAAACAAAGCCTTGCAATACAGCGTTGTTACATGTTCCAAGGCATATTTATAGGCGTAGAAGGAAACGAAGTTCTGCGGTTAAACGTTTCTACTGCCATCTTCTAGTAATATTTTTACTAGTAGATACGCAGTTGTCGACGTATGTGTTAGAGCAAATTACTTACATCCACCAATTCTCACCTGTCCTTCCCCCACGCACGTAAATATTAATGATTATAATAGACACACCTTTGCAAAATATCGTGTGTCCAGTAATAAAAGAACATAAACAATAATATAGCTTTAATTAAAGGGATTCGCAGCGTGGAAAAAACACTTGTTGAAGCTTGTCTGGGTGACCCTTACTACGAAATAGTCTCTTCGTATGCCCCATACAAAATTTGATATTAAATAATCCCACAAGTTTTGGTATGTTGTAAAATCAAACAACAGTTGTATGTAAAAATCAGCACGTTTGTGTACACATATGTTAACACACACATCAACGCACCACAAAATAGCATTAACTCATACACATAAAAAATGTTTTTTTATACAATCTATTTTAATATATATATATATATATATATATATATATATATATATATATATATATATATATATATATATATATATATATATATACGTATTTATATCCGTCAGTATGAATATATACGTTTTTAGTTCTTTCTGCCTATAATTAAGTGGTATCAACAGTTGTACAAAAATATAGACGTTAGAAGAATATCATTTCATATAAATACAAGTGGATAGGTTCTTATATCGCCCGGTTCACACTCCTCTCTATTTTTTTTCAACAGGAATAAAATTTTATCTCTTGCTTTCTGTTTATGGTTGTGTTCCCGATTCCTTCTAAAATCTATAACTCTACTTCTAGCATCTCCGGCAAAAGGCTGAAATTTTGTTTACTGTTTATTATTTTCTTCTCACTCGGATCATATAGTTGCGGCTATCGTCCGGTTCAAACTTCTCCCCAGTCTTTTGAACAGGAGCAGTGGTTTATTCGTTGTTTTTTGTTTAGTATTGGGTTTGCGGTTCCTTCTAATGTCTTTTCATTCTCTTTCACTCCTCGTAGCCCTTTGCGTCTTAGTGGCACTATTGCCTTGATTGAGTTTTAAGTAATAAAAATATTTTTGCATTACACAGTTTCGAATCGGTAGACGTTTATTTTTTTAACTACACACATAGATACATTACAATATACAAAAAAGAAAAATGATTTCATATGTACACAAAGATATCGAGAATTAAACATATATTAGGTTGGTGCAAAAATAATGTCGGTATTTTTTAACGTCAAAAACCGACATTATTTTTGCACCAACCTAATAGATACATTCGTCTAGTACTGAGACAACAAAATAATTTAAAATCAATAGAATTTATCCTGTCTAAGCAGTAATTCCGTAGCCTTTTAATGACAATCACATTTATTTTACTCAACAAAAAATCTTTCAACTTAAACGTCTTTCTTGTCAATGCCCTTAATTCAACCGTGAACATTAATCACACAGACCGATTATTAAACAATCATCAAAACTAAGCTTATATATCAAGCAAGCCTTACTACAGATTTATTGATCTGCTTTAAACTCCATTGCAGATTACACTCATCATAATATAGCAAAAAAAAAAAAAAAATTTTTGTACATTAGAATGGGTTGCAGAAAAGTTTTCGGCTCGACCCACTTCCCGAAATCAGTCTTATGAAATTGGAATAATGATTTTTTGAAGTGGGTCGGGCTTAGAATTTTTCAGCACCCGTTCTGAGTAAACGCACACCCCCTCGTAGATATATGTAAATGTCTAACGCATTTAAACATGAAATAAACGTCTATCGATGCACTTACGTTATCTGCTTCCTCCGACACTTCATACACAAGCAAAAAAAAAGTCATAAATACACACACACGCGCACACACACGCGCGCACACACATACACACACATATACATATATGTATGATGTTTTCCATATACATACACAGTTATGTCTATATATGCCCAGAACCCTCTCTATACGAAAGACGACGAAATAAACATTGTATTTTAAGTTAAGGTCAATACGACATTCTCTTTTATTATATATCAAGAGATGTCAACATGACACAAGCATTCATAAACGCCAACGTCATAGCCACCACCACCGTCACCGCTGCTACTACAACTACACCACCCTCGCTATCCTTTCCTCTATCTCCCGACTCATCATCATCTACTGTAACCGCTTCCATCAACGCTATTACTGACTGTCAGCCGTAACTACCTCTGCCGCCGCTTCTGTTTGTAGTGCAGCTAGTTTGGGGGAGAGAAGAAAATGCGATGAAGACGGAGAGGAATAAAGAGAGAGAGGGGGGAAAAGCGGGGAGAAAGGAGAAAAGGCGGGAACTGAAGAAAACACTACTGATAAAGGTGAAGATAGTACGTCATGGGATGAAAGTGAAAGTGAAAGTTAAAAAAAAAAATGACGCGAAAGTGAAAGTAGACTGGGGCGAAGCGAATAAAGTCAAGTCGAGGCGCGGCTGTGGGAGCGATGGAGAAGATGAAGGGCTGTGCGTCTGTGTTGCGTGAGGCGCAGGAAGAGGAGGGGGTACAGAGTTGAGGTCTGGATGAAAAGAGAATGGTACAAAGAAAAGGTGGGTAATTGGCGCAGAAGGAGGAAGAGGAAGACGGTTTCGGGATGACGTCGTTGTTTGTGGGGGCGGACACACGGTTTGGGTGGTGGGGTTGATGATTTTGTTATTGCTGGTGTTGGTGAAGGGTGTTGATAGTAGTAACATATTGTATAAGCTGATGGCGGTGGTACATGTGGCCTGTCAAGGTAGTAATGGAGGGGATGGTTTCGGTAATAGTGGTGATGGTGACAGGTGTTATGTTAAGTATACGGGATGGTGGAAGTGGTAATGATGGTAACCATTGGGTCGGTGGTAGTTGTGTTTGCAGTGGTAGCAATGGTCGTAGTTGTGGTGTTGGCTGAAACAGAATTGGCGGTGGCAGTGATAGTGATTGGGTATGCTGAGGGTGATATCCGATCGATATAAGAATATCGACCCCTCTAGAGAGAAAGAGAAGTATGGAGAAAGAGATAAGAAAGAAAAAAAAAGCAGAGATGATGAGGGAGAGTAAGAAGAAGAGTAAAAAATAGAATTAGGCGCTTCACTATACAAAATAACGTAAAAGCAACAGCTTCTATATAGTCGGGGCTACATGTAAAAATCCATATCGAGGAACTTCGTCTATGGCACCACCATTTCTGCTACCAACTTGCAGCATTGCCGCCGACTTTATAACTATCAAAAAATCAACGAAATCCTTGCTCTCCATCTTTTCTTATTCCCCAACTATCCACACTTTTGACCTGAAACGTTTACTTTTCTGTTTCTTTCAGTTTATGCTGCCTCTTTAGCAGCCATTACCATTCCCCCCCCCCCTAGCACCGACTTCCACATTTCCTGTTTTTCTTTTCTCTTCTTCTAACACCTTTTTTTCTTTCATATTTCTTTTAAATGATTTTTTTTTATTTCTCTTTTTTTTTTTGCCAGCTCTCTTTATAGCTTTTCTGATTTTTCTTTTACTGTGAAGAAATAAACTACCATCTTTTTTTCGTTTTTGAAGGTCTCGCCTTTTTAGCATTTTATTTCGCTTTCTTCTTCTCTCTTTTTCATTAATAGTCTACCGAAAGCTAATTTTTTCTTTATTTCTTTAAGTCTCTATTTTTCCTTAGTATCATATCGCATATTTCTTTTATTTATCGGTTGTTTATTTTTATATCATTTCTTTCTTTCTGTCTTTCTTTCTCTGTTTCTTTCTTTCTTTCTTTCTTTCTTTTTTCTTTTGTCTTAGGCTCATATAATATCTTTCCTTTCTCTTCTCTTTTTAGGAGATATTACTCTTTTTCCTTAGTATCATATCGCATCTTATCTTTATTTATTCATTTTATTTTTTTTATATCGTCTCTTTCTTTCTCTCTCTCTCTCTCTTTCTTTCTTTCTTTCTTTCTTTCTTTCTTTGGAGAAGGTCTTTTCCCCTTTGGATTAAATCATCTCTTTCTTTTCTTTTCTTTTCTCTTTTGGGAATAAGTCTCTCTCTTTTCAGTTGATTATATCAACTCCTTTCTTTTATGTCT
>OZ010610.1:71410381-71462881 GCA_963932145.1 Acanthosepion lycidas | reverse complement strand
TGTAAATTTCTTTCCCTGTCATATATATATATATATATATATATATATATATATATATAACCTATATTAAATGTGTTATAACATATATATATATATATATATATATATATATATATATGTTCCCCGTTATATATATATATATATATATATATATATATATATATATATATTAAATGCATCCACCTGCAAAAAAGACAAAATATTGGAAGCTTTAATAATAAAAATGAAAAGGACAACTACGAACAAAGCCACAATGTGCTAACCGTATTCGGAAATTAAAAACATCCCTACCACACACTAAAATATACACAGAACGCACACACTCAATTAAACTGAAATATCGAAACATCCTTGATAATGGCTAAATGTATAGCCGAAAGCGTTCGGAAATATAAAACAGTTCTTACCCACCCCCCTTTGTCCAGAAAAGAAAGCTCTTGTTCGAACACAAGAAAAATTAAATAAAAAGCTTAACTGTAGTACCTTGTCTATCGTTTTTAATGAAACATGCATATATATATATATATATATATATATATATATAGAGAGAGAGAGAGAGAGAGAGCGAGAGAGAGAGAGAGAGAGTGCGAAAGTATGTATATATTATATACCGTATCTCTGAAAACTAATAGGCATGTCCCAATCCTCATAAATACGTTGGACACTATTGTAGATGGGGGTAATATAGTGTCTATGTAGTCCACCACTAACAGTGGTTTACCTAGTACACGCCGCTGGCTTGTATTGTATTTTGTTGATATTATAAAGATTACCATTTTATTTTCAACCTCCATCTTGTTTATTCCTCATTCAGTAACCATTTCTAGATCACAGTGTTTACTTCCTTCTTTCTTTCTTTCTTTTTTCTTTCTTTCTTTCCAGTCTTACCTTTCCTTTCTTTTTTCTTTTCTTCTTTTTTGTTTTTCTTTCTTTCTTTTTCTCGTTGACTTTATTTGTTACTTTTCCTTTCTTTCGTTTCTATTTTTTTTACTTTTTTCACATTTATATATATTTTTATATTTCTGTATTATTTCTTTCAGTCACTTTTTGTCTCTTTCTTTATTTGTCACTCTCCTTATTTTCTTTCTACCTTTCTTTCCATTCTTTCTTTCTTTTCATTTTACTCTTTCTTTTCAGTTTTCTTTCTCTTGTTTTTATTTCCTTTTTCCTTTCTTTCTTTATTTTTCTTTATTAATTTTTTTATACGCTTATCATCTTTCTTTCTTCTTCTTCTTATTTTATTAGCTTTCATAAAATAAGGTAAAAAGAGAAATAAACAGAGAGAAAGTGAGGGAGGAAGAGAGAGAAAAATTTACATGTTTTTCATTCATTTCTTTTTCATATGTCTGTACGCTTGAAAATCATTGACGAAGAACTACCAAAAAATGTCGTCCATAACTGCAAATAGTTGACATTTATAAATAAATAAAAATGTAGTTTTCCTTTCTTTTCTAATTTAATTCCCTTTCTATTTTAATCCACCAGTAACAGTATTGCATCTTTTGTTTTTTATATCACAGGTGATCTGTATTAATATCTATAAAATCGAATTGTATTAGATCATTGCAAAAGTTCCTGCACGATTTTCGTTGTTAATGTCAAATGATTGCAACTTCAGACTGGCGTTTGTTTTGTCACCAATGGATGGTGTGTTGCAGATTGAAAACTGTCATCGTTCAGGCGTGAGTTAGACTTTGTTGAATGTTGAAGTTTTGTCCAGAAACGAATGCCTTACAAGATGGAGGATAAAAAAATCCCACGATCCATGAAAGGAAAGAAGTAAGCGTCGGAACTGCAACAAATACACCCAGAATGTTTGTGTTGCCCTCTATGTCTTTGGATTGACAAAAAGTGATAGTATGATTTTATCAGGGTGAATTTAAAACAAACGATCAACCATGCTTCGGGTGTCATATTCCAACACATGAACGCAAAACTGCATATTGCAAAACAGCCTGTTGGAAAACAGACCCTACAGAATCTTAAAGCTTCGAGTGGGAAACACTGCAGTACCCACCGTATTCTCCTGACATGTCTCTTTTGGATTTCATTTGTTCTGCCGTCTCGAAAGATCAAGGCAAATGTTCATTTTTTTCTCTGTCGTCTGCACGCTTGAAAATCATTTTTGCTAGTTCCCGCCGAAAATTGTCGTCCATAAATGTAAATTGCGGACATTTATAAATAAATAATAATGTCGTTTCTAATTTAATTCGCTTTCTCTTTCCATTCTCTAGTCGTTTACTCTATTTTAACTGTTTTTTTTTTGTTTTTTTTAATATCTCAGGTGATCTGTTTTAATATCCATAAAATCCAGTTGTATTAGATCATTGCAAAATTTCCTGTACGATTTTCATTGTTAATATAAAAATGAATGTAACTTCAGACTGAAGTTTGCTTTGGTACCAATTGCTGTGTATTCCGGATTGAAAATTGTCATCGTCCTAGCCCGAGTTAGACTTTCTTGCATGTTGAGGTTTTGTCCATAAAGAAATGCATTATATGATGGAGGATAAAAACTTACACTCTCGCCATATTACGCTCCATAAGTTTCGGAAAGAAGTAACCGTCACAGCTGCAAACAAAAACACTGAGAAGGTTCCTTTGGATCGTCCTTCAGCTCCTCGGTCGGTTAAAAAGTGGTTTGGCAGATTTCGTCAGGGTGATTTTGACCTAAACGATTAACCACGTTCCTGGCGAACTTTCGACAGCTATGGAGACGCCCTGTTTGGCATCGTGGAGAGTAAACCGAAGATTTCGACAAAGGAGATTGCTAAGAGTTTGAAAATCGATATCTTAATTGCTAATTAAAAATATCGGGTTAAAGAAAAACAGAGGATTTTGGCAAATCGAAAAGATGCCATTTTACAGCTGGACCACTTGTCGTAAAACAGACCATGCAGAAGCTTAAAGAGTTGAAATTAGAAACGTTCCAGCAGCTATCGTATTCCTCTGATTTGTTACATTCTGGTTTTCAATTGTTTTGGTCACTAAAAAATAATTTCAAAAAGATTTTATCACAAGCAAGGCAATGAAGCCACTAAGTGACAAACGGTTACTGAGTGTGAAAGAATTTAGAAAAAAGAGAAATATTATTAAGGAGCGAGAACAATAGAAGAGTAATCAAGAAGACAGTAGATAACGATTGACATTGCATTTTAATTTGTTTTCTTGTAATTTCACCCCATGCAAGGCAGTAAAGCCACTAAGACACAAGGGGGTTACTGAGTGTGAAAGAATTTAGAAAAAAGAGAAATATTATTAAGTAGCGAGAACAATAGAAGAGTAATCAAGAAGACAGTAGATAACGATTGACATTGCATTTCAATTTGTTTTCTTATAATTTCACCCAATGCAAGGCCGTAAAGCCACTAAGACACAAGGGGGCTACTGAGTGTGAAAGAATTTAGAAAAAAGAGAAATATTATTAAGTAGCGAGAACAATAGAAGAGTAATCAAGAAGACAGTAGATAACGATTGACATTGCATTTCAATTTGTTTTCTTATAATTTCACCCCATGCAAGGCCGTAAAGCTACTACGACACAAGGGGTTACTGAGTGTGAAAGAATTTAGAAAAAAGAGAAATATTATTAAGGAGCGAGAACAATAGAAGATTAATCAAGAAGACTGTAGATAACGATTGACATTGCATTTCAATTTGTTTTCTAATCATTTCACCCCATGCAAGGCCGTAAAGCTACTACGACACAAGGGTGTTACTGAGTGTGAAAGAAGAAGAAAAAAGAGAAACATTATTAAGGAGCGAGAACAATAGAAGAGGAATCAAGAAGACAGTAGATAACGATTGACATTGCATTTCAATTTATTTCTTATAATTTCACCCCTTGCAAGGCCGTAAAGCCACTAAAACACAAGGGGGATACTGAGTGTGAAAGAATTTAGAAAAAAGAGAAATATTATTAAGGAGCGAGAACAATTGAAGAGTAATCAAGAAGACAGTAGATAACGATTGACATTGCATTTCAATTTTTCTTATAATTTCACCCCATGCAAGGCCGTAAAGCTACTACGACACAAGGGGGTTACTGAGTGTGAAAGAATAAGAAAAAAGAGAAATATTATTAAGGAGCGAGAACAATAGAAGAATAATAAAGAAGACAGTAGATAACGATTGACATTGCATTTCAATTTGTTTTCTCATAATTTCACCCCATGCAAGGCCGTAAAGCCACTAAGACACAAGGGGGATACTGAGTGTGAAAGAATTTAGAAAAAAGAGAAATATTATTAAGGAGCCAGAACAACTGAAGAGTAATCAAGAAGAAAGAAGATAACAATTGACATTGCATTTGAATTTGTTTTCTTATAATTTCACCCCATGCAAGGCCGTAAAGCTACTACGACACAAGGGTGTTACTGAGTGTGAAAGAAGAAGAAAAAAGAGAAACATTATTAAGGAGCGAGAACAATAGAAGAGGAATCAAGAAGACAGTAGATAACGATTGACATTGCATTTCAATTTGTTTTCTTATAATTTCACCCCATGCAAGGCCGTAAAGCCACTAAGACACAAGGGGGTTACTGAGTGTGAAAGAATTTAGAAAAAAAGAGAAATATTATTAAGGAGCGAGAACAATAGAAGAATAATCAAGAAGACAGTAGATAACGATTGACATTGCATTTCAATTTGTTTTCTAATCATTTCACCCCATGCAAGGCCGTAAAGCTACTACGACACAAGGGGGTTACTGAGTGTGAAAGAATAAGAAAAAAGAGAAATATTATTAAGGAGCGAGAACAATAGAAGAGTAATCAAGAAGACAGGTAGATAACGATTGACATTGCATTTCAATTTGTTTTCTTATAATTTCACCCCATGCAAGGACGTAAAGCTACTACGACACAAGGTGTTACTGAGTGTGAAAGAATAAGAAAAAAGAGAAATATTATTAAGGAGCGAGAACAATAGAAGAATAATCAAGAAGACTGTAGATAACGATTGACATTGCATTTCAATTTGTTTTCTAATCATTTCACCCCATGCAAGGCCGTAAAGCCACTAAGACACAAGGGGTTACTGAGTGTGAAAGAATAAGAAAAAAGAGAAATATTATTAAGGAGCGAGAACAATAGAAGAGTAATCAAGAAGAAAGAAGATAACAATTGACATTACATTTGAATTTGTTTTCTTATAATTTCACCCCATGCAAGGCTGTAAAGCTACTACGACACAAGGGGTTACTGAGTGTGAAAGAATAAGAAAAAAGAGATATATTATTAAGGAGCGAGAACAATAGAAGAATAATCAAGAAGACTGTAGATAACGATTGACATTGCATTTCGATTTGTTTTCTAATCATTTCACCCCATGCAATGCCGTAAAGCCACTAAGACACAAGGTGTTACTGAGTGTGAAAGAATAAGAAAAAAGAGAAATATTATTAAGGAGCGAGAACAATAGAAGATTAATCAAGAAGAAAGAAGATAACAATTGACATTGCATTTGAATTTGTTTTATTATAATTTCACCCCATGCAAGGCCGTAAAGCCACTAAGACCCAAAGGGGTTACTGAGTGTGAAAGAATAAGAAAAAAGAGAAGCATTATTAAGGAGAGAGAACAATAGAAGAGTAATCACGAAGACAGTAGATAACGATTGATATTATGAACTTGATTATAAATGTTTTTTGAGTGTATAAATTTTATTTTTAATTTTCTGAACGGCTACACACTTTTACAATCATCTAATAGGGCAATTTAATTTAATTTAACGGTATTTAAAATGTATAAGCAACCAATATTTTTATTGCATTTTAAGAAACAATTTGTAAATTTACTCTTTCAAATCATGAACTTGATAAAATTCTACACGGTGAATACTAATGCCTCATTTCGTGATAGTGATTGTATACCTGCTAAATCCGTTACTACTCACGGAGTCATTAATGATCTTATTATAATGGGAAGATTTCTTTGTGTCACTATAAATAAAATATATTTACGAGGTACATCTGAGAAATTTTCAGATTATTAAAGGAGAGATGTTTATTAATTTCAAAGAGAGTCATTCAGTTATGTGGCATACGTGATACACACTTAGGCGATTAAGTATCTTTCGATACATGACTGAAGAGTCAGATTTTCTCCCGTACTAAGTTTCAATTTCTTCCTGCGGATGACCAGTTGCCATCCAAGGCTATAGAACACAGTCTGTCCTGCTATTTACTCATAGCTTGAGAAGAACAGGATTTTTATATTTCCCAAGAGTATTAGCACGTAAGTGAATGTAATGGATTTAACTGGAAAGTCAGTCAGTTATGTGCCATGCGTGATACACGCTTAGGCGATCATGTATCTTTCGATACATATTTGAACATATTTTCCATTTCTTACTGCGGAAGACCAGTTGCCATCCAAGGCTATAGAATCCGGTCTCTCCACCTATTTACCCAGAGCATGGGAAGAAGAAGTGGATTGATACCTTTCCCAAGGGTATTAGCACGTAAGTGAATATAATGGATTCGACTGGAAAGTCAGTCAGTCAGTCAGTTATATACCATGCGGGATACACGTTTAAGCGATCATGTATTTTTCGATACATCACTGACGAGTAAATGGATTCTACTGGAATTTGAACTCGGCTCTCCGATTCAAAGAAGTACAAATCTCTAATCTCCTTCAAAGTAGGGTACTCTGAATTCAATGTCTGCGTTGTTGCGTTTCCTGAAGGCCCCGTTTAATTCAACCAATAGAAAGGTGTCCAGCACCCCAGTCAGAGCCTTCGTCATTTTTTCAATGTCCTCAAAAAGATTGCGCATTTTGCAAACCTAGTATTGCACTCAACTTGAAAGTTGATGTTTGAAATACAGACTATTCTTAATTATATATTACTGTATATAATATATTGTAGAACAGGTATATTGACCTTGACTTGGCACATAATTAGCAAAAGATTGCCGACTCCTGCTCTATAGTACGTTCCTTATAAAATATATAATTTACTGAAGCTTTACAAATTGTATATGGACAAGATGCATGGCTCAAGCGCATTATTTCTAAATTATTATTCCATCAAATAAGACGCTCATTAACTTCAAAGGGAAATTATACCGAATAATTTATCTATATTATGATGTAATATTTTATAGTGTGCAGGAGTTTTAGCGCAATTTTTAATAAACAATATAAATTTAAAACATTGTCATATAATGTAAGCTCAGCACTATTTTTTGTTTTTATTAATTATGATCTAACAAATGATCGAATAAATCTTATTCCTTGAGTAGCCATTTTATAATCTTTAATAATTTCTTTTAGTTTTAACGTAAGAAAATTGAATTCTTTGGTTGTACTGAATCATAATTAGAATTCTGGTTTGAACATATTTTTCATTCAATCTATGTAATACAAAATATATCAACTTTATTTGGATTTATTCTTGAAATAGTAAAATGTGGAAGTCAGTTTTTAAGCAAAAACCAGCGGAAGTTAGGTATTTCTGTCCTTTTTCTCCAGGCGATATTTAAAACTAAATGCTCAAAAATTGCTAAAAGCAATTAACCTATTTTTGGTGTTAGTAGATATCACACCGAACCACACATTTCATAAAGACTGCAATCTTGTTTTTCTCAAAAACGTAAAACATAACCTACTGCCCCTGGGTTTCTTCATCAGTTTGGGAACAAGCAAAAGTTACAAGAAACAAGGTCTGGATTGTACGAATAGTGGGTTACAGTTTTAGCGCACATCTCTCAACGCGAACCTTTAGTTCATAACAAGCAGTGGTTTGAAGGGTGTGGTCACAGTCCTCTTTATCAATATGATATTTATGTGAACATGATATCTATGTGAATATCGACCAATGCAGATCTTGTGATTTAAACGGTTTTTAGTTATTAGTCTCTCGCAATAACTTACGAGATGCGTTCCAGAAGTTTTAATAACTTATCAAGCGAGAAAATTATTAATTTCAAAATGCAAAACCTAATCTCCTTCGAAAGACGCAAGGTGATAAACATGATCTGAAAGCCAAGAAAGACGAATGATTTCCCTTTTAATGAAGTCAGGGGAAGGAGAGGAGATATTTCCCATGTCTCCTCTGCTTCCTCTGACTTCATAACACCTGTAAGAGCGCCCTAGCCATGTCATGAAGGCCCCATGAAAGGCATTCAAAGTGATGGTTTCCAAGACACTTGTCACAGGCTCTTTCTCGATGTCTTCAAAACGATTCACAAGTTCTTCAGCTTGTGGAACAGCCAAAAGTAACGGAGAGAAAGGTATGCATTGAGAAGGGTGTCAGGACCCTTGTCACAGCCGTTTTTGTCTTCTCGATGTCGTCAAAACGAATGCCCCTAAAATTCTCTTTCAGCTTGAGGAACAACCAAAAGTAACGGAGAGCAAGGTTTGCATTTAGAAGGTAACCAGAACTCTTATCACATCTACTTTCGCCTTCTCGATGTAATGAAAACGAATGCCCCTATGGTTCGTCTTCAGCTTGGGGAACATCCAAAAGTAAGGGAGAGAAAGGTCTGCATTGAGAAGGTAATCATGACCTTTGCCGCAGCCTTGTTCATGTTCTCAGTGTCGTCAAATCGACTGTCCTGGTGTTTTCTTCAGCTTGGGAAACAACCAAAAGTCACGGAGAGCAAGGTCTCCAATGAGACTGTAACCAGGGCAGTTGTCAGGGCTTCTTTCGTCTTCTCCACGTTTTCAAAACCGCTACTCCTAAGAGTCGCTTCAACCAGAAGTAAGACATAATTTAAAATTTATTACATTGGAATCGTAAATACGATGCAAATCATCAGACCTACAAATTCAAAAAGAAATCGGAAAATATAACTCTGGGTGTCTGTTTTTTTTTTTTTCATTTTAATTCTAGGTCAGCTAATCGGTAGTGATTTATGCATCTGAAAATATATCATATTTATCTGTATCTAACTCATTTAAACGTTATTTAATTCATCTCTTTAAACCTTTGCTCGGTTAAATTTTAACTCCCACCTTCACCTCTAGGCCTTCCTGTTCTTCTTTCTTCTGTTACACCCTCTCTCTAAAGCTTTCATACATTTCTCTCTCACACTTGTTTCCAAATCCCATACATACACTCTCAGTAAAATTTTATTTTTTATACCCGGAGTTATATTTTTCGATTTTTTTTTGAATTTGTAGGTCTGATAAATTGGATCGTATTTACGATTCCAATGTAATAAATTATAACCATAGAATATTAGTGTTTGAACCTTTTATACATACATACATACATACACACACACATATATGTATATATATATATATATATAAAGAGAGATAGATAGATAGATAGATAGATAGATAGACAGGCAGACAGACAGACAGAGGGATAGAGACCAAGATGTTTATACATTTTAGTATATAATTCATTGTTTTTTGTCATTTTCATTTATTGTTTTAAATATGATCGAAAAATAGATAGATATATATATAGATAGATAGATATATATATATATATATATATATATATATATATATATATATATATATAGATAGATAGATAGATAGATAGATAGATAGATAGATAGATTGATAGATAGATAATGAAAAGACTGAGATAGATAGATAGATAGATAGATAGATAGATAGATAATGAAAAGACTGAGATAGATAGATAGATAGATAGATAGATAGATAGATAGATAGAGAGCTAGATAGATAGATAGATAGATAGATAGATAGATAGATAGATAGATAGATAGATAGATAGATAGATAGATCCCGGAAAGGTTTATATTTGAACGAAGTAGTTAAGTGGTCTTGGCTACTATAACCAAGTAGAATACGGTAGCAGTAATCGACTGGTACGCGTCGTAGTCGCAGGTAAGAAATGTAGATCAATGGCGTAGTACAATGGGCGTCGTTATAGACTTAATTCTCAAATAAAGGCTCTAACTCTCCTACACATCCGTCGGTATCTTTGACGGACACCAGGCAATCATATTCCAGTGAGAGGGAACACAGGTGTACGCATATTCCATTATATCAATATATACGCCCAAAATATTAGATTAGGCATTTCTTTAGATGTCCTGTTCAATAGTAGACTCTTTTCTTAAGCGTCTTTTGTGTTACCACTGTTGTAAAATCATGACTCGTATGCACCTCATAGGATGCACAGACGTAGAAATCCCATGTCCTGTGAATAACATATGATGCGCAAGACAGGCCAAGGATTAAAACATTTCCCTGCTTGTTGTACTTGTTTCATTTTGCTATCTACAAATTGTAAATTACACGTGGATCTGTTTTTTTTTGTTTTGTTAACAATCAATCATCATTGTTGTTTAGTCCTTTCTTCTCGCTATTCTTCATTAACTTTTGTAGGAATTCTTGTAGTTTTTGTTAGGTTCTACTATCAAAACTATGTTATCAGCATATGTTATGTTGTCTAAATTGTGACCGCCAATAAATAAGGTCAGAAAGTCATCAGGTTTTCATCCTCTTTTGTTATATAGTTGATCAATGTAGGTAGATGCTGAGCGATAAGCCCGTTTCGCTCCCTAGCTAATTGTTCAGAGCAGTAGACCACTAAAGAGGTCTTGTTTTTGCTCGTCAGCAAATCACATTTTGCGTTCGTGTAAGATTGTACACATATCAGGTATGAGTCCATAGAGATTTGTATTACTTGGATGTTGTCTCCAAGAGAGGTTAAGTATAGCTAACAGCCTCCTCGTGTAGGTTCCATCAAGCTTAGACCCAAGGGTTTTAGTTAAAAAAAACTCTATTGAAACCTACATCCATTAAAACATCTGTTATGACATTCATTAAAGTATCTATTAAACATTTATTAAAACATCATTAATATCCATTAAAACATGCATTATCTATTAAACATCAATTAAACACCCATTAAACATCTATATAAATATCCATTAAAAGATTCATTAAAAATCTATTAAATATCCATTAAACCAACTATTAAACATCCATTAAAACATGTATTAAACATCCATTAAAGTATCCATTAAAACCGACACAAAAAAGTATCTCTGTTTGAGTTTGTCTTTTAGATCAGATTTCCAGATTCTGGGAGATCAGATTTCCAGATTCTGGTAGATCACGTTTCCAGATTATATTCATTTTATTCCAGATGATTCAGGCTTCACTGAAAGTGGTACTTAGGAGACAAATATTGCAATGTAGGATAGAATTTGGTTTGTCATGTTTAATGGTATATCAACTCCTTATGAGCCATTTAATGCCGTAATTTTATTTTTAGAGCACTGGTATTTTTTCTTTATTTTTTACGATTAAAATATATTGCTGAGAGTTTGTTCTAATGTATTATCATATTTGTATCTTTGGAGGGTTCCCGCTTTTACCCATGAATGTTGACAGTTGCAACAACAATTCAGAGGAGGTTCCACGATCCTGAAAACTTCCCGATCAGAGGCCTTACTGCCAGAAGTAGTTTATCGACATGTATTGAATTGATATCAACAGACTGAGATAGATAGATAGATAGATAGATAGATAGATAGATAGATAGATAGATATAGAAGGAACATGTGAATTTACACCTGACGATGTCTGTTTGGAAACTACGTGAAACCTCCAACTACCGATTAAACCTATTGCGTTTATCGTCATACACTGAATTGATATGAATAGATTGAGATAGATAAATAGATACATACATACATACATACATACATGCATACATACATACAAACTTAGATAGATAAAGGTCAGTGTGATAGAGAGATAGATAGATATATAGATAGATAGATAAGGAAGAAACCGAGATAGATAGATAGATAGACAGACAGGCAGGCAGGCAGGCAGGCATACAGAGGGATAGAGACCAAGATGTTTATACATTTTAGTATATAATTCATGTTTTTTGTCATTTTCATTTAATGTTTTAAATATGATCGAAAAATAGATGGATAGATAGATAGATAGATAGATAATGAAAAGACTGAGATAGATAGATAGATAGATAGATAGATAGATAGATAGATAGATAGATTGATTGATTGGTTGAGTGGCAACCGCTCTATATCGAAGGAACATGTGAATTCCAACCTGAAGACGTCTGTTTGGAAACAACGTGGAACTTCCAATCTCCCGTTCACAGACCTTGCTGCTGGATGTAGTTTATCATCATTCCCAGGACAATAAGAATTTTTGAAGAACCATGAACGCCCACGTCCTAAAGGGCCACGCTATATAAAAGAAAGAGAAATCATTCGTCTTTCCTGGCTTTCAAATCTTGTTTATGACCCTGCTTCTTTGTATCCAATTTTAAAAATAGTTTCTTTTTTCTCTTTATATTTTCCATTTCTTCGTTTGTCTTATTTCCGTTCTTGCTTCTCGAATTTCTGCATTTCTTTTTGAAGCAGTTTGGCTCATCTTATACAAATTACTCGTGTTATGCTGAAACTGCCGATCAATGATGAAACGCATGACGTCACTGCAAATCACAAACTGCCTCGTTTCGAGAGAGACACAGCGCAGACAATCTTTCATTTCCTTGTGTTTTTTCTTGTCTTTCTTTCACTTTTACGAATTTCGCCGTCTACTTAAGCGTTCGATGTACCTTCCTTTTTCAATTTTTTTTTTGCTTTTTACTTTTGAACATATATTTCAAGCCTTTAACTTTCTTCTTTTTCTTTCTGCTAATTTTGCGATTCACTTGACTTTTTTAAAATACGTCAATTCACTGTCACGATTTTTTTCCTCCTATCGGGTGTAGTCTTCCCAGTTTTAATCAATTCTTTCATTCGACTCTTCTTCTTCTCTCTATTTATATTCTGTCTTTCTTTTCTCTCTCTTTTTCTTCGTCTTATTCTCTTTGACATTACCCTCTCCAATATTCGCTTTCAAATTTCCTCTCTCTTTATTTCTTATTCTTGTTACTCTCTCTATTTTATTATATCGCTCTCTCTTTTCTTCTTTTCATTTTTCTTTCTTTTTTAAATTCTGTCTTTCTCTCCTCTCTTTTTCTTCGTCTTATTTCTTTGACATTACCCTCTCCAATATTCTCTTTCACATTTCCTCTCTCTTTATTTCTTATTCATGTTACTCTCTCTATTTTATTATATCGCTCTCTCTCTTTTCTTCTTTTCACTTTTCTTTCTATCTTTTTTACATTCTGTCTTTCTCTCCTCTCTTTTCCTTCGTCTTATTCTCTTTGACATTACCCTCTCCAATATTCGCTTTCACATTTCCTCTCTCTTTATTTCTTATTCTTGTTACTGTCTTTATTTTATTATATCGCTCTCTCTTTTCTTCTTTTCCCTTTTCTTTCTATCTTTTTTACATTCTGTCTTCTTTTCTCTATTTTTCTTCGTCTTATTCTCTTTGAGATTACCTCTCCAATATTCGCTTTCACATTTCCTCTCTCTTTATTTCTTATTCTTGTTACTCTCTTTATTTTATTATATCGCTCTCTCTTTTCTTCTTTTCACTTTTCTTTCTATCTTTTTTACATTCTGTCTTTCTCTCCTCTCTTTTTCTTCGTCTTATTTCTTTGACATTACCCTCTCCAATATTCTCTTTCACATTTCCTCTCTCTTTATTTCTTATTCATGTTACTCTCTCTATTTTATTATATCGCTCTCTCTCTTTTCTTCTTTTCACTTTTCTTTCTATCTTTTTTACATTCTGTCTTTCTCTCCTGTCTTTTTCTTCGTCTTATTCTCTTTGACATTACCCTCTCCAATATTCGCTTTCACATTTCCTCTCTCTTTATTTCTTATTCTTGTTACTCTCTCTATTTTATTATAACGCTCTCTCTCTTTTCTTCTTTTCACTTTTCTTTCTATCTTTTTTACATTCTGTCTTTCTCTCCTCTCTTTTTCTTCGTCTTATTCTCTTTGACATTACCCTCTCCAATATTCGCTTTCAACTTTCCTCTCTATTTATTTCTTATTCATGTTACTCTCTCTATTTTATTATAACACTCTCTCTCTTTTCTTCTTTTCACTTTTCTTTCTATCTTTTTTACATTCTGTCTTTCTCTCCTCTCTTTTTCTTCGTCTTATTCTCTTTGAGACTACCCTCTCCAATATTCGCCTTCAAATTTCCTCTCTCTTTATTTCTTATTCTTGTTACTCTCTTTATTTTATTATATCGCTCTCTCTTTTCTTCTTTTCATTTTTCTTTCTATCTTTTTTACATTCAGTCTTTCTCTCCTCTCTTTTTCTTCGTCTTATTTCTTTGACATTACCCTCTCCAATATTCGCTTTCACATTTCCTCTCTCTTTATTTCTTATTCTTGTTACTCTCTCTATTTTATTATAACGCTCTCTCTCTTTTCTTCTTTTCACTTTTCTTTCTATCTTTTTTACATTCTGTCTTTCTCTCCTCTCTTTTTCTTCGTCTTATTCTCTTTGACATTACCCTCTCCAATATTCGCTTTCACATTTCCTCTCTCTTTATTTCTTATTCTTGTTACTCTCTCTATTTTATTATATCGCTCTCTCTTTTCTTGTTTTCATTTTTCTTTCTATCTTTTTTACATTCTGTCTTTCTCTCCTCTCTTTTTCTTCGTCTTATTTCTTTGACATGACCCTCTCCAATATTCTCTTTCACATTTCCTCTCTCTTTATTTCTTATTCTTGTTACTCTCTCTATTTTATTATATCGCTCTCTCTTTTCTTCTTTTCACTTTTCTTTCTATCTTTTTTACATTCTGTCTTTCTCT
The DNA here is from genome assembly GCA_963932145.1 of Acanthosepion lycidas. NCBI lineage: Eukaryota > Metazoa > Mollusca > Cephalopoda > Sepiida > Sepiidae > Acanthosepion > Acanthosepion lycidas. The sequence continues at coordinate 71,448,238 of OZ010610.1, read as the reverse complement.
CCTCTCTTTTTCTTCGTCTTATTCTCTTTGAGATTACCCTCTCCAATATTCGCTTTCACATTTCCTCTCTTTATTTCTTATTCTTGTTACTCTCCCTATTTTATTATATCGCTCTCTCTTTTCTTCTTTTCCCTTTTCTTTCTATCTTTTTTACATTCTGTCTTTCTCTCCTCTCTTTTTCTTCGTCTTATTCTCTTTGAGATTACCCTCTCCAATATTCGCTTTCACATTTCCTCTCTTTATATTTTATTCTTGTTACTCTCTCTATTTTATTATATCATTCTATCTTTTCTTCTTTTCACTTTTCTTTCTATCTTTTTTACATTCTGTCTTTCTCTCCTCTCTTTTTCTTCGTCTTATTCTCTTTGACATTACCCTCTCCAATATTCACTTTCACATTTCCTCTCTCTTTATTTCTTATTCTTGTTACTCTCTTTATTTTATTATAACGCTGTCTCTCTTTTCTTCTTTTCACTTTTCTTTCTATCTTTTTTACATTCTGTCTTTCTCTCCTCTCTTTTTCTTCGTCTTATTCTCTTTGAGATTACCCTCTCCAATATTCGCTTTCAAATTTCCTCTCTATTTATTTCTTATTCTTGTTACTCTCTCTATTTTATTATATCGCTCTCTCTTTTCTTCTTTTCATTTTTCTTTCTATCTTTTTTACATTCTGTCTTTCTCTCCTCTCTTTTTCTTCGTCTTATTTCTTTGACATGACCCTCTCCAATATTCTCTTTCACATTTCCTCTCTCTTTATTTCTTATTCTTGTTACTCTCTCTATTTTATTATATCGCTCTCTCTTTTCTTCTTTTCACTTTCTTTCTATCTTTTTTACATTCTGTCTTTCTCTCCTCTCTTTTTCTTCGTCTTATTCTCTTTGAGATTACCCTCTCCAATATTCGCTTTCACATTTCCTCTCTTTATATTTTATTCTTGTTACTCTCTCTATTTTATTATATCATTCTATCTTTTCTTCTTTTCACTTTTCTTTCTATCTTTTTTACATTCTGTCTTTCTCTCCTCTCTTTTTCTTCGTCTTATTCTCTTTGAGATTACCCTCTCCAATATTCGCTTTCAAATTTCCTCTCTATTTATTTCTTATTCTTGTTACTCTCTCTATTTTATTATATCGCTCTCTCTTTTCTTTTCACTTTTTTTTCTATCTTTTTTACATTCTGTCTTTCTCTCCTCTCTTTTTCTTCGTCTTATTCTCTTTGACATTACCCTCTCCAATATTCACTTTCACATTTCCTCTCTCTTTATTTCTTATTCTTGTTACTCTCTTTATTTTATTATAACGCTGTCTCTCTTTTCTTCTTTTCACTTTTCTTTCTATCTTTTTTACATTCTGTCTTTCTCTCCTCTCTTTTTCTTCGTCTTATTCTCTTTGAGATTACCCTCTCCAATATTCGCTTTCAAATTTCCTATTTATTTCTTATTCTTGTTACTCTCTCTATTTTATTATATCGCTCTCTCTTTTCTTCTTTTCACTTTTTTTTCTATCTTTTTTACATTCTGTCTTTCTCTCCTCTCTTTTTCTTCGTCTTATTCTCTTTGAGATTACCCTCTCCAATATTCGCTTTCAAATTTCCTCTCTCTTTATTTCTTATTCATGTTACTATCTCTATTTTATGATATCGCTCGCTCTTTTCATCTTCGATCTCTTTGTCATCATCCTCCATTCTTTTACATTTACTTGAGTTAATTTTTTAAATTATTTTCACCTCGACTACAATTCTGTTTTCCTTCCCTGCTTTTTAATTTTATTTCCCTAACTTATTACTTTTTTTAATTTCCTCTCTGCAATTCTCGGTCTAGTTTTCTTTCGAATAAACCCTACAATATTCGCATCAAATTTAATATCTTTGTACACCTCTCTGCTTTTCTTCCTCCATCATTCTTTTAAATTTTCTCACATTATCTTTTTTTCTCATTGATTATTTCTCGTTTTCTTTCTCTACATTTTTCTATAACTTATCTGCAGGTCTCTCTTTATACTTTTTCTAAAACCCACACCCACTTCTTCTCATTTTCGTTCTCTCTTATTCTCTTTTCTCTTAGTCCACCATTCTTTTCTAACAAGTTCTATTTCATTGTTCTCAAAAGATATCTTCCTTTCCGTATTCTGTTCACTTCTTTTTACCGTCTCTTGTTTTCTGTACGCATTTTTCTTCCCCGTTCCCATTGGCGCCATTGCTGCTGCCGTATTGTTTTCTACCTGTAGGTGAGCAGCTTTCTTTTTGGTTTGATTGCAGGGAAACATGAGCAATTTGTTTCCACATGACCCTTAATACCATTGAGTAAAATGGACTTTACTTTCACTTTCACTTTCACTTTCACTTTCCTTGTTCCTATTACATCCTCTTTACCCCTGCTTTCATTGCCTTTTAACGTGGCTTTCTTGCTTTTCATACCGACTTCCTATTTTGTTCGTAACCCATTACTAACCGATTTTCCTCTACAATTTCGCTCTCTATTTTTCTTGGTTTCCGTATCATGACAATTTACAACGTTACACACACACACACACACACACGCGTGCACGCGCGTATGTATGTATCTTTGAGTGTGTATAAGCTATCACATCCTTTACCAAATGGATGTGCTAACTAAATGATGTTTAAAAGGAGTATTTTTTTCCAAAAAATCAAATCTTAAACTTGTTTTAACAAAACCATTTAAATAAACTAATGGACTTCGATATTTTTTATCATCATTTTCTTTCTTTCTTTTTTTCCGTGCTTCATAAATGACATTCTTTTTTAATAGTGTACAGGCTGTTGCTCAAATAGTAAAGATGTTCGTTGTTACGATACAGATTGCTATGCAGTAAGTGCACTTGAAGATCGAACTCAGCGGGGTGCGCAGCAGAGGTATTGGACTGATTTTCAGTGAAAGTCGATCAAAACTTAATTCCTGGTCTAATGTAATTTTAAAAGTGTTATTCAGAAATACTAGGGATTGTCTTTGTTTTAGTTATAAACAGGAACATGTCTAGAGTACATTACTTAAGAGTACCCTGCTTAATAGGACCTTACTTAAGAGTACCCTACTTAAGAGTACCCTACTTAAGAGTACATTACTTAAGAGTACATTACTTAAGGGTACATTACTTAAGTATACGATACTTAAGATTACACTACTTAATCGTACACTACTTAAGAGTACCCAACTTAAGACTACATTATTGTATAGTGTAGCCTACTTAAGATTGCACTACTTAAGAGTGCACTAGTTAAGAGTACCCTACTTAAGAGTACATTACTTAAGAGTACCCTATTGAGAGTACCCTTCTTGAGAGTACACTACATAATAGTACCCTACTTAAGAGTACACTACTTAATAGTACCCACTTAAGAGTACATTACTTAAGCGAGCTCTGCCATAGAGTACCCTATTTAAGCGTACACTACTTAAGAATACCCTACTTAATACCTAATTCATGACCCACTTAAAAAGCTACCGTTCTGAATTGAGGCCTGGTAAAATAATGGATAGCAGTTCGGATTCTAGTCAAGTTTATTACATTCACGCTTCTAGCGCTAAAATAGGTAAAATAGCAGGGCAGACTGGGTAGTATAACATTGGATGGGAACTACTGTAGGAACAGGACTACTCGGAATTCAAAACACTGCTGCTTTGTAGGTCCTGCCTCTTAAGGTAACTTCAAAAACTAAATTCACATCCACATGTCGTTTCGAAGAAAGTACGGCGGGGTTCCTTTTCCCACCGCTATGGTTATTTAGCAGGACAGATATGGCGCTATAACCAGAGTTGGAAACCAGTCTAGGAAAAAAAAACCTCTGCATTCAAACGACTTATAGGTTCTGCCTCTTTAGGCAAAGGCTAGAATGAGGTAATTTCAAAAACGAATCCACCGCATATTATCTCGAAGAATGGAACTAGACCCGCTTCTTCGAGCCGCAACATTAAATAAGTGTCTGCTCGGGTCCCAAACAAACACAAGACTGGGACACGGCAGCGTGGGCCTCTCTGCCAATCACTCATGTGGGTATCACCCAGGGTACATTAAACGAGTACAATTCTAGAAAGCAAGATGCTATCATAGAATTTCGGTGAAGAGGTGAAATTACAGTAAAGATTCGCTAAAGGTAAGTGAATGTTTATAGAAAGGTTTCACTTGATAAATTGACACACTACGAAATACTAGCGAACAAAGAGAATAAGACCTCAGTGATATACTCTACAGTAGCAAGCCAGCTGTTGTTGCCAAGGAGGATAAGTTCACATGAACAAAAGGATGACTATTGCCAAACTTGGTGATAATCTTCAGATCATGTATGGTGGAGTAATGGATAGCGGCTCGGATTGAGGAATCGGAGAGCCGAGTTCGAATTTCAGTCTAATACCGCTGGGAAAGGTATGAATCCTCTTCTCTCCCCAGCTCCATTCTAACGGTGGAGGAATGGATAGCGTCTCGGATTGAGGAATCGGAGAGCCGAGTTCTATATCCTTGGATGCAGAAAGAAATAGGAAAAAAAATCTGCCCCGTCAGTCATGTATCGAAAGATACATCAATACCTAAGCGTGTATCCCGCATGGCATGACTGACTTTCTAGTTGAATCCATTACATTTACATGATATCAGTGATTGAATCCATTCACATGGTATGACTGACTGAATCCATTAGATTCGCATGGCATGATTGACTTTCCAGTCGAATCGATTACATTCACTTACAAGCTAATACCCTTGAGAAAGGTATGAATCCTCTCCTTCCCCAACCAAGCTATGGGTACATGATCGCCCAAACGTGTATATCTCACATGGCTTATAACTGACTGATTTTCCAGCCGAAGCCATTACATTCACTTACAAGCTAATACCCTTGAGAAAGGTATGAATCCTCTCCTTCCCCAACCAAGCTATGGGTACATGATCGCCTAAACGTGTATATCTCACATGGCATATAACTAACTGATTTTCCAGCCGAAGCCATTACATTCACTTACGTGCTAATAGCCTTGAGAAAGATATGAATCATTTTCTTCTCCCACAAGCTATGGATAAATAGCAGGATAGACCGGGTTCTATAGCCTTGGATGGGAACTGGTCTACCACAGAAAAAAATGGCAACCTACTGCGGGAAAAAAATCTGCCTCGTCAGTCATGTATCGGAAGATACATTATCGCCTAAGCGTGTATCATACATGGCACATAGCTCTCTGATGTTAGTATAATCGTTTGGTTAGTGATAGTTCTACGGAAAGTTTGTTCCAAGAAAGCTAAAAGTTTCCATTAAATGCAGAGAAACTTTCTTCCTGAAAGATTTTAAAGTGGGCTAACGGTGACTCTCATGTCTTTGTTTAAATGATGAAGGTTCTTGGTGGGAAAAGGTTTTCTCATGAGGTTGAAGTTAAACTTATGTGGCTTCGAAAGTATCGATGAAGATGTTCTGCAAATGCGGGATATCAGGTCTGAGAATGAAAGAGACTTTGTCAAAGAATGTACTTGGAAATAAGATAACCACGATCGCATTTCAAAATAGCGACCATGGTTCTAGTATGAAGTCTTTGATAATTAGTGAAGACTAAATATTACTTTTTGACCGATATTCGCAGAATTAACGAAAATGGAGACCATGTTGAAGAAACCATTTAAATCATAGAAAAACTTTCTTTATATACACATACATACATACATATATATATATATATATATATATATATATATATATATATATATATATATATATATATATATGTATATAATATAAAAGGCTCGAAGACTATTATTTCATGGTTATAATTTATTACATTGGAATCGTAATCACGATCCAATTCATCAGACCTACAAATTCAAAAGCTTTTTGAATTCGTAGGCCTGATGAATTTGGTCTTGATTACGATTCCAACGTAATAAATTATAACCATGGAATATTAGTGTTTGAGCCTTTTATATTATATTCTTGCTCTGTCCTGGATATTGAGCTCTACCTGGATTCTATCTTGTGAATTTATATACATATACTAATCACAAATATATATATATATATATATATATATATATATATATATATTAAAGGGTTTTTATTTACATAGTATTATATAATTATTGTTATTTTATATTGCTACCACCGGGCAAAGTGTGAGCCTTTACTGTGACTAGCTAATTTTGTCTAGAGCAGACCATTTGTACAAGTTGGATTTGAATTTGTGTTAACATCTTGCCTCACTTTCTTTTGCTTTTCTTTTAGAGGTAACTATACACTATCTTTATTTCTTGCTTTTCTTTTTTTTCTTTTTGCGCAGGAAAAGAGATTGTTAGCAAGTTACTATTAATAATTGTAATAACATTTACTTAGTACCACCTGATGAGATGTTATTAATGGGCATCAAAACATGAATGCATTGAGAGTTACATATGTTCGAATGCAATATCCTATATATATATATATATATATATATATATATATACAAAGAAATAATCATACATAGAATAAATCAGCAATATTATTGCGATTAATGGCGAAATCACTTCGCCTGTAGAATATAATGTATGCATTAAAATACTGTTAATCCATTGAATGATGTGATCCTCATTTATAAAACTGTTGTCAGATGTTTCTAGTGTATATTTTTTAAAGTTAAGCAAGTACTTTCGAAGAATCATTCCTGCATCGTCAGGCTGTAATTTTTTCCTTTAAAATTAAAACTTGGAGACGAAATAATTGTTTGTAGACCAAAAGATGTTTTTTTAAAGAGTGTGCTATATATATATATATATATATATATATATATATGTGTGTGTGTGTGTGTGTGTGTGTGTGTGTGTGTGTGTGTGTGTGTTTATAAGCATATATATATATATATATATATATATATATATATATATATATATGTATGTATGTTGATATATATTCAGTTTATATTAAATTCCTAGTTTATGTGTGGAGGATTTAAACACTTTAATTACTATCAAACGTAAAAAAAAAAAAATTAAATATATATATATATCTGTCTTTTTCCAGATTGGTCGATACATGTCTTTCTTGTTTTTCTTTATTCGGGGGAACAGATTGTTATCAGGTAAATATTAAAAATTGTAATTACTCTTACCTACCACCCCCTGATGAGATGTTATTAATGGGCACTGTAACATGGGTGTAGAAATTACATATATTCGAATGTAATATCCTATAATAAAGAATTATTCTCCGATTTCTTTTTGAATTTTTAGGTCTGATCCTTCTCTGGATTTTGTCGAGGACCTCGAGATGAACAGCATGAGCACCACACCATATATGGCAGCAGTATTCCATTCAAGGACAAAAATCGAAAGCGACGAGCGGCAAAGATTTGTTTACCCACTACACTACAATGTGGCTATCCTAAGATAGCGCGAGCCCCTGAAAGGGATGATTTATTATCCGTGGATGTTATCTTAAATATATAACATACTGCCATAAATGAATAACTACCGACACCGAGGTTCGAACGTGACACTCTGGACTAATGAATATATATTTTCCGCTAGGTGTACAAATAGCGGTGTCAGGCTACTGACTGCAGTGACTACTGTATGGAACTATCTAGTCGAATTAGTGTGAAATATTAAGCGTCGATGTTTTGGCTTTTGATTTAGGATTTACCTGACGTCAAGCCGAGCCGCCCTACTGACAAGATATTCACTGAAATGGTTAATTATATTTGGCTGACTTTTACTCCTTTATACTTGTTAAGTATTTATTTGCAGTTGTAATTAAATGGCGTTTTATCTTAACATTAAAGTCTTGAGTCATACTTAATTATTAATGGTCACCGTACAAGCCAAAAAATACAAAAGTTACTCACTGTCTTGAATATTTACATTTAAAAATACATTTATATTCCAGATAATATAAATACATCTAAAATCCATACTTTACTAATTGATTTTTGTATGAATGATTCATTGTAATATAAACTGAATTGCACCACATATTTGTTTTAAAAGAACTGATCCGACGAGCAAATTTTCCGGATAACAACTAAAGTATTAATGTATTTACTGCGACTGCACACTCAACAAGTCTGTATCATTTATTAATAACACATTTAAAACATTATATATATATTTCAATTCGCGTTATGTTTTTCATCACCGATGCTAACTGAATTTTACCAAAAGCAAAATATTTTTCATGTCTGATGATGACCGAAGGAACCGTTGAAAGTACTTGCATATTTAAGACAGACATAATACAGTTCATAATTTTAATAAACAAGGATCATAACATTCATCGAGTGATTAGTAGGCTAATGCGTCTTTAAAATTTAGTTAGTAAAGGGATTTCGCTATTTTATATCATTAACTTTCTGGATTAATGACTGTTCGGTTCTAAGAACTGGTCATCTGGATTCTCATAAGTAAAAAAATAAGACGGTAGATTCCTCCATATATAGAGGAGGAACGGCAAAATTGTTCAAATCGTGTAACAGCATAAGATAATTGTCCATCAAACAAAATGTTTAATATGCAAAATAAAAAAAAAATATTAAAATAAATAAAGAAATAAAGCACTAAACTAATTCAGATTCTTTTTTTCAGGGTTTGAGGTAAGACGTTTAGATATCTTGACACCATTAGTCTCACTGAAAAACTCTTTGAGTTATTGAGCTAGAAAGAGAACAGGTTAAAATCATTTTGTGTCAGGCCCACTATGCCTTCCCAACTGAGCAATGATGAGAGGAAAAGATCACGCAAGGCGTCAGTAATGTTACCAACATTCACACTCTGGAACCGTCAAGAGAACGGAGAATAAGTTTTAAAAAAAAAAGGAATGCTAGAGGGGAAAACTGGATCAGGAGGTCACTACAGGAAAGGGGTCATCATTTCGAATTAGTGATAGAGGGATCAATTAAAACATAAAAAAGATTATTAAAAAAAATCATAAAAACAAATCGACAGATAGACTGACATATGTAATTGGCTGATTTATAGATACATAGAGAGATGTGTACAGAATGAGATAGATATGAACATATATATATATATATATATATAGATAGATAGATAGATAGATAGATAGATAGATAGGTAGATTGATAGGTAGATGGATAGAGACAGACAGACAGATATAAATAGACTGACATGGACATATATATAGATATGAATAGACTAGGATAGATAGATAGATAGATAGATAGATAGATAGATAAAGAGACAGACAGACATATATAGACTGAGATGGACAGATATATAAAGATATGAATAGACTATGATATATAGATAGATAAATAGATAGATATGAACAGATATATATATATATATATATATATATATATATATATACCTATCTATTCATATATATATATATATATATATATATATATATATATATATATATATATATATACATACATACGTACATATATATATATATATATATATATATATATATATATATATGAATAGATAGATAGATAGATAGATAGAGACAGACAGACAGACAGACAGACATATATAAATAAACTGGGATAGACACACACAAACACACACACACACACATATATATATATATATATATATATATATATATATATAGAGAGAGAGAGAGAGAGAGAGAGAGAGAGCGAGAGCGAGAGATAAGAATAGACTAGGATAGATAGATAGATAGATAGATAGATAGATAGATAGATATGAACGCACTAGAGATAGATTCATACGGGGCGAATCAGATATATACTTAGATAGGTATGTAGGTGCCTGGTAGGTAGGCTGGTGGGTAGGTAGAGTGAGTGTGAGAGAGATGTAGAGAGAGAGAGAGAGAGAGAGAGAGTAAGAGATAGATTTGGTTATTGTCTCCTGACCGTCTTCAAGCCTGGATAAAGGGACAAAGCTGTTTGTATGGCAAAATTTAGGAGTGTTTTCAATTAAAATCCTTATTATATCTTTTTGCTTTCCAGCACGATCGGGCTATTTTTTTTGTCCGTCTGTCGGATATTTCTCTCTCTTTCCATCTACGTCTTGCATATACCCACCTCTCTCTCTTTGTCTTTCTCTCTCTATCTTCTCCTTCTCTATCACTCTATCTGATTCGTTTTCCTGCATTGTCTAATTTTTTCAGAAAGCTTATTCATTTTGCATTGAAAAGGCCGTTTTTACTCCAAATGTGCCCACCTAAAAAATAAACGGGAATAAATCTTTTGTCTGCGTTGACTCTGCAATTTCTTTGAAATTTTTCGTCTTCCATTGTCATTTACTGACTCTGCTCATTTTATTTTTTGTATTCTTTTAGCTGATTCCTCATATATATATATATATATATATATATATATGAATTCTGATTGATAATTATTGACTTCAAGCAGCATTTAATTAACACTTTCCCTTTTAAAGAATGTTTTTTCAACTAGATTTTAATTATTTTAATCATTTTGCGTAAATTTATTGGCCGATAAAATGAAAAAGAACAAAGAATGAAATGAATGAATGAATGAATGAATGAGAAGAAATGAAAAGATGGGAGAAAGAAAGAATTCATACGAATAAAAAATAAATCGATGAAGAAATGAATAAATTAATGAATGAATGAGAAATATGAATGAGTGAGTGAATGAATGAATGAATGAAACTAGGAAATTGAAAAGCAAAAAAAGAAAGACAGGAAATATTTAGAAGAAAAAAATAAAGACTAAAGAAAGACAGAAAGAAAGAAAAGCAGAGAAAAAGAAAGAAAGAGAGAAAGAAAAAACATAGAAGAACAGAGAAAAAGAAAGATAAAAAGAAAGAAAGGAAGAAAGAAAGCCAGAAAGAAAGACAGAGAAACAAAGAAAGACGGAAAGAAAGAAATCAAGACAGAAAGCAATAAAGACAGAGAAAGTAGAAAGACAGAAGGCAAAACAGAAAAAAAGGAAAAAAGAAAAGCACACAGAAAAAGAAAGAAAGACGTAAAGATAGAGAGAAAGAAAGAAAGCAATTTAGTAAAAAAAAGAATTAATAAATGAATGTAAAAGAAAACTGCGAGAAATATCGATGAATGAAATGGAAAAAATGGCAAAAAGAAAGAAAGCATACAAACAAGAATTTGAAGAAAGAATAAAAGATGGAAAGAAAGAAAAAGACAATGAATGAATGATACGGGAAAATGACAGAAAGAAACAAACAGTTCTTAGAATAATGACGGAAAGGAAGGAACAAATCAATGAATGAAGGAAAGCGAAGAATGCCAAAAATAAATATGAATGAATGAAACGAAAATATGAGTAAGAAGAAAAGAATAAAAATATTATTTAGAAGAAAGAAAGAAAGAATCAATGAATGAATGAAAGAGACGAATACGAAAAATAAATACGAATAGATGAAAAGGAAAAAAACGTTAAAAGAGAGGATACATAGAATTCTTAAAAGAAAGAAAGAAAGAAAAAAAAAAGAAAGGAAGGAATGAAATGAAGGAAAGATAAGAATACGATTTCCCATTGAGAGCCAGTATCCATTTCACCAAGTGCACATCCAAGCTCAATGTTGCTGGTAATTCAAAACGGTCACCCATGTAGATACTGACTACGCTCGATGTTGCTTATCTTCGGTGATCGATGTTTCAGCGTGATATGGCTGTAAGTCTAATGACAAAGCAGGAAATTTCGCACTCAATTATTCTCTCTATATTAATCATTTCCAAACTTCATCAGGTGTATGTAGATCCGGGTAAACTAAATGGAATTATATATATATATAGAGAGAGAGAGATTGGGCCATACCCATTAGTGTTAATATATATATATATATATATATATATATATATATATATATATATATATATATATATATATATACTGGCTAAATATATATATATATACTTGTTAATATATATATATATATATATATATATATATATATATATATATATATATATATATATATATATATATATATATATTAAAGTAAGTGTGTGTACAAATATATAGAAAATAGGAAGAGCTTACTTCAATTCAATTTATAATTATATTGAAGTTTTCGGCTCTTGTTTTGAAACATGAGAACTCTTATGTAACGTGTTGGAATCATATTTTTAAATAAATAATTATGTATATATATATATATATATATATATATATAAGTGAACATTGAATTCAACACTTAGAAGCGACAGGCTGTTTCATGCTAGACGAAATCGTCAGGTCTGACGAAATCGTTAGCATGAAACAGCCTGTCGCCTCTAAGTGTTGACTTCAATATTCACTTTTATATTTACACCCGCTTTATCTCTTATATTGAGCACTTTATCCCATAAATATAGCATACCTTAAGAGTATATTTCTTCATATATATATATATATATATATATATATATATATATATATATATATATATATATATTGTCTATTCTTTATTTACTAGTGCTCATTTATTACTCGTCTTTTTTCCACTGAGTCCAATTACACTCTGCCCTTCCCAGAGTTTGAATTCACAACTATTACTTCACCAAATACAGTAATCAATTCTTTAACCTACTAGGCTATTCTCCCGTGAAAAGATTTTCGCCGATAACTGATGTGTTCTCAGAAATTGTCCAGAATTTACTGTCATATCAGAGGATTGATATTACAATGCAGTTCCACATTTTTGGTCTTTTACAAACTTTTCCTGTTTCTGAATATTTAGTTTAGCTTTTGGAAAAAAATAATTATGAATGTGAAGAAATCTCTTTGAATTCCTCAGTTCAATTCATGGAACATCAAAACCTCACTTTAACTCTGACTTGGTTTAAAGATCGTTTTGGGCCGAAAGTGAAACTCCGATTTGGATCGGAATTCCAATTCAGACCGAAAATTGAGTTCTTTAAATCTTAAACTATTTGGAAATTCAACTGTGCTGAATTCTTCAAATCACGAACTTCCGAGGAACTTCAAAACCTCACGTCATGAAACCTCTCATTTAACTTTGATTCCTTGTCATTTTGAAGAAATAGAATTGGTTTTCCTTCATTCACAAATCTTTGGAGATACTTTAAACTCATTCTAAATTAAAACTTAAAATCACTGACTTAAAAAAAAAAAAAAAAAAGAAGTTTTAAATGTTCCCTGCTCATCCGGACAGAAATCTCTATGCCCAATGTTCAATCACCAGATGAAGGTCAGATTTTCAATCCCTGGATTATCCTGATCCCAGAATGGTATAATATGCCTATGTAGAGCAAATGTGACCCGAGTTTTGTTTTTACAGTAAAGGTTCACCCTGTAAAAGGTGCGGCGGCCACTGGATATAGAAGGGTATGTTAAGGGATAGTTTATATCGATAGAAGGGGAAGATAAGAGTTATGACTAAACTTGAAAAGCTTGTCTTGTTCGGGGAAACATTGTTTTGGGAGTATGTTCCATAGGGCAGTGGTTCGCGTTTGAGTGGAACTTACTTCTTGCCAATGGAATACAGGGGCAATGTTGGCGGTTTGCTTCTATGTAAGTGGCATGGCGGGTCCTAACCATCAAGATCCAACATGGTCGAACCAAGGAATGTATTAGGTTGGTGCAAAAATAATAACGTAACAATGTCGTTTTTTGACGTATTTTCTAACGTCAAAAAACGACATTATTACGTCATTATTTTTGCACCAACCTAATATATATATATATATATATATATATATATATAGTAGCTTCCCGCCTTGCTTGAGGTGGAATTGCTTAATATATATATATATATATATATATATATATATATATTAGACATCCGACAACATTCATATTTCTCTCACTTAAACCTCTTCAACTCACCTCTCTAAAACTTCTCTCTGTTAAGGTTTAATCTCCCACCTTCTCTCGTCTGTTACCCCTCTCTTTAGCTCTAACATTCGTGCCACACTCTCATAATTAAACCCTCTCTGAATCCTATTTTTATTTCCGGAGTTGTTTTTTCTGTTTTTTTTTTTTTTTAATTTGTAGGTCTGATGAATTGGATCGTATTTACGATTCCAATGGAATAAATCATTACCATGGAATATTAGTGTTTAAGCCTTTTTATTATATCTTTACTCTGTCATGGACATTGAGATCTACCTGGATTCTATCCCCTTGGAATTTTTTTATCAAAAAAATATACATGTGTGTGTATGCACCTATGTATATATATTTATATATTATGCATATGTATGTGTACGTGTATATTTACCACTAATATTAGCTATATATATATATATATATATATATATATATATATATATATATATATATATATATATATATGAGGTGCGGCAGAAATACCTCTCACATATATAGCCCAGAAATACATCCCATCTTATAGTAAGTCATTGGTGGCAATACTGTCTTCATCTAACAGATGTCTTCCTATAATGAAACGTGAAGAAGGAAAGCGATATGCCCCTGTTCAATCCACCGAATTTATTTTCTTTGTAACTCTCTCTTTCTCATAAATAAAACCATCTTTTGTCTCTTTCCCCTGTCTGTTATTGCTCCTTATTATGCCCATCATCTCCTCACCGTCACCAAGAGCAACACTTACACCCTTCGCTCCTTTCACCGTTTGGGAACTTAAACATTAGAATAAATGAATAGAAATGAAATTCAACACATTATAGATTCATATTGTTGACTTCCCGACTGGGAATTTGAACTTTTATTTAAAGGCTGCAGACATTTTGGATAAATTGGAGGGAATATTTGAAACTAGCTTAAAGGGCGCCCTATTGGGTGGCCTTTAAGCTAGCTCCTGCGGACGGCTCTCGATTGGGCCTTCATCACAATAGGTAGGGAGAATAAACTACAGAAGAACTCAAAATTGATCGCTGCATTTAAGTATTATTAGCTTGGTGTAAAAATAATGACGTAATAATGTCTTTTTTTGACGTATTTTTTAACGTCAAAAAACGACATTATTACCTCATTATTTTTGCACCAACCTAATATATATATATATATATATATATATATATATATATATATATATATATATATATATATATATTTAAATAAGTTTTTTTTTTATGGTACAACATTTAACGATAGCTAGGAATAAGCAAAGTTTATATGCCATTTTTAAAAATCAAAAAAAGAACAACCGGTTTCGTCCCAGGACTTATCAAGTTTATTTTCTGGGATATAAAAATATATAAGCGTGCAAATTAAATTTATATAACGAATGGAATGGAAAAAAATATGAATTTCAAGAAACTAGAGTCCAATAACATTCAGACCCAATAAGCATTCCCTCTGTGTACAAATGGAAGGCCCACAGAATCTGATATACAAGAATTCTTGAATCTTTAGGTGATATGAGGAATGGGACCTAGATAAAATCGAGAAACGGTCCGTATTAAAATCAAACACTGCGATAGATGGTTTTTCCTGGCATCCGGATATATATATATATATATATATATATATATATATATATATATATATAATGAGAAAGAAAAGTAAGATTTATAATCCGGTGTTCTTATTAATTATTTTTATTTTAAAAAGAAAACAGTGCTCAATAAATTCATCAGAACATAATCAATACAAATTTAATAAAATATAGTTCCATCGCTCCATTAATTTTTCGTTTCTGTTTCTGAAACATGGTAATTCCTGTGTAGCGATAGGATCATGTTTTTAAATTAGTAAATATATATATATATACATATATATATATATATATATAAGTTACTAAGAACTTGGTAAACCGTATGGGTAATTCCAAGGAGGATGAAATCCTGAGAGCTCAATGTGAATCCAGAGCTAATATTTAATGAAAAACAGACCACTTTAAGGTACCATTACAATAATTTATTTCCCCAAAATCCTTTTAAAGGACTCCGGATCATCAGGTAACACTTCCAACAACGAAGTATTACCTGATGATCCGGAGTCCTTGAAAAGGTGAAATAAATTATTGTAATGGTACCTTAAATTGGTCTGTTTTTCATTATATATATATATATATAATTATTGTCGAAATTACTTCGCTAAGAGATTAATGAAACATTAACTTCCTAACCACTCGTTGAATGACGCAATCCTTATGTTAAAATCGTAAGATTGAGTAGTCATAACGTTTTCCTCGTCAGCTTTAATTTTTTTGATTTCAGGAAAATTTCCAAGACAAAAGTAAAAGTATTGCAGGCCATTAATTACATTAACTTTACAGATTAATTCTTTGTATGATTACTTCATTATAATATATATATATATATATATATATATATATATATATATATATATATATATATATTACATATGTTACTATGTGAGAAAACGACATTATTTTTGCACCAACCTTATATATATATATATATATATATATATATATACGTTGCTTTTATAGATATAATTTAAATCTGTATATTTAAGTCTGTATAATTTAAGTCCGTATATATATATATATATATATATATATATATATATATATATATATATATATATATATGTGTGTGTGTGTGTAAAACGGAGGTTGGAAATAAAATGGTAAACTTTATAACATCGAAAAATACAATACTCGCCAGCGGCGTGAAATAGGTAAACCACTTCCTGTGATGGACTTCATGGACAGCATATTACACACACTTACAACAGTGTCCAAAATATTTATGAGGATTGGGACATATCCATTAATTTCCATAGGTATGTTATATAACAATGATGTCAAACATGACTTCCTGTTTATGGATCAGGATATATACTTCTTTGATAATCGCAACAAAGATAAACTTGTTCGCACTACTGTATATAATGTGATTCATGGCAATTCATAGATACTATCTAAACAAAAACTGAGGAGACCCGTGACTGTATTAGTCCTTCAGGTTTTACCACTAACAAAAATGGTCGTTAAGAATGTTCGGATGGTGTAATGAAAATTATATTGGAAGGGTAACAATAAATTCCACAGCGGGGGAACTTCAACGGAAAACAACTTCACCATCTTGGGGAGTAAAGAAGTGAAACCTTTCGTGAGTCAATAACGCCTACATCCTACAGGCTTTGCTATAAAGGTTGTTAAAGATCCGAGAGTGATACAAGGCCAACTAAATTCGGAAAAGAATGAATGCCAAATCCGTGGAGAAAGTGATACAAAAATCATTATCTTTTCTACTGGCAAATATTAGAAAAGGGGAAACTGCGGAGGGTCGTGACAGCGAACGTCCTGAAAAAAACATAGCATTAAAACAAATGTGGTTGTTAATTGTAAAGTGCTCAGAGCGAGGCCATAACGAATGTGTTCATGTTGCTACTGATGATAATGATCAAGATAATGTTGTAATAGTCGGTCGATGTGGGTGTGTACGTATAAGTGTCGGGGTGGTTGCTGCAGTAGGTGTGGGTGGACGTTTGTCAGGGAGAGTGTTGTGGCTTCATGAATAGTTTAATGAAATTAATTAAAGAAACATAGGACTTATTCACACCGCAATATAATAAGACAAAACCTTCCCTCCATTATACACCTACACCGAGTGATTCGTAAAGCCGTGTCTAATTTGCATATCTGCGTCGCCGCAGAGGAGCCGGAAGCAAGTATTTCATTATTATTAATCTTCTTCGTCGTCTTTGTCTTCTTCTTCTTCTTCTCCTTCTTCTAGATTCTTTATCGTCTTTCTCTTTCAACTCGTCTTTTGTCTTTTTAATTTTTTCCAGCTTCTTTCTTGTTTAATTCATTTATTTTTACATTTTTCAATCGTCATTCGATCTTCTGGTGGAGTAATGGATAGCAGCTGGGTCTGCGGAATCGGAGAGCTGAGTTCGAATCCAAATTGAATTAATTGCATTCACTTACATACTTATACTGTTGGGAAAGATATATATCCATTTCTTTCCACAGCTATTGCTAAATAGCAGCACAAAATGTACCCTATAGCCTTGGGTGTCAACCAGTCTAGGAGAAAGATGACCCTTAATTCAAATCCCCTGTCTTGTACGCCCAAGTTCTTTAGACTAAGGCAAGAATGAGGTAACTTCAAAAGCATCCATATCCGCATGTGGTCTTGAAGGTAGGGATTGACCCTGCTAGTTAAATAGATCAAATCGGTCTCTATAGTCTTGGTTGGCAACCAGTCTAGGAGAAGGAAAACACCGAATTCAAACCACCTGCTACATTGTAGATGACTCAACTACCCTGGTTTAAAAAGAGCCGACAAGCCATTGCTCTATTTTTGGCTTAAATGTCAGAAGAACAAAATTGAAAACATTTGGGAAATAGAATGGAGTGGTGACCACAGCGGCGGTGCAAGGTGCGCTAATTGAATAAATGATGATGATGATGATGATGATTAGTTTTTATTTTTTCCTATTCTTTCTTTTTTTGCTTTCTATCACTTTTAACTATTTTCTTTTTTACTCCTCTATTTTCTTCATTTTTTTGGTTTATTCCTCCTCTTTCAGTCTTTTTTTTCATTTCTTGTTTTTCTTTTTTTTCTTTCCTTCGACTTCTTTCCTCGTTTAAATCATTTTTTCCACGTGCCTTTTTTTTCTTGTTTTTTACCATTCACCCTTTCTTCTTTTATATTTCCTTCGTCTTTCGATTCTTTTTATTCGGCGTCATTCTCTTTCCTTCTTTTTCTTCTTATGCTTCTAACTCTAATTCCTTTCTTCTTCTTCATCTTTGATCTTCTTCTTTTTCGTCTTCCTTTTTCTTCTTTTCCTCCTTCTTCATTTTCTTCTTCTTTTTATATTTCTCTTTCTCCTTTTTGTTTCCTTCCTTTTTTTAATTTTTTTTTTAGTGGATAAAGACGTTGGTTCGATCCTGTGACTAGACCCAAAGAGTTGTGAATTCAATACCAGGCCACAACAGTTGTAAAACAAACTTGGAGTTTTCAGTCAATGGCAAATAGTTGAGACGCCCGAAAGCGGTATGGCACGTGGAACTAGAACAATCTAACTGAGTGAACAAAATAAAAGGTTCGGTTCGAAATTCCAAACACCTGAAGAAGGCCCTAGGTTACAATGGCCGAAACGTTGTTAATATGGCAATGAAGACGAGGATATCAGTCCGAATAATGTAAATAATGTAACTTTTTTTTTATACATCTATTCTTTTCCGTCTTTCACTTCGTCTTTTTCTTTCTCTGTCACTTCTTTACCGTCTTTCTCCTTACTCTCCTTTTTAACATCACCTCCTTTGACGCATTTCGTCTCTGACGGCTTCATTGGTTTAAAAGACGAAAATGTTTATAAAGTTCCTTACGTAGAATTTATGAACGTAAGTACATTACTAGATTCTCTTCATTTTACAGTTGAAATTGTTAGAGGAAAGCGTAAGTCCTATGCTAACAGTTTCTTCTCTCGTAATTCTCTCTTGTGGAAATCTCTTCCGGCTACTAGCTTTCCACTCATCTTTGATATTCAGAAATTTAAATGCAATGTCAATCTTCTGTTTTCTTAATTTCTGTTCTTCATTGCCCTTTTGCTTGTTCCGTACCCAGTAACATCTTTGCGACTTAGTGGCTTTATTGCCTTACTTGGGGTGAAATGTTGTTTAAAGAAAAAGATTACTGAGGTTTTAAAACAAGGGTTTCTTTCAAGATATGATCCAAACTATAATAGCTATAACAACAATAATTCTGAAGCAGGTATATATATATATATATATATATATATATATATATATATATATATATATATAACTAAATCATCCACATTTTAATCTCTCTACATTTCCTCTCTTTTTCTTTTCATGTTTCTTTTATTGTATTTTTCTATTTCTTCTTCTCACTGCTTTTATTACTTTCAACTCTTTCTTTTCTCATCATCATCTTGTTGTTGTTGTTCTTCTTCTTGTTCTTGTTCTTCTTCTTTTTCTTCTTCGTATTTTACTTCTTCTTCGTATTCTACTTTGTTTTCCTCTTTTTTCTTTTCTTATTTTTTTATTTTATATTTGTTTTTCCCTTGTTTCTTTTATTTTTCCTTCTTTTTTTGTCTGCCTTTTATTCTTCGTCTTTTCTTCAGTCCTTCTTACAAACTTTTTTCTTCTTTATTTCTTTGTTCTTCCTCTTCTATCTTCTTGAAATTTGTCCTTTTCCTCTTTTTATCTTCTTTTTCTTTTCCTTGTTGCTTCTTTTATTTAATTTTTTACGTTTGCCTCTCCTCCTTTTTTTCTTTCTTTCTTTCTTTCTTTCTTTCTTTCTTTCTTTCTTTCTTTCGTCTTCTTTTGCCACGGTGTTTTTATTTTCCGCATAAAACACACAGTTCTTATCATACGAACCAAATAAAATATTCATTCGATGAGATGCACGCTAAAAATATTCAAGATGAGCAAGTATTTATTTTATTTTAATTTAATTTTAGACACGAAATCAGGCCTGTTCATCAAAAACCATTTGATATATGCAAAATTGTGTATACAAAGGACTCTGATATGCAGTCACGTATACAAATCGGGAGAAACTTCTGTGGATGTCCCTAAGGCGGTTTGAGGACCTTGTTTATAGCAAATATTAAACATTCTGATTTTTGAGGCTAACAGTTCCTCCTTATTTACATTGTTCGGACTGTTGTCCACATCTTTATTGCCATATTCACGACATTTCGGCCGTTGTACGCTCCTGCCTTTTTCAGGTGATTGGAATTTCGAACTGAACCCTTTATTTCGTCTACTGGGTTAGATTGTTCTAGCTCCACGTGCCATACCTCTTCCGGATGTCTCAGTTATCTCCCTTTAACTCAACTCTCTAAGCTTTTATTCACCACTGCAGTAACTATTAGGTTGGTGCAAAAATAATGTCGTTTTCTCAGTAACATATGTAAGAAAACGACATTATTTTTGCACCAACCTAATAATGACGTAATAATATCGTTTTTTGACGTTAAGAAATACGTTAAAAAACGTCATTATTTTTGCACCAACCTAATAGATTGGGTCAAGTAATTGGATCGAACCAACACTTATTCACTGCGCCATGTCTCCTTGAATATGGCAATAAAAATGAGGAAAATGGGATACGAAGAGGAGGACTTGTCTGTCTTTCTGAGAGGAGGGATTGTAAATTATTTTCATTATTTACATTGTTCGGACTGTTATCCACATCTTTATTGCTATCGTTTTCTCACATATGTTACTATATGTTTGCACTAACATCATATATTCAAGGACGCATGGCCCAGTGGATAAAGACGTTGATTAGATTCAGCGACTGGACCCAAAGAGTTGGGAGTTCAATACCAGTTCACGGCAGTGGTGAACGAAACTTGGAGAGGTGAATTAAAGGGAAATACCTGAGACATCTTGATGAGGCGTGGCACGTGGAAGAAGAGCAATCTACCTCGGTGGACGAAATACAGGATTCGGTTCGAAATTCCAATCACCTGAAGAAGGTCGGAGTGTACAACGGCTGCAACTTTGTGAATATTTCAATGAGGATAACTGTCCGAATAATGTAGATACAGTAGGTGTGGTGTATGTTCTTGTTTAGTTGCGACACCGCCACCCTCTGACTGCAAACCTTTTTTCTTACCGCCCAGTTTCGAAAAAAACTGATTTAATGTGTTTTAATTTTATGTGTAGGCGTTATTAACCCGTGATTGTCAATTCGTGATCTGAAATAGAATGATTGAGTGTAGTTTCAGATTTGAACTGTAGGTCAGGTTTTGGGAGTTTCCACCACGGGAGAACCCATCCCTGATACTGGCTGCAAGACCATAGCCATTCTGATTTCAAAGCAGTGGTTCCCAAACTACAAAGTAGCGATTAACGACAGGACATCAATGGAACATCCGATGTCCTTTCCCTAACTCCCTCTCCTGAAAAATAATTATGATGTAAGTCTGATCGTGAGCGAAAAGGAATCAATAAAAAGAAAATATATTAAAAGTGCGCTGATCTAAAAAAATCTCGACGATAAAATCCAGACCAGGTACGTACATATAATCACCGACTATCGCAAAAGCAATTGAACAGGTTATGGTATACGAATTAATAATGTGAATAGCAAAACAGAGATTTATTCAAAGTGGATAAATTTCAAATCGACAAAGTTAATGGATTCAATATATATATATATATATATATATATATATATATATATATATATATATATATATATTGGGGCAAAAATAATGACGTAATAATGTCGTTTTTTGACGTATTTTTAACGTCAAAAAACGACATTATTACGTCATTATTTTTGCACCAACCTAATATATATAAAAAAAATCCAGTTGTCGGATTTGATAAGATAAATTTGTTACCTCCGCCTGCTTTCCTAAAAATCTTAACACCTTTTTCTTACTCAAAGATCTGTTTTACATTCTGACACGAATATACATACCTAGAACGCGTAAGTGAAACGCACTGTATGTAAACGTTTTCCACTTGAGTGCGTACGTAAATTATTGTCGGTTTCATACGTAAGCCCACATAAAAATTGTAAAGATTTATAATGAATCTATAGGTTAAAATTTCTGCGTTTTGTACCTAAGTTAATAGAAAATATTGGTTGATTTTAAACCTGAGTCTATACGTAAACATTAGCCGTGTTTGTATTTGAGTCTGCAATCATCCACCTGGATTCGGATCTTTTTCGTTAGGGATACAATCTCTGCAAGAATACAGTGGACGTATTCTGGTTCATAGGTTTCAAATACGCGGACTATCTTACTGCGGCTCGACGCAAACCAATTTCTTGATTAATATGTTGCTCAGATTTTAATATGATTATCACGCGCAACCACTGCATCTTTTTGCAGTAGCGTCCAAAACGAAACTGCTCTGAGTAATCCTCAGCGAAAACTTGTTTTGCCTTTTGCCAGCATGGCTGATGCTGTCCTCCACAATATTGACATATTGCCCCTTCTTGGACTGACATGTTTCCAATGAAATGAAGTGAAAATGGGATATTGAATTAGTCGCTAGGTTTACTGTTAGGAATGTTGTTACACTTTATCGTGCTAGAGAATATATCCTCGCCAGACTCTTACACATTTAGAAGTCTACGATTCATCCTTATTTTGAATATTGCTGCTACGTCTCATCTGGCGCTTCTGAAAAGGACTTAGAAAATTATCGATAAAACACAATGAAGAATTTGCAATGTTACTCGTCCGGACCTGCCATCTCGGCTTCAGTCACTTTCAAACCGCCGTAAATTTTCCTTTGTTTTTTCCTATAAATATTTTCATGGTATTTTTTCTGATGAACATCTGTCTTTGGTACGTAGAATTTATGAACTTAAGTACATTACTAGATTCTCTTCATTTTACAGTTGAATCTGTTAGAGGAAACCTATGCTGACAGTTTCTTCTCTCGTAATTCTCTCTTGTGGAAATCTCTTCCGGCTACTGGCTTTCCACTCATCTTTGATATTCAGAAATTTAAATACAATGTCAATCTTCTGTTTTCTTAATTTCTGTTCTTCATTGCCCTTTTGCTTGTTCCGTACCCAGTAACATCTTTGCGACTTAGTGGCTTTATTGCCTTGCTTAGGGTGAAATGTGGTTAAACAGAAAAAGACTTACTGTGTTTTTAAACAAGGATTTCTTTCAAGATATGATCCGAACCATAATAGCTATAACAACAATAATTCTGAAGCAGGTATATATATATATATATATATATATATATATATATATATATATATATATATATATATATATATATATATATAAACTAAATTGCCAGAACTATTCTTCACGTTATATAGGGAAAACATGCAGCGATTTAAAAAAAAAAACGTATCTATGAACATAAAAGGGATCTTGAACATAATAATTTATCAAATGCATTAGTTATAGATAGAAATATATTTAACCACAACTTTATTGATTAATAAAAAGAGAAAGAAACTTACTTAGAAGGAAAATTCTCGAGAGTGCCGCTATCCAGTCTTGCCAAAATATAAATTTACGTCCGGGATTTTTCTAATATCTCCATCCCAGAAAGAATTATTTCTTTTCCATGCCAACGTACATGACTATAAAAACGTTAATTTTTTAAATAATTAAATTAATTACCATCTAAATTTAAAATACACAATACATGAATTAATCCCAAAAGAAAATAATACAGATAATAATTACATTATTTAAATAAATAAATAAATCACTTTTGTTTGTTAGACATTAAATTATGTCATTTCGCATCTTCCATAATTTACGGATACTTTTTATTTATTCTGATGAATATTATGAATGTTTCTTAAATTTAAAAAAATTTGCAAACCAACCACATTCTTTTTTGTATATAAATACATGTCGTCAAATCAAATTCTTATATTTACCTTAATAAGGTCCTTTACCTTAGGAAACGCATCGGCTAAGTTTTCCTTTTGTCTTTATTCATATTGTCCTTTTACAGATATATATTTTAGTTGTTTTATATATATATATATATATATATATATATATATATATATATATATATATATATATATATATATATATATATATATATATATATATATATATATATATATATATATATATATATATATATATATATATATATATATATATATATATATATATATATATATGCTGTAAGCTTGGATATGCAGGTGGTGTGAGGGATAATTGGTCGGAATTGTTAATCGGAGAGCCGAGTTTCAATTTCAGTTGGGTTCCTTATTTTCATCTACGTGCAAATAGTCTTGTGTAAGGTATAAATGCACCAATTCGCTCCCCAGTTATCGGTTAATTAGTAAGACTTGTATCACGAAATTATTGTTATCTGAAAACAATGGTTTACAGTCTAAAAAAATATTTTCTGGCTATAAACAACCAACAAAGTGTTGATAAAACGTAAAAAAGAAGCAATATATCTAAAACTTGGTCGTTGTTCATGTTTTCAGTTCATAGTTTTCTGCAACATCCTTCTGTAGAACCATATTTCTGTTACTTGAAATCTCTTTTCCAATTTGGATGAGATGTTTCAGCATTAATTTATCAAAAAAAAAAAAAAAAAAAATCTCTGTCGCTAAAGTACGACTTCATAAAATAGTTTATTATGGTTCGTTTGGGCTACCGTAACTACTAAATAGCACAGCCATCGAACGATTTATGTAGCAACGCGCTGAAGTGTTTTATATATTTTGAAAAATAATCTGGAACCGAAAAAAATATTCCTCAGAATTTATGGCCAACGTGTGACTTTCGAAAATCAAGAAAAAAGAAAGAAAGCAATTAGTAAATTTAAAAATGTGCCTAGAAAGTCTTCGGACCATTTCTAGGTTAATTAATTTAGATTAATTCAAATTAACTATTAATCAATTTAAATTAACTAATAATTAGTTTAAATTAATTCAATTTTTAGCA
Organism: Acanthosepion lycidas; assembly: GCA_963932145.1. Classification (NCBI taxonomy): domain Eukaryota; kingdom Metazoa; phylum Mollusca; class Cephalopoda; order Sepiida; family Sepiidae; genus Acanthosepion; species Acanthosepion lycidas. The sequence continues at coordinate 71,423,058 of OZ010610.1, read as the reverse complement.
TCGATTATTCCCAATCGATACGAATTAGGAATCGTTAATCACAATTTTAGATTAACACTGAGAGTTAAGCGGATTATAAGTTTAGTTTTCTTAAAATGGCCCGAGAAAATAGAAATAAAAAATAATAACAATGCAAAGAAATGACAAATCAACAAAAACGGGGAATTGAGCAAAAGGAAACCATAAATAGCCGTTTAGAATCGAAACGTAAACACATCGCCAAAATCATAAAAAATGTCGACTACTCACAGATCCCCTGATGATTCCACGCATAAATTCTTTTTCCACATACTTCTTAATCGTCTATGCATGATGTCCCGTCTATACGTAAGCGATGGTGGCGCTCCACTACCTCCTATTCTTTGTGACTCTTAGCAACATTTTCCCTTTTTACCAAAGGTTGTCAACCGTCGTTCCAACATTCATTTCTACAAGCTAGTCAGGTAACTTTCCCGCTGGCTTTTCTTGTCCCTTTTCTTATCGATATGTCCTGTGAGTATCAAATTCTTCAAACCTTCCTTCTTCGGTGTGCCTTCTGGACGTGGGGGATGATGGCTCTCCACGACATCCTATCCTTTGTTGCTTTAGGCAACATTTGTCCGTTTACCAAGGCTATCAATCGTCGTTCCATCATCTCTATCTATAAAAGGCAGGATGTGTGTGTGTGTGTGTGTGTGTGTGTGTAAGTGTGTGTGTGTGTGTGTGTGTAACGAATGTACGACCGGAATTTTCAACGGATTTGCACAAAAATTTACATGCACATGCTCCAAGTTAGCGAAAAGGCCAAGACCGACTTTGTATTTCCCAACTCCCATCGATAGTGGAAATAATCGATTTTTTCATAATTCTACAGCAGTTTTCATGTATTTTGCGGCCATTTTCTAGTGGCCAGAGTGAGAGCCAATAGCTGACTGACACGAATGTTAACTAGCATGCTAGCATGCAAAAAATATCGATAGCTGCATTGGTCAAAGTGGTAAAAATGTAAATATGCATGGCACTCCAATTGACTCATTTGCTTGCTTAAACTCAACGTTGATTTTGATTCCGCAGAACTGGGTTAGGTGTGAAAAAGTATTTGTTGTTAACATTCTTTTTTCATTCGGTTTTTCCAGTTACGAGTCCTTTTTTAAAGCTGATCGTTTTGTGTTCATTTTGTTTAGTTCTTTTTTCGTAACAGATTTAATGTTTAGTATAGAGCTTAGAAAAAAAAAATCTCAGTGTGAGATAGGCAAGAAGTAAGGCTTGTAGCAACATCAGTCAAGTGATAACGATTGCTGTATGAGTCGTACGATTTTTGAATCAAGCACGGGCAACGCCAGGCCATACTGCTAGTTCATTTCTACAAGCTAGTCAGGTAAATGGCCCGCTGGCTTTGCTTGCACTTTTTGTTATCTATATGTGCTCTGACTGTCTAATCCTTCAAACCTTCTCCGGTGTGCCTTCTGGACGTGAGTGATTATGGCTCTCCACGAAATCCTATCCTTTGTAGCTTAACAACATTTGCCCGTTTGCCAAACCTCTCAAACTACGTTCCACCATTCATCCATACAAGCTAGTCTGTTAAGTGGGCCGATGGCTTTCCTTGCTACTTTTGTTATCGATATGTCCTGTAACTGTCAAATTCTTCTAACCTTTCTACTTCGGTGTGCCACATGGACGTTGGCGATGATGGCTCTCCACGACCTCCTATCCTTTCTAGCTCTTAGCAACCATTTGTCCGTTTTTCGAGTCTATCAAACCCCGTTTTAACATTCGTTCATACAATCTAGTCAGTAAGTTTTCCCGCTCGTTTTCCTTGTTCATTATGCCATCGATATGTCCTGTGTTTTTCAAATTCTTCAAGCCTTCCTTCTTCGGTGTGCCATCTTGATGTTGTCGTTGATGGCTCTCCACGACTATTCATTGTAGTTCTTAGAAACGTTTGCCCGTTTGCCAGGATTATCAACTCCGGTTTAACTATTCATTCATAAAAACTAGTCTGGTAAGTGGCCCGCTGGATTTCCTTGTCCCTTTGGTCATAGATATGTCCTTTGAGTGTCAAATTCTTCAAACCTTCCTTCTTTATTATTGTGATATTCTGCGCGTCGTTTAGATATGTACCAATGAGGAAACTATGGGGCATCCAATGAAAATCGGATTCACTATTTATTCGTAGTTTATCCTGTGAGATAGAAAGCTTGTCAACACCACCTCGAAGAACCCAATTCATTCTTCATTATATATGCAAGAAATATCAATTGTAAATTTCTGATTCTCAAGGTAAGTGTACTATTTAGACTTCTTTGTTGCTCACGTGCTCTAGCTTTGGTGTCCTCAGTATCCTTCTGTAGACCCACATTTTTGTCTCCTCCAACTTTCTCTTCGTCTGTGAGGAGATCATCCAGCATTCAAAGCCATATAAACAGCTATTGACTTTACATAAAAGTCCAGCAATGTTTTTGTAATTTTTAATGAAATTTCTATGTGTGGCACACTGCATTTTTAGAAAGACTAAAAAGAGATATTCATAGAAATATGATTTAATTTTTATTCGGTTTATTAACCAGTTGTTAGTTATTTAGAAACGAAGAATAATTGAGTTTTGAGAATAATTCTCTAACTGTATTTAGGCGATCCAAAGAGAAGAAGAAAAAAAAAAAATAATAAAAAGAAAGAGAGAGAGGAATAGATAAAACAAAACCCGGTCATAAGCGAAAACACACACATGCGACCAGCACCTAACAAGTGTCAAAATTATCAGGTCAAGCACTTGAACTAATTCCGTGTCCGCGTAGGATGGAAGTTTTGTTAAGGTTGGCTGAAACAATAAAGATTTTTTAGAACAATGGAAACGAAATTTTAATCGGAGGAAAGGTGTTTTTTTTGTGTTGAGGTGGTGACCGGTGGAACTGTCTACAGATTCTGACCTGTTAAAAATTGGAACCCCACGATGATGAAGTGGAGACATGTTCAATTCAGATAATTAAGATTTTTGACTATCAGGTCTGACCAAAAACAAAGAAGGAAAGAAAACGATTGTCTCGGCTCACAGATAGCGCCAATATTCTTTCCTGAAGTCACATCTAATTAGCGGCAGGCTGTTTTGACAGAACCCAGGTGAGAAAAAGCCAAGATTATCATTTGTCGTACGTGTGAAAAAGGCCAAATTAGATTTTGTTTTTTTTAGAACAAGAACGATGTAAGCCACGCCCGATTGGAGACGGGAGGCGTCCCACCACAGTCTCATTAGCCGAAAGCGGTCACGTGATATGCGGAAAGAGGAGGGAGAATGCTCGATCAAGAACCATTGGCCGAAAACGGTCACCTGACATACGAGAGACCGGGAGAGATGGGTATGCGTCTTCCCCCCAGAGGCACTGTGAGGAAGTAGGGGGGAAAATAATAGCGATAATGGGAAATCAGAACTAATGCGACTTTTGGGATTATCGAGAGAGCCCTGACGCCGACAGACCCACCCCGGTTTGCTGCGGCGTCAATAAAAGCAGGACCCCAATCGACAAAAAGATGAGTTCAGCCCCGGACGGCAGCGAGAAGAGATCACCTCGGACGGCGGGGGGTTGCGGCTGGGTTGCGGCGGGGGGGGGGTCCTTCCAGCCCAAGTCGAAAACAAGAAATCCTTCCAGCCCAAGTCGAAAACAAGAAATCCTTCCGGCCCAAGTCGAAAACAAGAAATCCTTCCAGCCCAAGTCGAAAACAAGAAATCCTTCCAGCCCAAGTCGAAAACAAGAAATCCTTCCGGCCCAAGTCGAAAACAAGAAATCCTTCCAGCCCAAGTCGAAAACAAGAAATCCTTCCAGCCCAAGTCGAAAACAAGAAATCCTTCCGGCCCAAGTCAAAGACAAGAGAAGTTCTATCTAAGTCGACGAAGAAGAAGATTACTCGAAAGCCGCGGAGAAGTTGCAGCCAAGTCGAAGACAAGGCCAAAGAGTTACTGGACGGAAGAAGAAGAAGTTAAAATCAAGCCCAGCCGAGAACAGAATTCGACCCAACCAGATCGAAGTGAAGAAATACAACTCAAGTCGAAGAGAAGAATCAACTGCGAATGATTGATAGAAATTAGCCCCAGTGTCGAACTAAACCACACTCCGACATACACAATTCTGGAGAGTAGACAATTCGAAATCGTTAAGTTGTATGATAGAAGCTTGGTGCCATAGTCCACAGAGCGGGTCGGGAATGAGAACAATTTTTCTTTATGTAACGGACATTAGATATAAAAGGTTGTCACCTTTTTTTTATCAGTAATTTTTTGTCTCGTGAGTTTTTTTTTTCTTTTACTTGTGTTTTGCCACCCCCGTCGGACTCAACTTGCATACGGCCCAATCCCTGCTGGTCCCGTCTGTCTAAGATCTAAACACAGCGTGGGTAGACAGACCGGAGATCAGTACAGTTGCTTTAGCAACCAGGTATTGGAAGTGGGTTGGGAAAGGCGAGGCTGGTGATCATCTAACCAAGAGGTTGGAGCGGCACGCTTGGAACCAGGAGGAGCGACCAGGAGGAGCGACCAGGAGGAGCGACGTCACAGTTGGCGCCGTAACCAAAGGATTCGACCCTGGGCCAGGTGTGTACCCGTCACATATGTTTAGCGCCGTCCTGGGTATGACGATAAACTACGTTCAACAGAAGGCCTCGGATCAGGAGGTTTTGAGGAGCGTTGGTGTTCCCAGGTCCACCCTGACCCGGGGTAGTAAAACCTGTTAGGGTCCCAGCTATAGGCAAATAGTTAACCACCAAAAGAAAAAAAAACAAAAAAAAACTGGGGTCAAATCTACGAAAGTGTAAAAATAGGTTTTAATACCAGAAATACTTCGTCAAAATTATCACCAGTTATCCATGATTACCAGCAAAACATTTTTGAAAGGAAATATTACCAGCTATACATTTTTTGAAAAATATTACCAGTGATATATTTTTGGAGGAAAATATTACCAGATATAGATTTTTGAAGAGAAAATATTGCAATAAATACATTTTTAAAGAAAAAAAATATTACTAGAAATAAAAAAAAAACTTCTCGGTATTAAATAACCCATTGTGGTTGATATGCCGTAAAACAAATCAAACCAAACCATGTTTAGCTTAGGAAATCTCAAAGATTCTCGCGTTGTTTTCATCAGTAATGTTTCCATTAAGTAAGAAAACCGCAACTCCCTCTTTACCGCCATCAGTCTACACAAACTGGTCAGGTCGATGAGCCACTGCTTTCCCCTTTGATATGTCCTATGAGTATTAAATTCTCCAAACCCTCTTTTCTCATTATGTGTCTAAGAAATTTCATTTGTCTGTCGCCGATTCTAAGTATGTGTTTTTTTTTTTAATTATTTTTTCTAATAGTTCGTAGTTTAATTGCCCGGTTTATCGTATCCTCAGCAACCTTTTGTTGAACCAAGTTTCTGTTACCTCCTATTTTGTCTTCATCTTCGAGATTGTCCAGGATTGACCATTATACTAGTGGATTGATATGATATAGAAATTCAGCACTCTTTTCTTGGTTTCTGAGGATTCCTGTTTCATAATACATTGCTTAGCTTTCGGAAGGCATCTTCTTTATTCCGACACGCCTTCAGGTTGTGGTGTCGCATTTTCCATAGTCTGTTAAATGTCTTGCAACTTATTTAAGCTTCAGTATCTGATTGATATTGATATCTCCAAATTCACATCTTGGGATTTCTTGCCGTTTTTCAACCAAGGCTAAAGGACCTAATCTTTCCTGCTATTTAACCAATAGCTGGAGGGAGAAAAGTTAAAGACAATCAATTGTCATACATGATAAACCCTTGTTACAATCATGTCTCTTTCCGCGGCCATGGCCAGATAAGCCAAGCTTTGAGCCCGATCACGCGTAAGCGGAGGATGATTAAATTTTGACCTATGACCCGAGTTTATACGCCCGAGTACCCCACTTTAAATGATCAACCTTGTGCCGCATCCCCAAGTGGGTGAGGGGGAGACATGGTTAAATAGCGATACGTAACTATGTACTGAAGGGACATTTTGCGATTTGTATTTTACAGTTTAGCAACCCTTTGTGAGTTAATTAAACCGAAAATTGATGTCAGGCTACGCGAGGTTGCTTACAGTACATGTTCGCAAGCGGAACAAAAAGTATCGCCACTACTTAACTCCGGGTTGAATAGCAGGAGAGACTGTGTCCTATAGCCTTGATTGGCAACCATTCTACAGCAGAAAGAAATGACAACATACTGCGGGAATATCTTCTGTCTGAATCGAATGAGACAATCGCCCAAGGGTGAATTTTGAAACTTTGATCCCTGTCATCTGCGCCGAGGAACATAGTTACTTATGACTGTCAGCAGTGAAAAAAAAAATTAACGTTTCAAAATAAAACGTTTCTTCTGTGTATACGAGTTTCAATGTTTTACTACATTTAGTTCGGATAAAATCCTCCCCACCAGCAAAGAAAACGAACTACCACATTGAGAATGAAAAGTCCATGTCAAATATCTAACACCTTGCTCTGTGATTCAGTTTGACCAAATCTCTGACGGTAAATATTCCAGCTGTCAGTTTGAAAAGACGGAGAGGTTAGTATGTAAAACTATAAATGCCCGATTTTTTTCAACTACTTTCATGTTACAAAATACAGCATTCGTTCTTTTAATACAAGTTACAGGGTTCTACTAGCGTTAGTACGGAGACAAAACCCCTCTACCATAGGGGAAGTAGTAGCAGGTACATTTTCCCTGACCAGGGCAACACGCAGTCTTAGCATAAGTGTTTAATTTCTCATTAGACCAGTACACACCATATGTTAGTCTTAGAATTTGGCGTCAGTGAGTGCCAGTACCAAACATCCAGTTCCTACCATATGTTGGTAAAGCGATCAGTACACTAGGGTGCATTTACTTGAATATGAATGCCTATCATGTTTGTTTTCACTAGCTCTGGGCAGCCCATCTATAATCGATGATATCTATTTACAGGGTTTTTCTTTTTTTTATTTCTTTGCATTATTGGATGTTCGGTTAATGTAACGGTTAACAAGTCGGTAAGAGAAATCAGCAAGACGTGTTCGAATTCCGATCGAGTTCTTAATTTTTCCTTCTGCGCCAATACTCTAGAAAAATCTATGCATATATCTCTTTTCCCCTTCAGCTATGGGTTCAATAGCGGGGCTTATTGGGTTTTCATTTCATAATGTGGCAGCAGCCTAGGAAAATTAAAAATTGAAAAGTTTGAATTCAAAAGTAGCCTGAAAAGGGATGGGTTCCGTCAGGTTATCAGATTACTGCTACTCTAATTACAGTTCTTTTGATAGCTATTGCAATCTAACGAGTTACATTTTAGACGTGACGTGACGTAACGTGACGTGACGTGACGTAACGCGACGTGACGTAACATGACGTGACGTAGCGTGACGTAACGTGACGTAACGTGACGTAACGTGACGTGGCATGACGTAACGTGGCGTGACGTGACGACGTGACGTGACGACGTGACGTGACGACGTGACGTGACGACGTGACGTGACGACGTGACGTGACGAATGTCCATATTTTTGTAATTATTGTTATAATGTTTTGGCTGTTGTGAGCTTCGGCTTTTCGAGTATTTGGAAAGCACATACGCGGCCTTGTGGACGATGAAATATTCAAAACCTTGCAACCCTTATATCACAGCCGAAACTTTGCTAGCGTTTCATTGTTATATCGCTATTACTCTGGCAGACATTTGTACGACATACTAGCTCACGGCCTCCTATGCCGCATTCACGGAAACAGACAAACCCCATTTCTTTCGTGTTTCTTTATTGAAAAAAAGAACCGTTACTTTGTGGAACCCACTCCCGAGAGAATGTTTCGCTGATAACTACAGGGTGGGTGTGTGATTGGTTGGTGTAATACAGAACAGCCGAGTATTGGAAAACGGAGACAAGAGTACCAATTACAGTCGGGTTCGTTAACTTCACTTACAACCTAATAAACTTGGAAAGGTATAAGTCCACCTCTTTTCCCCCAGCTATGTGTTAATTAGTAGAACTTGTATTAGTAAATCATTATTATCGTCAAAAATGTGTTGCAATCTAAAAATAATTTCTGGATTTAAATAGCCTGAAAAGGGTTGATAAGTCGTAAAAAAAACATTTCAATTAATTAATTAATAAAAACTTGGCAACTACTGACTGATGTTGGGGTCAACCAAATTTTATCCAAATCGATATCCTAACACACTCTTACTTACCTTTCTTTTACAATAATCTCACTCAGAAATTCGGTAGCTTGAGTGGCACATGTGCCTTGTATTGGAGGACCTTTGGTTTACATCATCATGGCAGATGCTAACCTCCAGGGGACTGTCTCCTTGGGCATAATAGGGATAATAGTCCCGCTGATAGGAAGTCGAAAGTTTATATTAAATCGATTGTTAAGTCTGCTGTGAGGAACACTTGATTCATAGTGTCCTTCTAGAAAATTATTCTCACGTGAATCTATCTTACATATTTATAAGTCTAGCATTCATCCATGCATTGAATATTGCTGTCTTATCTGGTCCGGTTATTTCTGCTATGTTCTGATCTGTTTTATAAAATAAAAAAAATAAAAAAATCTGACCTGGCATCTCAACTTCAGCAAGTGAGGGCTCGGAATAAACTCTCTTATTCCAAACAATGCAAAAATTACAACTTAAACAGTCAAAAAACGTGGAAAAACTTAGAACACCAACAATAAAGGCCCCTTTAAATGAGCGAAAGAACTTGCCGAAAGTACTTTGGACAATGAAAATTATGGAAATTTTCTGTACTTTCTTACTTCTACAAAACGGAAAAAACGCAAGGACACTGTAAAAACTAAATAAAAATTAATTAAATCTTCCTTTTCTGCTATATTTAATGAAAGATGAATAAAACAAAGATAGCTGGCCATATATATATATATATATATATATATATATATATATATATATATATATATATATATATATATATGTAGTATTTATATATATATATATATATATATATATATATATATATATATATATATATATATGTAGTATTTATATATATATATATATATATATATATATATATATGTGTGTGTGTGTGTGTGTGTATTTAGGCAGCAATCCTTTTTTCATGCACATTTCATTGAATACAACAAAATGCTTTTATTTAGTTTTTTATACAATTTCTTATGTGATCTACTAATATTTTTTCTATTCAGATGATAAATTATATAAAAACTGTCCGAATGATCTTTTTATTCGAGTGCTTTCGGCTATACATTTAGCCATTTTAAACTGTTAAAGAAGAAATAGTTTGTTGTATGTATGTTTTATAAAATGTTTTCATTTTTCAAAACACGGTCAAGATATTGTGTCCATATTCAAAGTTAATATTATTAAGTGATTTTTTTTTGTTTTTATTAATAAGGCTTCCATTATTTTTAGCCGTTTTCTTTTTCTTTTTTTTTTTTTTTGCATGTAGATGATGCTGTTATAATAGTGTTGTCAACAAGTATGTTACAAATAGTGTCCGGTAGGTCACCATGAATATTTAAATGAGATCTAATTGAGCTATTGTCAGAAAGGTGTAGAGTAAGTCAAACATGTTGTAGTGCGTACTATATAATTATTTACGAATTTTGAATGATCAGGAATACAATTACTTAATGGGCATTTAAATTCGTAAATAATATTTGCCCTATTTAAATTTGTTCTAGGAGGTGAATTAATATTTTTAACTATAATGTTAGAGGGTTTTAAAATTTTGTAATAATTAATCTAATTTTTTGCCTTTGTCAACTTACGCATCATGTACTTACGACCGTTATCGTCTCATAGCAAACTTCTTATGAAGGCGCCCACCCCCATCTGAGGACAGTACAGAGGAATCAGAAAGTGTTAGATATATCCAGTTGACATCATGTTATATGGGGTGATCATTAGTGATGGTGACTTTATCGCTCCATTCATCTTCCCACAGGAACTAACACTCAACACGGAGGCCCAGATCAAGCGCTTTTAGAATGTAGTGCTGCTGGAAGACCCTACATCTGATAACAGGACTCTGCACCATTCCACACAAGCAAGAGAACCCATGGTTGTCAGAAAATGTTTGCGACTACATCACGACATATATCTGGCCATCTAACTCCCCAGATTGAAACCAATTTGATTATTATGTGTGAGGCGAAGTTGTCCGAGAGATTCCTTGTAAGACTGAAGGCAAGAATTATAGCAGCATTGATAAACTTAAACAAGTAGACGGTCCATATATATATATATATATATATATATATATATATATATATATATATATATATATATGTGTGTGTGTGTGTGTGTGTGTGTCTGTGTGTGTGTGCCTTTCTAGGCGGCCCCCATTTTTTTGTTTTTACGTATTTTTTGGTCTCGTATTATAATGTGATATTTCATGTTTTAAATAATTACCACACACACACACATACACACAAACACACACATATCTGGCGAAACTGAAGAGCTGTGATACAGCGAATCCCTCTGTCTGTGGATGACAATATATAGGCTCCTGAAAAATTAATTTGGTTCAGGAGGAAGTGTGTGTTTGTAAACAGTGACTATTACTTCTATTATAGCAAGATTCTTCGGTAAATCGAATCGAGTTCTCTCAGTCACTGTGTGCTTATCTAAAAAAAATAATACGCTAAAATTCACCTTCGTCCCAACGTGTGGCCACAATGAAAAACTGTGACACAACGATACAGTCTGTCTGTGGATGACAATATATATATATATATATATATATATATACAAATATAGATAACTATACTCGTTTCGAAAAACCCTCGAATTTTTGATTTACTAATAATCAAATCAATCTCAAGGGAAAAAAAGTTTTAAAAAAAGAAAGAGCTACAAACATGAACTACTGTCGAACAAATCGCACAGATGCAGGTCTGAAGCCCAAAGAAAAAAACCCGATACGAGTAGACAACTAACTAACAAAAGAGCTCAATACAACCGTAGATCAAACTTAGATACACCAAGTGAGCCAGACAAACCTACCTAGGTTTGTCTGGCTCACTAGATCTATCTATCTATCTATCTATCTATATATATATATATATATATATATATATATATATATATAACGTTTTTAATTCTTTTATTCTTTAGTTTAGTTTTTCTTTTGCTTTATTTCTTTCTTTTATTGTTATTCTTTTTACTTTCTTTTTAATTCCTTCCTTTTTCTTTATTTTACTTTCTTTCTTTATTTCTTTCTTTTTCTTCCTTTTTCTTCCTTTTTCTTTCTTTTTCTTAACACGGTATATTTTTTTTATTTATTTGTTTATTTTTCGGTTTTGTGTTTTTCCTTTCTATTTCTTATTTGTATCTTTCTTTTTTTTTCTTTCCTTTCTTTCTTTATTTTTTTTTTCTTTCTTTCTACCTCTTTCTTTTTTGATCTGAACCCTTTATTTGGCTGTAGATTTTGTCTTTCCTCTCTCCATATTTAGGGATATCGTTTTCTTTGTTTTGTGTTTTAAATGTCCCATTATTGATTGTTCTGTTTCCCGTAAGTCTGAGTTGGCCTAGGGATTTAATAATATACATAATTTTGTTTTTAAACTACGCAAGTTACAACCTAATTTTGGGAATTGTAGAAAAAAAAAACAGAATCCCAAAGACAAGGAAATGCAGGAATAATTTTATAAATATCTTATGTAAAAAAAACAAAACAAAAAAAAAAAACAGAATTTAGCTAGAGGGAGAGCCTGAGAAACGAATAACGAACTGGAGACGTTACACTCAAGAAAATGAAGAAATTTAGCTTCCTCGGAAGTGTTTTAAGAGACGACGAAGTACGTGACAGAAAAATACTAAAGATGTATCATACATAGATTGAATAGTGACTTCTAACTTAATTGGGTGTCACTATTTTCTGTCTCGTGCCAACTATAGCATATGTTTATCATTCACAAGTTCTAAACCCCACCAAAAGTATATGGAGAAACAAGGCAGTTTTTCATTATTTTTCAATATAGTCTCCCTTGACATCAATGCACTTGGTTCAACGATGCATTGCAATCCCATCACTGAACAAGGTGACTTTCTGGTCCTCTAAAAATTCCTCCAAGGCACATATGATCTCGTTATTGTATTTGAGTTTAGGAAATAGGAGGAGTTCAGATGGAGCTTATTCTGGTGAGTAAGGGGGATGAGGTGGCCATTCAAAGCCAAAGTTGGCTGACTCAGCTGCTGCAAACTGAGCAGTGTGATTGAGCGCGTTCTCATGGAATTGTGCAATGTCAGAGATGCGAGTAGCGACATAAAGAATGTCTCAGTTGTGAAAACCAGGCGGCTCGGTCGTTTAAGTTAGGAGGGAAATGAATTCAATTGGGAGGGGAATTCAACTCTTATGATTCCTACAAAAATCCAACCATAAAATATATTCTGGGTTATCAAAATTTTGTAGTTTATTTAGTAAACTACAAAATGTTGATAAGTCATAAAAACGAATCTACCCTTCAACTTTTTTCAGTCTTCTTCTTCTTCTTCTTGATCTTTTTCCTTGTCTTTACCTATTTTTTATTCTTTTTCATATCAGTTTTACTCTTGCTATATTTCTTTTTCTCCTTCTTCTTCTTCTTCTTCTTCTTCTTGTTCCATTCTATCATTTTTTCTTCTTACATCAATCCATTACTTCTTTCATTCATTCATTACATCTTCTTCTT
>OZ010610.1:71405381-71407881 GCA_963932145.1 Acanthosepion lycidas | reverse complement strand
CTTTCATCAATCGATTACTTATTCTTTCATTCATTACATCTTCTTCTTCTTCTTTTTCTTCTTCTTCTTTCATCAATCCATTACTTCTTCATTCATTCATTACATCTTCTTCTTCTTTTTTCTTCTTCTTCTTCTTCTTCTTCTTTTTCTTCCATCAATCCTTTATTTCTTCTTTCATTCATTACATCTTCTTCTTCTTCTTCTTCTTCTTCTTCTTCTTTCATCAATCCATTACTTCTTCTTTCATTCATTACATCTTCTTCTTCTTCTTTTTTCATCAATCCATTACTTCTTCTTTCATTCATTACATCCTCCTTTTCTTCTTCTTCTTCTTCTTCTTCTTCTTCTTCTTCTTCTTCTTCTTTCATCAATCCATTACTTCTTCTTTCATTCATTACATCTTCTTCTTCTTCTTTTTTCATCAATCCATTACTTCTTCTTTCATTCATTACATCCTCCTTTTCTTCTTCTTCTTCTTCTTTCATCAATCGATTACTTCTTCTTTCATTCATTACATCTTCTTCTTCTTCTTTTTCTTCTTCTTCTTTCATCAATCCATTACTTCTTCTTTCATTCATTACATCCTCCTTTTCTTCTTCTTCTTCTTCTTCTTCTTCTTCTTCTTTCATCAATCGATTACTTCTTCTTTCATTCATTACATCTTCTTCTTCTTTCATCAATCCATTACTTCTTCTTTCATTCATTACATCCTCCTTTTCTTCTTCTTCTTCTTCTTCTTCTTCTTCTTCTTTCATCAATCGATTACTTCTTCTTTCATTCATTACATCTTCTTCTTCTTCTTCTTTCATCAATCCATTACTTCTTCTTTCATTCATTACATCCTCCTTTTCTTCTTCTTCTTCTTCCTCTTCTTCTTTCATCAATCGATTACTTCTTCTTTCATTCATTACATCTTCTTCTTCTTCTTTTTCTTCTTTCATCAATCCATTACTTCTTCTTTCATTCATTACATCCTCCTTTTCTTCTTCTTCTTCTTCTTTCATCAATCGATTACTTCTTCTTTCATTCATTACATCTTCTTCTTCTTCTTCTTTCATCAATCCATTACTTCTTCTTTCATTCATTACATCCTCCTTTTCTTCTTCTTCTTCTTCTTCTTTCATCAATCGATTACTTCTTCTTTCATTCATTACATCTTCTTCTTCTTCTTTTTCTTCTTCTTCTTTCATCAATCCATTACTTCTTCTTTCATTCATTACATCCTCCTTTTCTTCTTCTTCTTCTTCTTCTTTCATAAATCGATTACTTCTTCTTTCATTCATTACATCTTCTTCTTCTTCTTCTTCGTCTTCTTCTTTCATCCATCCATTACTACTTCTTTTGTTCATTACATCTCTTTCTTCTTTCAACCATCCATTATTTCTTCTTTCATTCATTATTTCATTCTTCTTCTTCTTCTTCTTCTTCTTCTTCTTCTTCCTGATTTTTTTCCTTCAACATTCCATATTTTTTTCTTCTTCATATCTGTTTTTTATTGTTGCCAAATGTTTACTTCTTCTTCTTCTTCTTTTTCCATTTTCTTTTTTTCTTCCTCATAGCTCTTTTTCTTTTTCAACATTTCTTCTTTTTATTCCCTCTATTTTTCTCATTTGTGTCTTTCATCTTTTCTCTCCCTTTTCCTCTTCATTTTCTTTATTCCATTTCTCTTTCATTCTCTATCATCGTTGTATTCTATTTTTTTTCTTTTTCATTTACTTCGCATATCTATTTTTTATTCTTGAACAAGACGAGAAAGCCAACGGTTAAAACACCCGTCTCCCTAACTTCATAGTGAAGCCATTTTTTTCCAGATTCAGAATTTTCCTGAAGGTTTGAAAACGATACCCCTCAGCTGATTTTACACACTTAACAGCAATAAATATATTAAGCAACCTTTAGAATCAAGACAATAATCCAAAATATTGCATTCACTTACATTGAATAGGCAAGTACAAAAAGATTGGTATCACATGACCAAAGGCAATCCTGGAGGTTTTTGATAGTAGGTCATTTTCGAAAGCACCGATTACGAAATCTGAATTTTATCTAGGCATGTCAATCCCACTGGGGACTGGCGCCACAAAATCCACCCTCTAAATCTGAATAGGGTGAGTCGAGTATATGCTTACTCATGCACAACCAAACAGGGTTGGCATTTGGTTTCAGTAAGGACGTTGACAGCTTAACAGGTCACATGTACATTTTGAATCTGTTTTTTTTTTTTTTATTCTTTATTCTTGGTGAATAGTCTATTGCTTATGCACGTGATTGACCGGGAAGAAAAAACAGAAAGGCCACTATATTCCCGTATGGACAACGATGGTGCTTACCACAGGAAAATGCTTGGACTATTTAATTCGAGTAAAGATATTTTAAAATGTGTTCGGGATACACACCCATCAGTTTCACGCTTTCCTCTTTTTTTTTACGGTAAAATATGTATCCCGCGCTATATAAAAAAAATCAACTAATGGAGAGTGATGTTGAAAACTTTTCTTCC
>OZ010610.1:71367197-71405181 GCA_963932145.1 Acanthosepion lycidas | reverse complement strand
TATAATATATATATATATATATATATATATATATATATATATATATATATATATATATATGTGTGTGTGTGTGTGTGTGTGTGTGTGTGTGTGTGTGTGTCGGCTGTAAAAACAAAACGAAAGCACGAACAAGAAAATGATGGAAGGAACGAACGATGAAATGAATGATACAAGGAAGTAAGGAAGTATGAAAAGAAAGAGGGGGAAGATGGAAAGGAAGACGGCGAAGAATGGAATGAAGAGTTTAAAAAAGGAAGGAAGGAAGGAAAGAACGAAGGAAGGAAGGAAGGAAGGAAGGAAGGAGTAAATGATGGAAGGAATGAACGATGAAATGTATGATGGAAGGAAAGAAGAGAGGAATAATAAAAATGAAAAGAAAGAGGGGGAAGATTGATAGGAAGACGCCGAAGAATGGAAGGAAGAGCTGAAAGAAGAAAGGAAGGAAGAAACGAACGAAAAAGTGAATGAGTGAGGGAAAGAACGATAAAATGAATGATGGAAGGAAGGAAAAAGGGAATAATAAAATTTTAAAGACAGCGGGAAGCTTAAAAGTAAGACGACGAAGAATGGAAGGACGAGATGAAGGGAGGAATGAAGGAACGAACGAACGAGTGAATGATGGAGAGAAAGAACGATGAACTGAATGCTGGAAGGAAGGAAAGAAGGAATAATAAAAATGAAAAGAAAGAGGGGGAAGATGGAAAGGAAGACAACGGAGAATGGAAAGAAATGAAAGAAGGAAGGAAGAAACCAATGAATGATTGAAGGAAGGAAAGATGAAATGAATGATAGAAGGAAAGAAGGAAGGCAGGCAGAACGCGTGGATCATAAGAAGGAAAAATAAGGAGGAAAGAAACGGGGAAGAACAGGATTTAGCGGAAGTGGATGATGAGGGCGACTAGAAGGAAGACGAGGAAGGATGAATGGAAAGAAAGAAAGAAGGAAAAAAGAAAGAAAGAAAGAAAAAAGAAAGAAAGGAATTGAAGAAAGAAAGAGGGGGAAGATTAAAAGGAAGACGGGGAAGAATGGAAGGACGAGATGAAAGAAGGAAGGAAGGAAGAAAGGAAAGAAAGGAAGGAAGAACGGAAAGAAAGAACGATGAAATGAATGATGAAAGAAAGAAAGAAAGAAAGAAAGAAAGAAAGAAAGAAAGAAAAAAGAAAGAAAGAAAGAGGGGAAGATTAAAAGGAAGACGAGGAAGAATGGAAGGAGGAGATGAAAGAAGGAAGGAAGGAAGAAAGAATGGAAGGACGAGATGAAAGAAGGAAGGAAGGAAGAAAGAATGGAAGGACGAGATGAAAGAAGGAAGGGAGGAAGAAAGGAAGGAAGGAAGGAAGAACGGAAAGAAAGAATGATGAAATGAATGATGAAAGAAAGAAAGAAAGAAAGAAAGAAAAAAGAAAGAAAGAAAGAGGGGAAGATTAAAAGGAAGACGAGGAAGAATGGAAGGACGAGATGAAAGAAGGAAGGAAGAATGGAAGGAAGGAAAGAAGGAAGGAAGGAACGAACGAACGAACGAACGAACGAACGAACGAGTGAATGATGGAGAGAAAGAACGATGAAATGAATGATGGAAGAAAGAAAGAAAGAAAGAAAGAAGGAAGGAAAGAAAGAAAGAAGAATGGGCGAAATAAGGAAAAGGAAGAAAGAGTAAAACAAGGAAGGATGTAGAAAACAAAGAAGATGGGAAGGAAATGAAGAATAAAGGTAAAGAAAAAGGAGGAGGAGGAGATTTGGGAAGAGTAGAGAAGAGAAAAACAAGGAAAAACGGTTGAGTAGAAGATTTGATGGAAGACGAGAAAGGATTAGAGAGACGAAATGTGCAAGGAGAAAGAGTTAATTCGGGAAGAATAGAGAAAAGAGGAAAGAGTGATCTAAGAGTTGAAAGAAAGATGAGAATCAAGTAGCAAGCAGTGAGGAAAGGAAAGAAAATGATAGAATGAAAAGAAAGGAAAGTCGAAAATTTGAAGAAAGGAAACGGAAGATTAAAATAGAAAATAAGCAGAACAACGAAAAAAGGAGAAAATGGTTAGATTCTTATTCTTGTTCTTGTTCTACTTCTTCTTCTTCTTCTTCTTATTATTATTATTATTATTATTATTATTATTATTATTATTATTATTTATGTCGTGATCACGGCTCTCGCAAATATCCTCTTCTTTGGTGATCTTAATAAAGTTTGTCTTTTTTGCCTCCCCGCTAACACGTCTTTGACAATATATATATATATATATATATATATATATATATATATATATATATATATATATATATATATATATATATATATATATATTAGGTTGGTGCAAAAATAATGACGTAATAATGTCATTTTTTGACGAATTTTTAACGTCAAAAAACGACATTATTACGTCATTATTTTTGCACCAACCTAATATATATATATATACACAAAATACAAAATATTTAGGTAACTTATTCCTCTCTTCTTTCGCCCCTCTTGCCTTAAATCCTCTCTGCCTGTATAGCATCCGGTAAAATTACGTTGAAAGTTAAGCAACATCCAGTTTAGTCATTACTTAGATGGCTGAAGGCTTGTGAATACCAGGTGCTCTGAGATTGGATATGCAGGTGGTGTTATGAATAATGGCTCAGAATTGTTAATCGAGAGACGAATTCAAAACTCAATCGGGTTAGTTATATTCAATTACGCTTAAATATCCTTGGTAAATCTATGAATCTACCTCGTCTCCCCCTAGCTATGGGTTAATTATTAAGACTCTATATCGCCAAAACAATTCTTATCTAAAATAAAAATTACTCAAAATCTACAAATATTTTCTATCTTTAAGTAACCTAGAAAGAGCTGATAATCCGTAAAAAACGAATTAATGAAACGAATCAAAATCAATTTGCTGTCTGTGTCAAATTTTCTAAGCATTCTTTTTTCATTATGATTTTTAGATATTTCAACCATTTTCTGATGGGATTCTCAGTATCTTTCTGTAGAACCATATTTGTGTTGATTCAATTCTCTTCTTCAATTTTGAGGAGATTGTCTATGGTTAAATAGGCGGCGTTAGTGTGAAGAAAATGGGTCATATGGTGCAAGGGCCCCGAGCATTCATATCGAGAAGGCATCCAATCAAGGACTGAAAAAAATCAAGGGGTATACAAATCAAGGAGCTTTGACTCGGGCCATCACCAAACATCATCAAACCTTTGCAGATCACTGATAAGAGGGCCGACATTACATAACTGTTGAATACAGTTTTCTTCGTTTTCTAACGAAATTATTCTGTTTCGTGAGACTTTGCTTAGATTTTGGAAGGCATTTTTCGCAATTCCTGTGTGACTTACATTTTCAGTCCTATGTTGAACTATATTTCTGTTGTCTCAAGTCTTCTTCAGCTGTGAGAAGATTGTCAGGCATTCACGACAAAGTGGGTGATATCATCTCTCAGATACGTCTCTGCGTTCGGACAGAGAGCGACACAGTTGTGAGTCTGTCTACAGATAAAGATGAAGTTGAGGAAAATAATAATTTGTGATGATCGGCCGGGGGAACATCAGCCCGAGGCTGCGCAATCGACGGTTGCGGAGGCTTGGGCAACTTTTGATCTTGAACTTAGTGTAGGTTTTCGCACATTAGAGACTGAAGTTGTGTCGAATCCAGTCTCAGCGGAATGAAATGGGTAAATACCCCAAAAATGAGGACCGAGAACGTTTTTCTGTTTCAAACAAAATTATGCTATTTCTCTCTCTCTCTCTCTCTCTCTCTCTATATATATATATATATATATATATATATATATATATATATATACTATGTCCATTTGTTCATCTCTATCTATCTATCTATCTATCTATTTATCTATCTGTCTGTTCATATCCATCTATATATCTATCTATTTGTCAATCAATCTATGTCAGTCTGTCCATCTATCTTTTCATATCGATCTAGCTATATCTCGCTTTGTTCCTATCTATCTATCTATCTATCTATCTATCTATCTATCTGTCTAGCTTTCTTAATTTGTCCATTTCTCTCTCCCTCGCTTTCTATCTATCTATCATTCTATCTAGCTTTCTTAATCTGTCCATCTCCCTCTATCGCTTTCTATCTATCTATCTATTTATCTATCTATCTCCTTATAACTGATGATTGTCCTTTCTGCGCACTTTCCTTCTCTACAAGCTCCTATGTTGTTGTTGTTTTTTTGTTTTTTTTAACGACTTAAGAAAAAAAAGATTGTAAGTAAATCTCCGTCCGCACATGACAAAAGAGCGAAAAAGAAAGCAGGACAATGGAAGAGACTTGTGTATTTTGATATTTTTGTCCCCAATTCTGACGTCGAAATAATCTCACTGTCCGTCTATCGTAATCGCATCGACATACCATGTGTGTCAACGAACGGTATGTGAAATGCACCTTCCACTTCCCACAAACATAGCTCCTTTTTCTTTTTCCTTTCTAATCTCTACTTTTCTTTCTTCTCTGCTATTCTTTCCTTGTCGCTTTCACTTGATTCTGCACATCTATTTTTTTTTTTGCTGTTGTTTCTGGCTGTTTTACAGGTTCACGGGTGGGCGATAAAAATTAATGTGTGTGTGTGAGTATATATATATATATATATATATATATATATATATATATATATGTATATATGTATATATATATATGTATATATATATGTATATATATATATATATATATATATATATATATATGTATATATGTATATATATATATGTATATATATATATGTATATATATATATATATATATATATATATATATATATATATATATACTGGGGAAAATCTATCCTAGTTTTCTCTTTTTCTATCTATCTCAGTCTGCCTGTTCATGTATCTATCTATTTCAATCTTTCTATGTATCTATCTATCTATCTATCTATTGTCTGTTCATCTATCTATCTATCTATCTATCTATCTATCTATCTATCTATCTATAGCCCACGTGCGCGATGCGTTTATTTAACAGACACCTCGGATGTACGTTCGACATCTATTTATATTTTTCTATCTTTAGATATATAATCATGATGAAACGTTCTCTTCCCCAGCAAATCTCAGAATATATTCATTAAATATACAAAGACGGAAAGGGACTTTAATATGTTTCCTTTCTCCGGACTTATTCAACATATACAGTGATACTTACCTGGCTTATTTCAGAGGGTATCCCCCAGACGAGGTCCTGCCGAGGGCGGAGTCTCGTCTCAGGAAAATGACTGCGTTTTTACGTGATCTATAGGGAATTTTCACCTGAGCCTACGGCCTCGGATACCCGACTTTAAACTCGGCCTTGTGCCACATCTTGCTGCGTGGGGCAGCGAGTAAATAATTACAGCGAGGCTATTCCAGGAAAATTAGAAGTCCTGACAAGACTCATGTTTCTTCATCGGATTAAATTTGTTACCCCAAAATTTAGTCTGATGAAGACCTAAACGACGAAACGCATCACTTTGTCATGCAATTTTTAACCCAAATATTGTTCTTGATATATAAAATATACATATCTTTGTATATATATATATATATATATATATATATATATATACATGTTTCATTAAAAACGACAGACAAGTTAATGCGCTTAAGCTTTTTATTTAATATTTCTTGTTTTCTAACAAGAGCTTTCTTTTTTGGACAAAGAGTGTGTAAGAACTGTCCAAATGTTCTATATTGCCGAGCGCTTTTGGCCATTATCAAGGATGATTCGGTTTTTCAGCTTAATTTAGTGTGTGCATTATATGTATGTTTTAGTGTGTTGTAGAGGTGTTTTTAATTTCCGAATACGGTTAACACATTGTGGCCGTGTTCGTAGTTAATATTTTTAAGAGTTGGCATTTTCTTTTTCATTATTAAAGCTTCCATTATTTTTTGAGGTGGAAGCAGTTAATATATTTGTGTTTTCTAACACAAAAAAAGACTAAAAATAATGGAAGCTTTAATAATAAAAAAGAAAAAGCCAACTCTTAACAATATTAACTACGAACAAAGCCACAATGTGCTAACCGTATTCGAAAATTAAAAACATCCATACCACACACTAAGACATACACAGAACGCACACAATTAAGCTGAAAAATCGAATCATCCTTGATAATGGCCGAAAGCGCTCGGAAATTGGACAATTCTTACACACCCTTTGTCCAGAAAAGAAAGGCCTTGTTAGAACACAGGAAAAATTAAATAAAAAGCTTAACTCTATTACCTTGTCTGTCTTTTTTAATGAAACATCCATAAAGGAAAGATTGCTACCTAAATATACAACTATATATATATATATATATATATATATATATATATATATATATATATATATACATGCACAGAAAGCATCATTTACACTGCTGAGTTCAGTGTTTTCAAGAAAATATACATTGGATGTACTGAGGACCCTTTTAAAAAGAGAATTTAATGCTTCGTCTTTCAGGTTGAAGAGCCATAGGCGTGACACAAAGGTATGGCAGAAGTCACCGTGTAATGGGGAACATGGTTAGGAGGGTATAAACTGACAGAGTTCGTGATAATAGTTGCTGGCTGTGCCAGGAATAGAAATTGGCCATTGCCACATATTCTTATAAACGTGTCTTACTAAATGAGAGGACTGAGATAATATCAGAGTGAAGGCATTTAAGTAAATATTTGTTAGGATGAACGAAATACAATAATTTTTTCCCCCTTTTCCTCACTTTCAATTTTTATTTCCTTTCTCTCGACCCACCACCCCGCCATTCTATACTTTTACCCACTCACTTCCGGTGGTCTGGTATATTGGAGTAGTTTTCTTTAGCCTGTACATACTTCTACTTGCCTAAGGAGACCTTACGGTCGAAACCCGAGCTGCGAGGTTGGTTGGTATTTTAGCCTTTTCTTAAATATATATATATATATATATATATATATATATGTGTGTGTGTGTGTGTGTGCGTGTGTGTGTCTTAACAATAAAACTTGTTAGAAATTAAAATTTCAGACACACTGAGTTTTATATTAATATTATTATTATTTTTTGTCAATTAGTTTCCTCGACTAGGTTCGGCCAACTTGGACATCATCAGGATAAAAATTCAAGCTTGTCAGTAGCAGTGAACTACAGGGGTGAATGACAGTCGCCTAGGAAGCTGAACTTAATCTGTAGTTTTCATTTTCTTTTTCTTATAGATATTTTTGGGTCAGTTTTGGGATTAGTCAGGTATATTTTTCAAGTAGTTTTTTAAGGAGAGATCGAGGAAAACCATGAGTCTCAGATGTATCTCTTTAATCATTTTGACAGCTTTATTGGTTACCGAAAAGCGGATGTGTGTGTTTGTGTATGTTATCTTTTATTTTTGGAGGAGTGTATGTAGTGTACGTATCTGTATATATTTGTGTGTGAGGGAGTGTGCATATTAGAGACATCATCAACTCAGCGAGTATGTCTGTTTGGTGTGTATAACGTTGGGTGTTAGGAGAGACAGCTTAGGCTCTTTATGCATGATGTCATTTTCATTTTCAATGTAGTAACAGTAGAATACATACATCTATACAGAGTTTATAATGTGTGAGAGAGAAATGGTTGGGCGTGATCTATGGAGTTATATATTAGTTCTATCTGTGCTGTTTAGTTTGTTGTTGAATCCGTCTATACAAAGTGAATTGCAGCGCAAAATCCATTTGTCTTTATGTATTTCATTTCTCTAACTTTATCTTTTCTGTCTATTTCTATTCTTTCAATAATAGTTAATTTTGTATGGCTATTAAAATCATGTTTTTCTGATATATATATATATATATATATATATATATATATATATATATATATATATATATATATATATATATATATCTGTGTGGTGGGGGAGCTAAATCGGTAAATCATGTCAAGCTATATGACGGTTCCTTATAGGATACACGTTTGATTCCCGTCGGAGGACGCATATTTTCTATGAAAATTTCTCGGACATTCTGGCTGATAAATGGCGTTAATACCGTCTTTTATAAACAGATCATTTACTTAAATATTTGTATCTATAAAAAGAACGTATAAACATAAAAATATTTCTGGAAATAATTGCTGTACTTTTTCCATTTATTAATATGTGGCGTCATATATATATATATATATATATATATATATATATATATATATATATATATATATATATTACGGAATGGACAAAGTCCGACAATTTATTTATTAAAGACATTTTTATGTTTAATTTTTAATATATATATATATATATATATATATATGGAGGGGTGGGGAACAGAATCATAGATAATATCACCGATCATTTCAAAAGTAGTATACGAAGTAATAAAGAAAAAACAGAAACACTGGAGTGGGCTGATTAAAAAACGAACAGACACCAAACGACTCACATCGTTAGATGGGAAGTATATTGGGTCAGTCCCGCCAAGGATCAAACAAAGTTGAATAAAAGTAAAACTTTCTCCGACACTCAAAACTTTCCTATCTTCTCAGTTTTGTATCCTAATGTAATGTAAGATTTTATTACTTTCATTGTTATTTTTACTGGATGCTCGTATTTGAGTAGACGTTGCTTTTATTTTTGAAATATGGAGAAAGAGTGCCAGAGATTGCATGATTCTCTTTAATATGATTTCTTTTATATTCAGACAGAGAAAAATGAATGAAGACTCCTTAATAAAGAAACATCCCATCTACTCAAATATGAATATCCGCTAAAAATAACGATAGCGGTCATGTCACCCCACAGCTTCCTATTCGTTGATCTTGTTCTTGCTATTTTACTTCCCTCTAGACGTCTCCGCCAATTTAGTCACATTTTGATTTTCTTCTTCTTTAATCTTCTTCTATTCGTCTTCTTTTCTTCCCCTTATTCTTTTTTCTTCTTCTTCTTCTTCTTCTTCTTCTTTTATTCGTCTTCTTTTCTTCTCCTTATTCTTTTTTCTTCTTCTTCTTCTTCTTCTTCATGTTTCCCTATTCTTTTTTCTTATTCTTTACCTTTCCTTCTTTTTATTTTTCTTCATCATCTTTTCTTTTTCTTTTTTCTTATTGTTCTTCTATTCTTTTCCTTCTTTTCTTCTTTTGCTTCTTCTTCGCCTCTATCTTTTCTTCTTCTTTTTCTTCTTATTTTCGTCTTCCTTTTCTTCTTCTTTTTCTTCTATTCTTCTGCGTTTTTTCTTCTTCTCTTTTTTCTTTTTTCTGCTCCTTCTTCCATTCTTAATCTTTTCTTCTTCTTTTCTTCTTTTCTTTTTCTTCTTTTTTTTCTGTTTCTGTTTCTTACCGTCTTAGTCTTTTCTTCATTTTTTCGCCTTCTTTTCCTTTTATTTTCTTCTTCATCATCTTTTCTTCTTGTTCTTTTCTTCTTCTTCTTCTTCATTTCTTCTTCTTTTCTTTTTGGCTTTTTCTGTTTCTTACATTCGTAGTCTTTTCTTCTTCTTTTCTTATACTTCTATTCTTCTACTTTGCTTCTTTTCATTATCTGTTTCTTCTTCTCCATCTCTTCTCCTTTTTCTTATTTTCGTCTTCTTTTTCTTCTATCCTTCCTCTGTTTTCTTCTTTTTTCTTTTATTCGTCTTCTTTTCTTCCCCTTATTCTTTTCTTCTTCTTCTTCTTCTTCTTCTTCTTCTTCTTCTTCTTCGTCGTCGTCGTCTTCATTGTGCCGCGTCAGTTCAAATCCCAATTTCTCCTCTTCCTCTTCCGCCTCCTCCTCCTCCCCTCCTCCCCTCCCCTCCTCCCCTCCCCTCCCGATCCCCCTCCTCCTCCTCCTTCTTCTTCTTCTTCTTCTTCCCTTTAGTATATCTGTTCCTTCTACTTCCCTCTTCCTTTATCTCACCTCAGATTACCCGACATAAACCTTCTTCTTCTTCTTCTTCTTCTTTTCTTCTTCTTCTTCCTCTTCTATTTCGTCGTCGCCTTCTTCATTGTGCCGCATCAGTTTATGTGTCTGCAGTAATTTCCCTCAACTCCTTCAAATCCCAATTTCTCGTCCCCCCTCTTCCTCCTCCTCCTCCTCCTCTTCTTCTTCTTCTTCTTCTTCTTCTTCTTCTTCTTCTCTTTAATATATTGTTTCCTTCTACTTCCCTCTTCCTTAATCTCCCCTTAGATTACCCAACGTGTACCTGTTGCTCCTTTCCTACGCCGTTGCATCTTTGCTCTCCTCCTTTTTTTTAGGACGTACCCAACATATGAGTCATAAGTTGTGCTCTTCCTTTCATTTTAGCTTACCTTTCATCCTAACCGTCTTCAGCTAAATCTTTTTCATAATATCATTTTTATTCTTTTCTCAGACCATTAACACGCAATCACCGCCAGAACGTGTTCCATTCCTCCATTTTTCTTATAAGAAGAAGCGTAGCATTTTTTCTTTTACAATCTTTACTTGTTGTTGTTGTTGTACTTTTTTTAATTTCAGTTTTCGTTTGCGGACCCTCTCCTCAACGCATTGTCTATCTTTAGGCGGCCGCTTAAAAATACCGAGAGATTCAAGACCGCGTTCTTTCTTAGAGCCTCAAATTCTAGAGCTTCGCGCTCTGAATTAATGTAGGGCTGGCTACCCCCACCATCATTCCTCAATTATGAGCTGCCCCACGCTGTTTTGATGGAGGGTTGAACTGCGGGTGGGATTAGTAAGATTCTTGTCTGACGGGTTGGATGAGTGGCCCGCCAAAGTTTGGCCACATTGCCAAAAAAGCCAGATTAGAAGTATCGCAGAATGGTATGAGGCAAAAGAAGAAAGAAGGAAACACTGAGATAGATAGATAAATATATAGATAGATAATGAAGAGAGAGAGAGAGAGAGAGACTGTTAGATAGATAGATAGATAGATAGATAGATAGATAGATAGATAGATATGGAAAGGGTCAGACAGAGAGACAAGCAGATAGATCATTATGAAGAATAGATAGATAGATAGATAGATATGGAAAGAGACAGACAAACATCTAGATAGATAGATAGATAGATAGATAGATAGATAGATAGATAGATAGATAGATCATTATGAAAAGAGACAGACGCACAGATCGATAGATAGATAGATAGATAGATATGGATGGGAGTAGCTGCAGTTGTTGATGAGGTATTATGATTACTATCATTATTTACATTATTAGGACTGTTATCCTCATCTTCGTTGTTGTATTCAGAACATTCCTCAAGGACACATGGCCCACGGAATAAAGACGTTGTTTAGATCCAGTGACTAGACAGTGAAAAGTGTTGTGAGTTCAATAACAGGCCACAACAGTGGTGAACCAAAAACTTGAAGAGTTGAGTTAAAGGGGAATAACTAAGACATCCGGAAGAGGCATGGCACGTGGAACTAGAACAATCTACTCCGGTGGTCGAAATAATGGGTTTGCTTCGAAATTCTAATCATCTAAAGATGGCTGGAGCGTAAAGCGGTCGAATAGTTGTGAATATTGCAATGAAGATATGGATAACAGTCAGAATAATGCCAATAATGCAATATATATTTCTTATTGCAATAAACGTTTGATGCAATATACACATGTTTAAATAGCACAGTTTTGTTTGTTTTTTTACATTGCATTTGTCTTATTAAAAAAATGGGATTAGAACATGAAAAGAAACTGTATTCAAATTTAAATCAGAACAGCCAAGTTTGTCAATACATTAGGCTACAGGCAGCCATCACAGTAAAGCAGCTTTCAATTATACTGCTAAAGAAACGACATTTATCTTTCGGACCTTTCAAACATGTTATCTACAATATTTATTTTCGTACGCGACACATATATAGATACTGCCAAAGATTTTCTAAAAAAATGCATACCCTGATGATAAAAGGCTCCACACTTCATGAAAATAAATTTCTATTATCAAAATATGTTATTATTAAGAGGAAAGACCAAAGTATTTTTTTTACATTATTAAATTTTTTAATCCTTTTTAGCACATTCAAAATTTTGTTATAATTGCAACAGTGGGTGGGCCAAATATTACTGTAGGGATGTTCAGCGTCTTTTTTGGCATTAAAAACACGTTGTTTTGGAAATTCTTACAAAAATCAAATAATTTTCGGCATTTAATAATTTTTTTAAAACTTATTCACAAATGATTTAAATTATTTTAAAAATTATGCTTTTTTTTCAGAAAAACTTGGTAATTTTTTGTTACATCTGTTACCCCCACTTGCTTAATTTTTTTGAGAAATTAAAATGCCAGCCTCTTCATATTTATATTGGTTAAAATAAGGACTCCTTGGAGAATTTAAATCATCAGTTAGTTTTTTATCAAATAGAACCCCATTTACTGATAATCTACTCTGAATCGTAAAATAAAACAGGCATGAAACTATGATATTATTTAATTAGAAAAAAAAATTAATAGCTTTTATAGAAAACATATTGTTATATAGGAATAAAGTGTCACTACTGACACTTAAGTTTGAACATAAATCGCCAGTGAGCAGAGACAGGCGATCCCATTATTGAATTAAGTAGACCACGTGACCTTCGAGGAAACGCATATATGGAAGGTAGCGTGTGTCTAAGACATTTGCATTTCTGTTCTATCCTCTATTTCTATACAGATCACCATTTCTACTCTATCCTCTATTACTATTCGGATCTCTATCCTGCATTACGGATCACGATTTCTAGTCTATATTCTATTTCTATACGGACCGCTGTTCATTACTCTATTCACTACGTTATTTCTCTATTCAGCTCACTATACGGATGATAATTCGAGCGAGTATTATCAAGCAAATGCGATTAGTGCGAGTGATGTTCGAAGGCGTCTAACACCAGTATTGTTCAACGGCGTTAATATAGTTATGTCTGCGATTACAAGGTCTCTACTACAACGAGCATTACGAAAGTGACAACAAGAATTCGCTGGCAACATAAAAGTGACAATGAGTGTTCGTTTACATCACAAAACATATATTAAGGAAACTATTGTCTTAAGAAAAAAAAATCGATGAATAACGAACTTTAACAAGAATTGCTTTATTTTTAAAAAAATTAATTAGAAAATCTTATTAAAATTTAATTTATTTTCATTTTGTATTAGTTTCTAACTTTTAGATGATATTATTATTAAGGAAATACTACGGTTACTAATCATAAATCGAAAAACGTATATTTATATATATATATATATATATATATATATATATATATATATATATATAAAATTATTATAATATATAATTATTATTATTATATATATATATATATATATTATATATAATATATACTATATATAATATATATATATTATTATATATATAAAATATATAATTATTATAATATATAATTATATATATATATATATTATATAATATACATGAATATTATATATAATATACATTATATATAATATATATACTATATATAAAATATACAATATATATATATATATATCATAATATATATATATCATAATATATATATAATTATTATAATATATAATTTTTATAATATTTTACAATAATATATCATTATTATAATATACAATATATAATATAATATATAATTATGTGTATAAGCGTACCGATTCATGTGAGTATGGGGGACCATACGCGACATTATTAGAAAATCAGAGCGATAATTATAATCAATTTGAAGTCAAATTTCTGAAATTCAATAAAGCATTAGATACAAAGAATATTTTTCTAAATTTTTCACATTGCTGTGTACTTAAAAATTCTATAAAGAAACTCAGACTTCATTTTCTTAAATTATATTTTGCACATAAAGCCTTCAATAGAACCACATAAATCCACCATCAAACTGTCAATGAGCCAAGATAACTACTGTCGGGGTAAAAACACAGCTATTATCGGGTTAAAAATGAATTTTTGCGATATTTTGAACTTAAGGTAAATAATATTTGTTTCGAATGAGATTAATTATATGTTTCTCTTTAAACATGGCACAGTGTACCCCAGTGAGCGAAATAAAGGGTTCCGTTCGACATTCCAACCACCTGAAGAAGGCCGGAGCGTACAACGGCCGAAACGTTGTAATAAATATAGCGACAAAAATGAGGACAACAGTCCGAATAATGTAAATAATGTACATAATACCTCATCTCAGAAATATAGACAGATACTGAAGGGCCGAAACGTTGTAATAAATATGGCGGCAAAGATGAGGACAATAGTTCGAATAATGTAAATAATGTACATAATACATCATCTCAGAAATATAGATAGATACTGAAGGGCCGAAACGTTGTAATAAATATGGCACAAAGATGAGGACAATAGTCCGAATAATGTAAATAGTGTACATAATACCTCATCTCAGATATATAGACAGATAATGTTTCTTTTGTTTTCATTTTCTCTAAAACATCGTCGTTGCTGAAATGTTCGGTCGATGGTATCCTCAGTAGCCTTCTGTAGATCCACGTTCTTGTTGCTTAAATACTCTTCTTTATGTTTGAAATTGTTCAGTATTCACTGCCGTATAGGAGGACAGATATCACGTAATAGTTCAGTACACTTTTTTTTTTCTGACGAAGTTTTTTTCTTTTTTTTTAATACTCAACTTAGCTTTTTGAAGGCAACTTTGACTATCCCTGTGCGAATTCAAATTCGTCATTTTCTGAAACCTGTTTTTTTTTTTTTTTATTGTTCTCCTTGTGTTATAGAGGCTTGTATTACCTTCCTTGGAATGATATGATAAATAAATAATATATATATATATATATAAAAGCTTAGAAACAAAAAAAAAAAAACAAAAAAAAAAAAAGAAGTAAGAAACAATGTAGATTTGAAATTTAATAATCCTGCTATCAGCAACTGCGGTCTGACTAGTATTAATATAAAATAAAAAAAAAACATTTCTGTACAGTAAGCTGTAGTTTTTTTTACTACAGTATCGACTGTCTGCATCAGTCGTTGACTGTTATAATCTATAGATAAGATTGCCTTTTTATTTAGATCTGGGCTTCATCGTACAATTGTAAATATATTTTCCTATCCCTTTCTCTCTCTCTCTATCTCTTTCAAATTCTCTCTCGCTTTCTATCTCTGTCTCTCTTTTTAGTCTGCCAAGATTCCGGGTATTCGAAAAGGGTATACTTTTCACAAAACCAAAACATATATCCTCCGAAACTAACGCAAAGAACATTGCATTACTTTTGGAGACCAAATCGCTGGCGAGATCAATCATAAATTAGTTATCGTCTCCCTGCATCAAACTTAATATATTTTTCTCTTTTTTATTGATTGATCAAGTTTTTATGACTTATCAACCTTTTACTTGTTATTTAAAGCCGGAAAATATTTCTAGATTGAAAAAATATAATAATGCTTTACTGATAAAAGTCTTAATAATTAACCCGTATCGGGGGATAAGAGATGTGAATAAATTTCTTTCCTATGGTCCTTTGAGTGTAAGTGAATCTAACGAACTGAAGAAGTTGGTTGTTTGATTTCCAATTCCGAGCCGTTAAGCATTGTACAAATGGGACATCCAATCTTACAGCACCGGATATTCTCAAGCGGTCACTCGTCTAGGTTCTGAACAGGTTTCACGTCGCTTAACTTTGGCGATCGCACAGGAATTTTTTCATCAAAAATATTATATTTAAATAACACTTCTTTTATAGACCGGGTTTTTTTTTAGCGCGTTGGGACACGGCCCTTCTCGACTTCTTCAACCTTTTAAGCAATATTTATTGACTTCCTGTCTTACCAATGAATGTTCTGACACGCGTTATTTATGCCACCTGCTTTTTTTTTCGCTGTCCCTTTTATTTTATCTATGTCCTGTGTGTATCAAATCCACCAAGCACTCTTTTCTCATTATGTGTCCCAGAAACTTCATTGTTGCATCTATGCGCCGCTCAGCTTCACCTTAAAAATTTTCTTCATCTCTGAGGAAATTGTCCAGCATTCACTGCCACATAAAATATTTCAACGACTAATTTCTAACTGGTAGAATCATGAGAGCGTTCAGTAACAGTAAAATATACCCTCTATGTATGTCTGTGCTGCTGTATTTTCGTCTTTTGACCTGTTATATATATATATATATATATATATATATATATATATATATATATATATATATATATATATTCGACTGTCCCGTCGAATTCGACGTATTAGGGCCAAACAGATCAGCCCCCAGTAAACCGACAGAAGCACATGAGATTTGATTATAATGGTGAAAGTTTCCTGCAGGACCATCCTCACTTTTTGAAGAGCCGAATACAGGGACCTGGTGCAAACGACCCTCCGCAGATTTTGAATTCAGAGTTGTCCTTCTTCTAGATCAGTTACCATCCAAAACTATAGGAGGAAGAAGAAGAGGATTCACGGCTTTCCCAAGGGCATTAGCACGTAAGGGAATGTAATGGATTCGACTGGAATATATATATATATATATATATATATATATATATTATAAATTAATAGACTTAAAATATGGTTTTTCGCAACACAGTTCCAACCATGTTTCAAAAATGGAAGCTAAAAGCCCCGAATTTAATTTTGTAATTAATGAGGATGAAATGGAACAAATGACTTTAATTTAATTACAAAATTAAATTTGGGGCTTTTAGCTTCCATTTTTGAAACATGGTTGGAACTGTGTAGCGAAAAACCATATTTTAAGTATATTAATTTATAATATTAATGCTCTGTAAATTTACATGGAGCACTATTTTTAAAAAATAAAAATATCTATAAGAACACCGGATTATATATCTTACTGTTCCTTATTTTTATTAATATATATATATATATATATATATATATATATATATATATATTGTTAATTTATTTTTTGAATATATATATATATATATATATATATATATATATATATATATATATATATATTTCCAATACGATCTTCTGATTTGGCAGTCAATAGCACATTTCATATCAATGCCTCAAATCAACGATAAAAGAATTCAATTTATTTATAACCTACCTTATATATATATATATATATATATATATATATATATATATATATATATATATATATATATATATATATATATATATATATTAAAGAATATCAAACAAAATCACAATATAAACATAAAAATGATTGTCGTGCGTTGTCCATTTAATAATGTGTGACGTCATTTTTTTACATTTGGATACGCTTTGAGCAGATATGAATATGCGTGAGAGATTCATGGAAGATTGAAGTTTAAAAGCAGTAAAAATCGAACGATCCTCTGTTGCTCGATCGGTTTAGAGCGCGTCAGGCTATATGACGGTTCCGTCTAGGAAACAGGTTCGATTCCTGTAGGAGGACGAATATTTTCTATGAAACTTTCTCGGACATTCAGGCCGGTAAATGTTGTTTAATACTGTATATTATAAACAGAGCATTTACTTAAATATTAGTATCTATAAAAAGAATGTATAAACATAAAAATGTCTTAAAATAATTGTCGGAATTTGTCCATTTCATAATGTGTGACGTCATTTGTTTATATTTGGGTAAGCCATGAGCAGATATGAATGTACGTGAGAGAATCATGGAAGATTGTAGTTTAAAGAGAGTAAAATCGACTTTGCTAACCGAATGCGCCCCTCCGGCCCAAACGGTTAAGAGCGCGTCAGTCTATATGACGGTTCCGTCTAGGAAACAGGTTCGATTCCTGTCGCAGGACGAATATATTCTATGAAACTTTCTCGGACATTCAGACCGGTAAATGTTGTTTAATACTGTTTATTATTAAACAGAGCATTTACTTAAATATTTGTATCTATAAAAAGAATGTATAAACATAAAAATGTCTTTATATATATATAACTTTGGGTCTAGCAACATTTAAGAAATTTATTGCTATACGTTAGAGTATAGCAATAAATTTCTTGACTTTATTTTTTACTTTAATTCTCTTATATAAAGGGCTTTTAGGATTTTTAATTTTTGCTTATTATTATTTTTTGTGTAATATAGATGTTTTTTTCAACTAATTTGTGTCTAAAATGTGAGTGCGGACGTCAGTGTTCCTTTAAATGTTGTAAGATTGAATTATGCTTATCCAAGAGAAATATAATCCTTCTCGTCAGTATCGTCATTGTAAAACCAACATACTTAATAACATTTTTATAAGCGGTTCAATCTCTTAAAGGGCATCTAAATTGATATATTAATGTTGCTCTTTAGTAAGATGCTAGTTCACAGAGAAGTATTATTTTTGGCAAATAGTTTGGCTGTATTAAATTTAGTATAGTATACAACCAACCTCACCTTTTATTAGGTCAGTGGGAGATACATTTGTGTTTATGAGTCTCTTATATATATATATATATATATATATATATATATATATATATATATATATATATATATATATATATACTAACAGCATGCTTGCCCGTGCTTGATTCAAAAATCGTACGACTCATACAGCAATCGCTATCACTTGACTTAAAATATTTTTGCCCTTCCTTGCCTTTAAAGGAGTGCCCTTTGCCGTGCTGATGTTGCTACATGCCTTACTTCTTGCCTATCTCACACTGCGAATTTTTTCTAAGCTCTATACTAAACATTAAATCTGTTACAAAGAAAGAACTAAACAAAATGAACACAATACGATCAGCTTTAAAAAAGGACTCGTAACTGGAAAAACCGAATGAAAAAAGAATGTTAACAACAAATACTTCTTTTACACTTAACCCAGTTCTGCGGAATCAGAATCATCGTTGAGTTTAAGCAAGTGAATGAGTCAATTGGAGTAAAGTGCCATGCAGTTTTAAATTTTTCCCACTTGTGATGAATGCAGCTATCGATTTTTTTTGCATGCTAGCACGCTAGTTAACATTCGTGTCAGTCAGCTGTTGGCTTTCACGCTGGCCAATAGAATCTTCCTGACTATTCGTGGCAACCAGCTATTTGCTCTCACTCTGGCCAGTAGAAAATGGTCGCAAACTACATGAAAACTGCCGTAGAAGCATGAACAAATCGATTATTTCCACTATCGATGGGAGTTGGGAAATGCAACGTCTGTCTTGGCCTTCCTGCTAACTTGGAGCATGTGCATTTGATACAAATCCGTCGAAAATTGCGGCCGTGCATTCGTTACACATACACACCTCATGCCTTACATATATATAAAAAGAACGTTAAACATAAAAAATGTCTTTAATATATATATATATATTAATTGATTCATCGAGTGTGATAGAAACCACTGGACGACCGTTTCGTCCTATATTTGGGACTCATTAGCAGTGCGCATCCACAACCGAGGGAATCGAAACCCCGACACTTAGGTTGGCAAGTGAACACCATACCAATTGCCCCACCGGAATCGAAACTGCTCCACCGGGCCTCGGTGACGAAGAGATTACAAATCAGACTCAATGTAGCGCCGCTCACTCCCACATTCCGTGGTGGAACTCAACTGAGATTCTCTCTGACCATAGGACTGAGCCTCCTGGAGCCACGACAACTCTCACCAAGCCGCTCCAACTGGAGCATTAGAAGCTGGTTCAAGCGATGATAAACACAGATAGTAATTAGGAGGATTTTGATAATTATATTAATTGATTCATCGAGTCTGATAGAAACCTCAGAAAGCACTGGACGGCCGATATGCGTGTGTGTGTATGTGTCTGTGTGTGTGCCTATGTGTGCGTGTGAGAGAAAGAGATACTGTGCATTATGTTGTATTTTAGGAAGGCAGGACTAGAGGAAGGGGCGGTCAAATTATGGGAACTCCCGTGCGGTCCAAACTCTATGTACGCCACTGATTCTAAAAGCAGTAATAAGAACCACAGTGCTGAACATATATAACATAGCCGTCTTTTGTTTTCTAATGAAATTTTCCGTTTTTCCCCGGAATTCATAGAACCATTTTCTCGTACTCTGTGGCTTCATGTCTTTTCTTCATCTTTGAGGTTATTGTCCATCAATTACGTCCAAATAGGAGGGCCGTCATTTACATAAAAGTTTAGCATTCTTTGTTTCTAATGGAATTATCCTATTTCCTAATACCTTACTTAGCTTCTGCAAGGCATTTTTTGTTATTCCAATGCAACTACGGATTTCGGTTTTTCCTTCCCTGTTAAAGCAATTCCCAGTTATTTTAATGTAAAAAGAATAGGATCAACACAGAAACTGCTCCTAAGATCCAGAAAAAAGGTATTTGAAATATAAAAGATACAGAATGAGGAAAAGCCTCGGAGAACATAACACGCGTTAGGCTGAGAAAGCAAAAAGAGAGAATCGAATAAACAAGTTATTATTTACTAAACTTTGACTCAATAGTTTGAGTCAACAAGATTATGTCATTACCACTACGCCAAAACGCCGACTTATATGATAAATGTAAAAGGTAAGCCACATTTTCCCATGGATCCAAAACTGCGGCTGCACCTTCCTCATTACCCTAAGAGAGATTGAACCGGTGTAATATTGATTTCAGTCTGACTCCTTTCGTGGGCACTGGGCAATTTTTTCCTCGTCCCTTATATATATTCATGCGTGTGGACGGCCCATGTTAAATACATGAGAGTAAAAACTAAAGTGCATAATTTATAAAAAAAATAAGGTCTTTGTTGTCAAATCAAATGAAGCTCTGATCTTTAGCCACTGCGTAGTTATTCTCCTAAATGCAGTTTCGAAATTTATTTTCGGGGAAAGGTGATATCTATCTATCTATCTATTTATCTATCTATCTATCTATCCCAGACAGTTTATTTTGTATTTCTCTCTCTCTCTCTCTCCCTCTCACTCCCCTCCCTCTATCTATCTATCTATCTATCTATCTATCTATCTATCTATCTCAGAATGTGTTATGGGACCTTACCCATAATAACATAATGGACTATTCCAAGAGGAAGCAGAGAGTTCAGTCCGAAGTCGGGCCACCGGCTGACCGGTTGAAACCCGAACGAGACTATGCCGATGGGCGGAGTCTCTTTCGGGGAGGTAAACCGACCCTGAACCTGTTTATACGGGTTCAAAGGGCATATTTTTGACCAAGCCCAAGGGCTCGGAGATCCCTCGTTAAACCGGCCTTGTGCCACATGATGCCCTCGTTGGTGGGGGGTGACTAAATACACCGTTCAGTCTGAAGTCGGGCGACCGGCTGACCGGCTGATAGGTTGAACTCTCTGCCTTCGGGCAGGGAGGAACCCGAACGAGGCTACGCCGAAGGGCGGAGTCTCTTTCGATGAGGTAAACCGACCCTGAACCCGTTTATACGGGTTCAAAGGGCATATTTTTGGCCGACCCCAAGGGCTCGGAGATCCCACGTTAAACCGGCCTTGCGCCACACGATGCCCTCGTGGCGGGGGGCTGACTAAATACTGTTCAGCCTGAAGTCTGAAGTGAAGTCCGTCAGGAGTCTGTCAGTCAGTCAGTGCGAGCGAGTCAGTCAGTCGAGTCAGAGGCAGTCCGAAACAGAGTCACACAATTACTACTAAACCTGATTGTTCGTACTAACACTTTCTACTTCTCTGTATATATTACTGTTTGTAATATATCTGTGTTATTCCATATCCGTGTTCGAGTTCTTCTTTATCGGTTCTACCTTGGACTATCACCGTGGTACAAGGAACCGGACCATAACACTTAGCAACACATATTTCGATGGATATTGGGAATAATTTCAAGGATCAGTTTCGCATAACCGGCATTGATATAATCGGACTAAGCCAGAAGAAACACAAACACTGACTTGATGAGAACAATGGCAAAATCAGCCAGCTGTTTGAGACAAAGCATTCATTGGCCAAGTGCCTTCCTGGTCCTAATATGAATAACAGGCCACAGGTTTAAAAATCAATGAAGACGCACAAAGCAAACTTCCCTGAGTGTGATGAAAACCAAGTGGTAGTCTGACCTAACAGCTGAAGTACAAGAAGCAGCTAATCAACAAAACGTGAATCGACTCTACTCTCTTTAGTGATCTGCATTTGGTCCACCTCACCTCTGGCTCTAATCAGATCCAAAGACGGATAAGTGTGTATAAAGAATTCTGAGGGCGTCATGAGGAGGTTGCATCAGTATTATACACATCTGTTTTTAAACTCCTCAGCGGTAGAGGAAACTGCTATAGAAAGTTTACCGCAGTGTGACATCATCACGGATTTAAATGTTTCATCATCTAAGTTCTACCTTGGACTATCATCGTAGTACAAGGAACCGTATCTATCTTAATTTCTGTTTCGAAATTTACTTTTGAATTTTCGAGTAAAGGTCTTTTGTTTGCAACATCAATGTTATCAAATCATGAGAGATCTTGTATATACCTTTATTCATTTTTTTAAAATTAATTTCGGCGAATGTCTTTGAGACAAATGGCGACCAGCTACGCTGGTTACCAAAGAATAAATATGGTCGACATTTCAAATACGTTTTGTTAACAATTGTCATCAACACCTCACTACTTTTTGTTAAATTATCTACTCTGCTAATTGAGTGTATTTACAATCTTGCTGGTGAAGAGTTTCTTAAAGCTTTTGAAAAATGTCTGAAAATCTGTCCTTTTGTATAATACGACCCTCCACTTTTTGCCATTAAATTTCGTTCAAATTTTCTCGTATTATCCGCCAGAATATACAGTACATTCCACATGACGATCCCCCACCAAAAAATAACGCTTCCATGAGAGTAAATTTTCTAATAGATATACTCACATACAAGTGTGAGGAATTCTTTGGAAACACCTGTGGTAAATGGCAAATTTGTTGTTTTCAGGAAGAATGATGAACAGGTGGAGACTGTTTGAAATCATAATATCAGTTCGGCTTTTCTTATACGGCTGTTGCAATAGAAGTGTTAAGATTTTTGTAATCATTTTGTGTGTTTAAGATGTTGGCGTCTTTTTCAAGGATCGCTTTTCATGCTCCCCTCTTTCAATCTATCTATCTATCTATCTATCTATCTATCTATCTATCTATCTATCTATCTATCTAACCGTTATGGTAAATTAACCATACACTGATGGACTCTTCCAAGTTACAAATAAAAGCAGGTACTACTTTTTGTCAATAGAGAGTTTTTTACCAACCAGTTCTGACAGTTCGGACTTAATATTCTTGCTCGTTTATATTTTATTGTATTAGCAATTTTCGATAATATATTTGTTAATTCAAATCCACTTTTGTGTCTTTATTCTGGCCTCAACAAGGTCACAACATTACCTATCTATCTATTGCAGAGCAGAGTATCTATCTATCTATCTATCTATCTATCTATCTATCTATCTATCTATCTATCGCAGACTATCTATCTATCTATCTATCTCAGATTGTTTATGTATCTCTCGCAGAATGTTTATTTATTTATCTATCTATCTATCTATCTATCTATCTATCTATCTATCTATCTATCTATCTCAGATTGTTTATGTATCTCTCGCAGAATGTTTATCTATCTATCTATCTATCTATCTATCTCAGATTGTTTATGTATCTCTCGCAGAATGTTTATCTATCTATCTATCGCAGACTCTTTATCTATCTATCTATCTATCTATCTATCTATCTATCTATCTATCTATCTATCGCAGACTCTTTATCTATCTATCTATCTATCTATCTATCTATCTATCTATCGCAGACTCTTTATCTATCTATCTATCTATCTATCTATCAATTAGCTATACACAGAAATATATTCAACCACTAATTTAGTGTAAAAACCTTATTAAATGAGAAAGTAACTTACTCTGACGGAAAATTCTCGAGGTGGGGCGCTATCGAATCTTATCAAAATATAAATATGCGCCTCGTATTTTTTTTTCAAATATCCCCTTTCCTGAAATAATTCCTAGTTTCCCAAGCCAACATACAATGTCTATAAAAATGTTAAAAACTACAAAGTGTAATCAGTAGGACAGAAGAGAGCGATTGACATTGCCTTTAAATTTTTGAAAATTAATGTTGTCTGGAATGCATGGAAGTGAATTCCACAAGTGATAAGCGGAAGAAAATAAACTCTTAGCATAGAACATACGGTTATATCTAGCCAACCCAACTGTATATTGGTGAGAGCTCGTCGCCACTCTAATACTGCGTTTAAATTCAGAAAGTCATGGTAACATGGCGAAGAGCTCACTTGTACAGTTGCCGAACAGCATTTATAAAAATAAAAAAAAGACGCGGGGAAGCAACGTGGCATTCGTTGAGAAACTGACTAAAGCCGAGATGCCAGATTAGGACGAATAATATTGCTGATGCTTCTTCAGATTTTATCAAGGATCTCTATATATATGGTAGGAGCACCAGATTATAGGTTGCAGTAATATTGAAAGCATCGTCGAAAGCTGGAAATAAATATGTAAGAGTTTTTGGCGAGAATTATTGTCTAATCCGACACAGTGAACCAGTTTTCTTTACAGCTGATCTAACAATGGATTCAGTATAGACTTTCCTCTTCATGTCAGCTGAAAACGTTAGCCCGGGAAAGCGCCACGAGTAACTCACCCGGATGTTAGCATCAGCCATGTCGATAAAAGGCACAAATATGTCTCTCTGACGATTAATAAAGAATAGTTTAGTATTGTAGTCGTTAAAATTAAAAAAAAAAATCATTTGGTCCAGTTAAGAACATGATAAAAATTCGTTTCTGACATCAGCCGTCAATTTGACCTTATCGAGTTCATCGCACTAAAAATCGAGATACAAGTATTTGTAGAAAATAATTGTGGAGAAATCATTCGGATATATTCTATATAATATGACATTATACATATATTAGTTTGGTGCAAAAATAATGTCGTTTTCTCACATAGTAACATATGTGAGAAAACGACATTATTTTTGCACCAAACTAATAATATGACATCCTAGGAAAAATACATAAAGTTTATCAATTAGAATTTTGAAATTTTTAAAGCATCACTAAATATATGGCAGAAGCATGAGACCGTATATAGCAGAGATATTCTAAGCATAGACGAATGGTATCTTATATATAAAGTATGTGTGTATGTGCGTGTCCAAGCAACTCCTCCACTGCTCAAATTTCCATGATTCATAGCACATTCAAAAGCCCTAGAAAAGTTAGGCACAGCGAACGATTTTCGTTGAGCTCAGATTCAGGGCGGTGAGGTTAAAAAATATATATATATTAATATATTATACTAGCCATTATCGTTACTTTCATGGTTCAAACTCTTATTTTCCTTTTGTATCCAAAATAGCAGCTAGCTTAAAATGTTAAGCTAGGTAAAATTTTTAAAAACTTAAGTCGATAGGATATCTTTTAAGCTAGCTCCCGTGGAGGACTCTTGGTTTGGCCATCATCACAATAGCTAGGGAGAAGGAGATGTTTACATAGAAGTTTTCTATGCGACGATAACGATCGCGGAATAACAGACGCAAGTCGTCAATTTGTAATGGGGTTCTATGACGTCGTACATGACCACGTGAGAGAAAAATGTCTATATGTGTGGGTTTGTAAACAGTGACTATTACGGCTAATAATGCAAGACTATTCGGTAAATCGAATTGAGTTATCTCAGTCACTGTGTCTTTATCTAAAAATAAATACGCTTAAATTCACTTTCATCCCTGCTGTGCGCCAATGGCTTAGTGGGAGAATCTCCGACTGACACCGATTCAGTCTGCCTAGCGAGAGGCAACCAGACGTCTTTCCACATTGATGAGCTATGTTACAGCGAAACGGTCTGTCTGTGGATTACAATAATTATATATATATATATATATATATATATATATATATATATATATATATATATGCGTATAATTCGGCAGCTTGTTTTCATTGAGACATGTTTAGTTGAATAATTTAGATGCGGATAAGATTTTTGATGTCATTATTGAAGGACGAGAGATAATCTCAGTGTTGATACATGTTTCGTTTATTTCCGAGAAAAATCGACATAACATAATGTCATCTTCAGGGTATTACTTGTTACAGGATAAATGTTGTAGTGTTCATTATTTTGAAAACAAAAATTGTTATGATAATCTGAAAATTAAGCATTTGTAATTGATTTTATTAAAGTTTGGTTTCAATTTTTTTTTTTATTCAATTTTTTTTTTTTTTTTTCAAATATTTTTACTACTATATCTAACAGAATTATTCGTAATGACACTTCCCCGCCCACTTACGGGTTGCAGAAAACCGACATTGCTTACGAATTTAAATGCCTTCTGGGAGATTGTATCTCCAACGGTAAAAATAATATTTATGTTGGACACACTACAACAACGTTGTCACGGCGGCTTAGTTTTCATTTGAAGTCCAACATTTCTGAACATTTAAAACAACATACTCTCCCAAATTCACAATTCAGTCGAAAATACCTTCATAATTTTTCACAAAAAGAATAACTACAAACTAAAAATTCTTGAAGTTATTTATATTAACAAATCGAAACCGAACCTTAATAAAATTAATTATGAATACTCCACATATGTTTTAAAATGTGTACAGTAAATATTTCGTAAAAATACTATCCACATTATATCTAGTTACCTCCCCTTAAACTGTGTCAGTGGTCACGATCTGACTCAGCTCTCCACACCTCACATATAAGAAATTTAATTTTAGACTATCGCTAGATCAATTACGAATGTGTAGGGAGTTCAATCCTCACTGTGTGCGCCACACTTTCGGCTTTGTTCAACATCTAAGCTACGCCTAGAAAATCATTTGGGCCCCTCGACGTGGCGTAATGGTTAGTAAGCTTGTTTCCTTAGCTCAATTACGACTGGATAGGGAGTTGAATCCTCACTGGGTGCTCCATACTTCTGGCCTTGTGCCAGATCTACATGGACGCATTGATGAGGTATGTTTGAAATTAATATTAGTCCACCCCTCAGGTTCTGTTCTACCAGGCAGTATCTCTTCTTCGTGAGGGGGCTGCGTTTATTACTTGGTGATTCTGTCGTCTGCAAAATGGGAATTGCCAAGTGGGATTTTTGCAACATTTTTCCGGTACTACCGAAAAAATTCCCATTAAGCTTCGACCTTGTGTCACATTCTGCTGCGACGTGGGCGCATGGATATATACTCATTCACCCGCGCCGCGCTCCACAAATGACGACATATGCTCAGATAGAAAGCTACTGTTTATCTTAATGCATGTCAGCTATCTTTATAAAAAAAAGAACGAAATCTATATTACAACATTTACTGGCGTTATTCAAAATTGACCCAGTACGCATAATCAGTTGTTTTTTTTTTAAAGTTCTTCCCCAATTCCCACCTCTGTTCGGTACCCTTAAGCTAGACGTCAGTTTAGAAATGTGCGATATTTGACTCAGGCTATCAGTATGTACAAGAAATATATTAACAGATGTGTGGCTTTCGGGAGTTATGAAGTCAACCGGATGTTGTAAGGGAGTGTCCCATTTAAAACGGAAGTGCACGGACAATTTGAGACACGTCAACTCACCACAGGTCTCGGGCTTTGACCAATTGTCAAGTCTTACGCCTACCACTAACATCCTGTTTGTTTTTGTTTTTGATGTTATGGAAGAAAAATATATTTGCGTGTAAGTGAAATTGCTTCAGATTCTCGATATTATTATTTTTTTTAAATAGATATCTGTCTTTACAGCAGATGGGTCGGTGGTTATCACAGGGGATCAAGTGACTGAATATCTACCCAAATATCCATTACATTATTCACTGTGGTCAGGCCAGACACAGCTTTTTATAGAATAACAAAATATTGATTTTTGTTTTTCATTTTATACATCCTACACCACAACCTCTTCTTCTTCTTCTTCTTCTTCTTCTTCTTCTTATTATTATTATTATTATTATTAATTTCATCATTTTATTCTTTTCTTCTTCTTCCTCCTCACTTTTCCGGGTTTATTTGCTACTCGTCTTTATCATCATCATCATCATCATCATGACTATCGTCTGCTTCTTCTTCTTCTTCTTCTTAGTTTCTGATTCTTCTCTGCCTCTTTCTCTTTTCTTCTTTCTTTTCCCCTCTCCTCTTCTCGCCCTGCCCTCCTCCTCCTCCTCCTTCTAGTAGTTGTTGTTGTTGTTCTTAGTTTCTGATTCTTCTCTTCGTCTTTTTATTTTCTTTTTCTCTTCTATCTTCCTCTTTTTTTCCCCCTCTCCCCTTCCCGTCCTACCCTCATACTCTTCTTCCCCTCCTCCTCCTCCCCCTTCTTCTTCTTAGTTTCTGATTCTTTTTCCTTTTTTATTTTCTTCTTTCTTTTTCGTTTTTCCTCTCCCCTTCTCGCCCTATACTTC
This sequence comes from Acanthosepion lycidas, assembly GCA_963932145.1. NCBI lineage: Eukaryota > Metazoa > Mollusca > Cephalopoda > Sepiida > Sepiidae > Acanthosepion > Acanthosepion lycidas. The sequence continues at coordinate 71,377,061 of OZ010610.1, read as the reverse complement.
GCCTCCTCCTCCTCCTTCTTCTTAGTTTCTGATTCTTTTCTTCCTCTTTTTATTTTCTTCTTTCTTTTTCTTTTTTCCTCTCCCCTTCTCGCCCTATACTTAGCCACCTCCTCCTCCTCCTTCTTCTTCTTCTTCTTCTTCTTCTTCTTCTCAATAAGTTTCTTTTTGTTTTTCTATTCTTCTTTCTTCTACTTTTCCTATTCTACCATCTCCCTGTTTTTCTTTATCTTTCTTTTTCTTCTCGTTTCTCCTCATATTGTTTTCTTCTTCTTCTTTCTTTTTTCTTTCTTTTTTTGGAAAGTGCCTGTAAACCATAACACGGTTTGACCCACGCTTTGTAAGCGAAATTGGGCAGACGGAATCGGTCGATAGCTGTACTAGCACGAAGTCCCAAGTCACCGTGCTCGAGGGTTTGAAAGTGCTGTCCTTGTTCAAATTGTTGATCACGCTAGATAACACGCTCTTGTAAACTGTAACGAAGGTCCGCTCAGCATATTGCAGTATAAACCAAAGGTGGGCTCTGTGGGTGTTGAATAAACACAAATGCGCCTGAGCAAGCGTCTGAAATAGGGATTGGCTAGCCGCCGTAGTAGAAGGATATCCTCGCATACGAGTGGACAGATATACATATACACATATTTCAAACAGAATAGGCTATTATTTATAAGTAAAAGAACAGAACGACAACGAACACAGGTTGGGGAAGAAATAAACATAGCCAAATTTAGCAATCAAATCACCAATCTGATAAGGGTAAATCGGTCACATGCATCACAGAGAAATGTCCGCAATGGGATGAAAGATTTTAAGAAAAGTAGCACATAACATTGGTCGTCAATCTCCGATTGTGGGCATTTCCATATATTTATCGTTAAATCCCTCATTGCCTTGGTCCATAAAGCAACTTTTTCGACACCCAGCCGTGATGTTCCCTCACTCCTCTGGGATAAACAATGAATCCCTCCCTAGCGGACTCCCCCAGCTTGTTAAAATCAGGCAAAAGATAAGCAACATTTTGATAACAAAACGAATATTTACTCTAACGGAAATTAATTCAAGACATAATCTGTGCATGTTATAACCTCTAATCAGTTAGGTTCACCAGCCACGAGAGGCATGCCTGGCGCAACAAGAGGGCCAACTTATTATTATTATTATTAATATCATTACTGAATGAGTGGGCAGCGCGCCAACAAAGTGACGCTCTTGTATAAATATAAGAAGACCAACATACCAAGTTTAATAAGGTTATACCACGCACATGCCTCACAGCCAAATGAGTGTGTTATAATGATAGATATTGGTAAAAACAGCGTTAACTGTGCCGATTCGGCCTAGTTAGGAATAACTTCAGGTCAGTTAACGCAAACAGTTCAGATAGTCTCCAGTTGAGGGATTTCTCAAATATTTAGCTTTTCATGGGATCTATAGTAAAAGAAGATTTTTCTTAATGCATATATCATTATTTTTTTTAATTAGTACTAGTGCTCCTGTAATTATTGGAATTACATTCATTTTAAAATGTATGTAAAAATATTTTATTATTATTATTATTATTATTATTATTATTATTATTATTATTATTATTATTATTATTATCATTTCCTTTGATTTATTGTGTATACTCATTGCGTTCCGGGTCGTGACTTGTAAAAAATTAATTGAAACAACTGCTTTAGTTTCCTTTCTTTCACCATACGGTCAGTTTTAGACCCACTGGAGTGACAGGGTGTAATCGATTTCCATATTTCCTCAGATTAGGTCATTTTCAGTGGTGTGCAGTAATATGAATCTATTTTCGGGGTGTATGATGAAATTTGTTTGACCTTGAAATATAGTGTGTCAACCGTGATAGCATAAGATTTTGTCTGCGACAGACGTTGTTCCAAGGGAGCATACGAAAACTGTAACGTTGGACGAATACACTGGCAAGCCCTACAAGGAAGCAAATCAAAGTACTGTAGATTGATCCATGAAATCTGATTTAAATCCAATCGAGAATATGTGGTCAATCTGCAAGGAACGACTTCGTGGAACGGGCATACAAAGCACTAAAATAAACATTGAGACATGTTTCATTGGAAAAATACGAAAAGATGTAAATGATAACAAAATGAAATTTTGTTTCAATTAATTGCCAGAAGGGCGTAAACGCCAATCTTCTTATATGACAGTGAATGGTGGACATTCTTATCAAAGATGAAGGGACATGAATCAGCATATATATAGGAGGATGCTTAGGATACCATAGACTGATCATGCGTGAAACGACGAAGTTCTCCAGAATATGGAAAGGAAAACGACACCTATACTTAAAATCAGGAAGAGTCAGTGGAAAATTCTAGGTCACATAAGGAAAGAGACGTTGGAAAATATGATACACACAGAACAGATTGAAAGCAGACTTACCTAGAGAGCTTGAGTAAATGGATGTCTACACAAGGTTTTGGGAGATAACAAATAGAAAAAAATTATTAAGAGCTAAAAAAGACAGGCAATTGTGGAGAGCCATGATCACCAACGTCCTGAATGGACACGGTACATAGAAGAAGAAGAAGAAGAAGAAGAAGAAGAAGAAGAAGAAGAAGAAGAAGAAGAAGAATCAGCTTGTGTAAATGGATGATGGGGCAAGGTTTAGGAGATATAATAAAAAGACATTTATTAAGAGCTACAAAGGACAGGAAATAGTGGAGAGCCATGACCGCCAACATCCCGAAGGGACACGCCACATAGAGAAGAAGAAGAATGGGCTTGTGTAAATGGATGGAAGAAAATGGTTTTTGAGAGATAACAAAAAGATAAAATTTATTAAGAGCTACAAATTACAGGAAATTGTGGAGAGCCATGACCGCCAACACCCCGAAGGGACACGCCACATAGAGAAGAAGAAGAATGGGCTTGTGTAAATGGATGGAAGAAAATGGTTTAGGAGAGATAACAAAAAGATAAAATTTATTAAGAGCTACAAAGGACAGGAAATTGTGGAGAGCCATGACCGCCAACATCCCGAAGGGACACGCCACATAGAGAAGAAGAAGAATGGGCTTGTGTAAATGGATGGAAGAAAATGGTTTAGGACAGATAAGAAAAAGATAAAATTTATTAAGAGCTACAAAGGACAGGAAATTGTGGAGAGCCATGACCGCCAACATTCCGAAGGGACACGCCACATAGAGAAGAAGAAGAATGGGCTTGTGTAAATGGATGGAAGAAAATGGTTTAGGAGAGATAACAAAAAGATAAAATTTATTAAGAGCTACAAAGGACAGGAAATTGTGGAGAGCCATGATCGTCAACACCCTGAAGAAACACATAGCACATAGGGAGAAGAAGAATGGATGAATCATAGCTCTTTTGTTAATGATAGAATGAGTTCTTTAATATTAGGTTGGTGCAAAAATAATGACGTAATAATGTCGTTTTTTGACGTTAAAAATACGTCAAAAAACGACATTATTACGTCATTATTTTTGCACCAACCTAATATTAATCTGACTATAAAACACGTGAAAATTCATCTGTTGTGTCCTTTACAACTATAACAAAATATAATAAAGTTATAAGTTCAATGTAGGTTACTAGTTGAAGAAATAAGAGGGTACAAATGAACAGATTTAATATTTTCCATTTCACTGAAACAGACGTTAAATGCAAAAAAAAAAAAAAAAAAAATCATCGTATTCTCTTTGTTTCTTTCTTTCTGTTTTATTTATTTACATTTGAATTTTCTTCATTTTTCTTTTTTTTTCTGCTTATTGTTCCCCCCACTTCCATCGTTTCATTCTTTTTATTTCTTTATTTTGCCTTCTTTCTTTTTCTTTCTTTTTTTTTTATTTCCTTGTTTTTTTTTGTCTTTCGTTCTTCTGCTTTATTTTTTGGTTCACTTTATTTTTTTTCTTCATTTCTTTTTTTCTTCTATTTTCTTTTTCTTTCTTTTTCTTGTTTTCCTTTTTTATTTCCTTGATTTCTTGATTTCTTTCTTTTTCTTCTGTTTTCCTTTTTTATTTCCTTACCTTCTTTCTTTCTGCCTTTTTTTTTTTCTTTTCTTTTACTTTTGCGGTTCTCTTTCTTTCTGTCGTATTTATTTAAATTCGAATTTTCCTCGTTTGTCCTTTTTTCTTCCCTTTTTTTTTACTAGCTTCCCCACTCCCGTCGTTATATTCTTTTTTCTTTCTTTCTTTTTCTTCTGTTTTCCTTTTTCTCCTTTTTCTAATCTTTGTTTTGCTTTACTTATCCACTTTTCTTTCTTTCTTTCTTTTTTTCTTTCTCCTTTCTTCTTAATTAACAATGAAATATTACAACCTTAAAGACAAAAAGCGATGAATATTTTTAAGATTAGGATCAAGAGGAAAGAAGTAAAGAAAAACTTATAAAAGAAAAGACAAAAAAGAAGAAAGTGAAATAACTATAATAAAATTAAAAGAAAGAATATAAACAAAACAAAAGAGAAGAGGAAGACTGTAAAAGAAAGAAAAATGTGAAAAACTAAACTAAACGAAAAAAGAATAAATCAAATCAACTAAATAACGAATAGAGAAAAGAAACTAAAAAAAAAATAAATAAAAGGAAAAAAAAAAAACGAATAAAGAAAGAAAGAAAAAATAGAAAAAGGAAGGAAATAAAAGAAAATAAATGTAATTAACTAATGATACAGAAAGAAAGAAAAAATTAAACAAAGAGAAAATCGTAGAAGGGAAATGAAAAAGTACACAAAAGAAAGAAAAATGGGAGAAAAGAAAAGAAAAAGAAATAAAATGAATGAAAGGAAAGAGTTACAAAAAATAAAGAACAAAAACAAAAACAGTGTAACCCGGATATAAGAGACCCGGATATAAGAGAAACCCGGATATAAGATAGATTTTCTCTGGTCCCAAATCAGAGCCTGTGTTAATGTATATAAAATAGACCAAACCCGGATATAAGATAAACCCAGATATAAAATACTTCTTCTCCGGTCCCGACAACTCTCTTATATCCGGGTTACACTGTAAATAATAAAATGAAACAGTAGCAGAAAAAACAAATATAAAAAATACATTAAAAGTTAAAACGACAAAAGTATAGAACGATGAAGGCTAAAATTAAGAAATTCCCTAAAAACAATATAAGTACATAAATAAATTACAGTGTATGTGTTTGGACGTGTGTATGTCCAAAAAACTCCTCTGCTCCCACTGGTTCAATTTCAATGATTCACAGCGCATTCAAAAACCTTAGAAAAGTTATGCACAGGGAACGATTTTTGTTGCGCTCAGATTCAGAGTTGCCAGATTATGCGAAGTTAAAAATATATATTAATATATTATACTAGCCTTTATCGTTGCTTTCATGGTTCAAGGGGATTCACTCTTATTTCCATTTGTTTATAAAATTGCAGCACCACGAATTCCGAAATTTAAAGACCTAAACTTACTTTATAGTAGAGAGATTTACTTGATCCCCTATTGAGTCATCTTGTGACACAAGGTCAATTTTTAACGTGGCGACCGGAGTGTTTTCACTCGGGCCGCTCGTCTAAGCTGATCATAGCTTGTCCAAGCCAGTCATAGCTGGTCTTGGGTTGCCATAGCTGGTCTTGGCTTGTCATAGCTGGTCGTAGCCGTGATACCACCAGCACAGGGACGGAGCCCTACATCAGGTAGATATTTACTTGCCACCCACTCTAAGTCAGGTTGTGACACAAGGTCAGTTTTTAACGTGGGGACCTGAGTGTATTCACTCGGGCCACTGGTCTTAGCTGGTGATAGCTTGTCGAAGCTGGTCAGAGTTGGTCTAAGCTAGTCTTGGCTTGTCATAAGTGGTCCAAGCTGGTCGGAGCCGTGATACCACCAGTACAGGGACGAATCCCTACACCAGGCAAGTATCAACCACACGTTATAGTTAATTGCACACTAAAAGCTCAATATCTGTATTATATATTATCTACTTCTAGGCATTATCACTCTTCACGTTTAACAAATTTGCATATTGATTTAAAAGAAGTTTATTTCATTAATTACTGCTTTTTTATTCGAGAATTGTTTTGAATTTTCATATCAAAAATAGATATGTTCAGGAATATCGTTCTATATAGAGCAGAAAATTATTTGAAATTTGCATTTTACTTAGCCTTCAAAAAGTTGGCATCTATTTGTAAAACGTTCTTTAACAAGCAAATTTATGAATGAAATATTCATATAAATTTTTGTTTCAAAGATTTCATGTAGTGAATATATCTCACTTTGCGAAGCGATAACGAGCCGGCGAAGCCTGCTATATATATATATATATATATATATATATATATATATATATATATCTGTGTGTGTGTGTGTGTGGAGAGAAAGAAATAGATATTGGATAAATGTAGTTCTTATGTTAGGACAGGAGTTGAAGCTTGTCCATTGGGACGATGTCTATATTTGTTCCTGCCTGTTTTAGGACTCTTGCAACTTCACCAGACACTGCATCTGTTAAATGAATTAATCGCAAAAACAGCGGCTGTGCTGGCAGTCATCTGCAAGCTTAGGCACATTTGTGTTCCCCTTACAGTATTTGAAATGATCTCCCCAGGATGCCAGGAACCGAAGCAACATTTCTAATTATACGCCCCAAGATTAATGTAATAAGCAAAAGTATATATGGATATATGGATATATGTAATGCAAACGTTATTAATAACAGGATTGGTCATGTATGTAAATAAATAAATATACTGTTTAATATATAAACGGAGCGTCTACTCAAATACGAGTATCCACTAAAAATTACTTATATATATATATATATATATATATATATATATAGAAAAAGTTGCAAATTAAAAAAATTATGTTTTATTTTATGAAAGTATTTATTTATTTATATATATATATATATTTGATATTTCAAATTGTCCTAAATCTTTCATCAGGGGACAGTTTGAAATATCAAATATATATATATATATATATAAATACTTTCATAAAATAAAACATAATTTTTTTAATTTGCAACTTTTTCTCTATATACATATTAAGAAAGTAATTTTAGTGGATTCTCGTATTTGAGTATTTGTTTATATATATATATATATATATATATATATATATATATATATATATATATACATATTTACTGTGAGTAATAGTGTGGGACTTTCCTTCAGTTTCGTAGACAGACCTGTCTGTCCACTCTTCAGAGGGTATCAATTTACTGCTTATATTTTTTCGCAATTTTTTCCTCTTATTTATATATAACACTGGTGTAATTTTTCTTCTGTATTCTCTGTGTTTGTGAGTATGCTTGTGTGCTTGCGGCCATGCGGACTTCTCTACGAATGCGCGTTGGCTCGCGTGCGCCCGTCTGCGCTGATGTGCGTACATATATAAAGACGTGATCTTTTTGCCATACATATATATATATATATATATATATATATATATTACTATTATTATTATTATTATTATTATTCTTATTAGTAGTAGTAGTAGTAGTAGTAGTAATCCTATAAGTATAAGAAACTACACTCACTAGGAAAACATCGGTGTCTTGATTTGAAAATAATCGAACCAATACAAAAGGGGGGAAAACGGTATATAAAAAAGAAAGAACAAAGAACATGTACGTTAGCCGAAAATAATCGTCCAGCATGCAAGTTCAAAGCCCAAAGAAAAAAACCACGATACGAGTACCCAAAACAACTAAATAAAGTGCCCAATACGTAAGCAGAGCAGACCTAGTTAAACCTAGAGAGCCAGACGAACATAACTTCAGGGTATATATATATATAGCCTTGCTCTCTAGGTTTAACTATATATATATATATATATATATATATATATATATATATATATATATATATATATATATATAACCTGAAGATCCGTTCAGGTGAAAGCTTGGCATGTTTGCTAGGCTCCTTAGGATTTTCTAGTTTATCGCTCTGCTTAGCGTATTGAGCACTCTACGTTTTAGTCTTTCTACTCGTTTAGATTTTTTTCTTTGGACTTACAGCTTAAGCACTTGACGATTGGTTTCACATTGTGTTAATGGTCTTGTTTTTTTTTCTCCAATTTTTTCTATGGGTACCGATTTGTTCTATTACAAGGTGAGCTATCCGAGGTTTTCCAAACGGGTATTACTATATATATATATATATATATATATATATATATATATATATATAATTATTTATTTAAAAATATGATTCCAACACGCTACATAAGAGTTCTCATGTTTCAAAACAAGAGCCGAAAACTTCAATATAATTATTTGAATTAAATTCAATTAAAGTATATAATTATTTGAATGAAATATATTTTCACATACATACATACATGCATACATACATACATATATATATATATATATATATATATATATATATATATATATATATATATATATATAACGAAATCGAACAATCTTTTTTAAAAATCAGTTATATTTCTGTTTATCATATTTAGTTTATAACTTTATAATTTGCTTTTTATAACTTTACAATTCAGTTTGCAATGTAGAATAACTTTTGAAACGGTTCAAAATATTTTTCACAGCGTTAAAGATAGATTGTAAATTTTCGGTATCCAGAGGAAGCAGACTTTGAAAATTTACAATATTTATTTACAATATATATATATATATATATATATATATATATATATATATATATTTGAACTTAATTTCAATAATTCATCAGCTACAAATCCTTAACTATGATTAATTAATGATGAACATGTCCTTTTCGTTTACGACTGATTTCGTTATGATGTGTGTGTGTTTGTATGAATGATATGAATATAGTTTTAAGTTATGCTCAAAATGCTCAGTATCAGAGAGAGGGAGAGAGGGAGAGAGAGAGAGAGGGAGATCGGGAGAGAGAGAGAGGGAGAGAAGGAGAGAGAGAGGGTGAGAGAGAGATGGAGAGAGGGAGATAGAGAGAGGGAGAGAGAGAGGGAGAGAGGGAGAGTTAGACTATGTTAATATAAAAGTGGACACTGAGTTCAAAACCAACTGGCGAAAGCCTAGTTCATGCTTGACTGCTCATAAATATACATCAGGCCAACTCAGTCTAGGTAAATTATAGAGGATGTTAAGTGACGTAATTATATGTGTTGCGCACAACTGCAGGATTGAACCTTACAGAGGAGGACTCATGTTCGAGTCTTGTTGGAGGGCACATCTTGTTTATTAAGTTTTTTCGTTTAAGCAGTCCCATAGACGAAAGTAAATGATCGGCGCGTCTGCCCAAATATACGGGTATCCACTAAAAATAACGTTTAAATAATAATAATGATAATAATAATATATATATATCTTTATATATATATATATATATATATATATATATATATAATGATAATACTGAATAAAGTACACGACTGGATATCTCCAGGAATAGATAAAATTCCTAACTTTGGGTTCTATTCCTTAAATACAGTACACAAAATCTAGCCAAAGAACTTCAAAAAATGGTCAATAAGCCTACTAACATTCCGGAATGGGTAACTAAAGAAATTACCTTCTTTCTTCGCAGCAATGTTGACACAAATGGCCCCAAAAACTACAGACCAATTACATGTCTTCCCAATACTTAAAAACTGTTGATATATTCCTTAGAAAAAATGACAGAGTACCTCTTGAAAAAAAAGTGTGCAAACTCGACTCTCAATGATATCAGACGAATGTATTCTAAGACCAGAAAGCTTCTTTCTAAGTATAACATGAATTATCCAAAGGCTGATGCAGACCGTCTATACATACCCCATGAAGAAGATGGAATAGGTCTTATTCAGCTGGAATTGTCATAAAAGACAACATCTCTTGGCTTACTAACATATATGGAGACAACAAAGAACTGGTTGATACAATTAGTCAAAGAGCACAAAAACAGAAAGGGAAAAT
>OZ010610.1:71324697-71362197 GCA_963932145.1 Acanthosepion lycidas | reverse complement strand
AACAAAAAAAAAGGAAGATAAAAGTGAATGGACTTCAAGAAAGAACAAAAAAAGTTGGAAGAAAGAAAGAAGCAAACAGACAATCAAAAAAGAAACAAAAAAAAACTCGAAAGAAAGAAAGAAGTAAATAGACCATCAAAAAAGAACGAAAAAACTCGAAAGAAAGAAGGAAATAAACCAACAAAAAAGAACGAAAAACCTAGAAAGCAAGAAAGAATTAAATAGACCATAAAAAAGAAAGAAAAATCTCGAAAGAAGGAAAGAAAGAAGTAAATATATCAAAAAAAGAAAGAAAAAAAACACGAAAGAAAGAAGTAAATAGAACATCAAAAAAAGAAAGAAAAAACTAGAAAGAAAAAAAGAAAGAAGTCAATAGACCATAAAAAAGAAAGAAAAATCTTGAAAGAAAGAAAGAAGTAAATAAACCATCAAAAAAGAACGAAAAAACTCGAAATAAATAAAGAAAGAAAGAATTAAATAGACCATAAAAAAGAACGAAAGATCTCGAAAGAAGGAAAGAAAGAAGTAAATAGATAAAAAAAAGAAAGAAAAAAACACGAAAGAAAGAAGTAAATAGAGCATCAAAAAAAGAAATAAAAAACTAGAAAGATAAAAAGTAAGAAGTCAATAGATCATAAAAAAGAACGAAAAAACTCGAAAGAAAGAAGTAAATAAACCAACAAAAACGAACGAAAACACTAGAAACAAAGAAAGAAAGAAAGAATTATATAGAACATGAAAAGAAAGAAAAATCTCGAAAGAAGGAAAGAAAGAAGTAAATAGATAAAAAAAGAACGAAAAATAACTCGAAAGAAAGAAATTAATAGAGCATCAAAAAAAGAAAGAAAAAACTAGAAAGAAAAAAAGAAAGAAGTCAATAGACCATAAAAAAAACGAAAAATCTCGAAAGAAGGAAAGAAAGAAGTAAATAGACCATCAAAAAAGAACGAAACATCTCGAAAGAAACAAAGAAAGAAAGAAAAAGAGCATCAAAAAAGAACGAAAAAACTGGAAAGAAGGAAAGAAAGAAAGAAGTAAATAGATCATCAAAAAAGAACGAAAAAACTCAAAAGAAAGAAAGAAGTAAAAAGACGATAAAAAACGAACGAAAAATCTCGAAAGACGTAAATAGACCATCAAACAAGAACGAAAAATCACGAAAGAAAGAAAGAAGTAAATAGACCATCAAAAAAGAACGAAAAATCTCGAAAAAAGAAAGAAAGGAGTAAATAGACCATTAAAAAAGACCCCCCCCCCCAAAAAAAAACACGAAAGAAAGAAAGAAAGAATCAAAGGTGTAAATAGACCATCAAAAAGGACCGAAAAAGCTCGAAAGAAAAAAAGAAGTAAACAGACCATCAAAAGGAACGAAAAACACGAAAGAAAGAAAGAAAGAAAGAAAGAAAGAAAGAAGTAAACAGACTATCAAAAAGGAACGAAAAACTCGAATGAAAGAAGAAAGTTGTAAATAGACCATCAAAAAAGAACGAAAAACCCCGAAAGAACGAAAGAAAGAACGAAAGAAAGAAAGAAGTAAATAGACCATCAGAAAAGAACGAAAAATCTCGAAAGAAAGAAGTAAATAGACCATCAAACAGGAACGAAAAAACACGAAAGAAAGAAAGAAGTAAAGAGACCATCAAAAAAGAACGTAAAAACTCGCCAGAAAGAAATAAGTAAATACACCATCCGAAAGGAACGAAAAAAACTCGAAAGAAAGAAAGAAAGCAAGAATTAAATAGACCATCAAAAAAGAACGCAAAATCTGGAAAGAAAGAAGTAAATATAACATAAAAAAGACCGAAAAACCTCGAAAGAAAGAATTAAGTAAATAGACCATCAAAAGGAAAGAAAATAACACGAAAGAAAGAAAGAAAGAGAGAGAGAGAAAGAAAGAAAGAAAGAAAGAAAGAAAGAAGTAAATAGACCATCAAAAGGGAACGAAAAATCTCGAAAGAACGAATGAGAGAAGTAAATAGACCATAAAAAAAAACGAAAAAACTCAAAAGGAAGACAGAACGAAAGATAGAACTAAATAGACCATCAAAAAAAGAACGAAAAAACTCGAAACTTGAAAGAAAGAAGTAAATAGACCATCAAAAAAGAACCAAAAATCTCGAAATAAAGAAAGAAAGAAGTCAATAGAACATCAAAAAAGAACGAACAAACTCGAAAGAAAGAAAGAAAGAAGTAAATTGACCATTAAAAAAGAACCAAAAATCTCGAAATAAAGAAAGAAAGAAGTCAATAGACCATCAAAAAAGAACGAAAAAACTCGAAAGAAAGAAAAAGGCGAACAAGCCATCAAGAAGTAAAGATAAATATCGAAAAAAATGATAAAAATGGAGGAAGCGTATAGACCATCAAGAAAGAAGGAAAAAAAAAAGAAATAGAGAAGGAAACAAACGGGAAAAAGTAATATGGAAGACAAAGAGAATGAACGATAAGCTACAAGACTTAAAGCGTTTTCTCTCATCTTTTCTGGTGGAAAATATCTAAGCAGATGACGGAATATATGGATGGAGGGAGAAGTAAAGAAATAAAGTTAGGACACAGTGTAGCATAACGAGAAAGAACGAAGGTTAAGAGGGAAACGTTGTGGAGGGATGAGGACCGTAGGGGGGTGCTCTCAAAGAGAAGGTAGGAGAAGGTTCTGGTTTGGTGGGATGGGCTGGTTGCGTAGCCCAGCAGTCAGCCCAACACATACTTATGTTAACAGCCCACATACTAACTGCATATCAATCGACAAATCTATGTGACCGCAATCCGCGCAACTTTTCGTCTTTAACACCCTGACACCCCATTCGCGTCGCAGCCTCATTTTACCCCAACGTCCAATTCCCCCCCACCTTCAACGCTGTAACCCGCATCTGTTTCCCCTCATTCGCATTTTCACTTGCTGTTAATATTAGCATCTGTAGGAGACGGTAGTTTATAACGTTTCATTGCTAACCTCTCACTCATTGTAGTTGTTTGTCTGTCTGTCGTATTCGTAATAAATCTAACACTTTCGGTATTTGCTTTCTTTTGTAAGCCTTTCTGTCCGTCGATTACTCAATCTCGTTGTATTTTTGACTAACCTACCTTTCTATAAAACTCTAGATACTCTGCACTTGCTCGTGAATGTGTATGTATAAGGAAATGTAACGTCGTGACAAGCAGGTCTGTCTTTGTACACACCCACACACAGAGACGCCCCCAATTTATATATATATATATATATATATATATATATATATATATATATATATATATATATATATATATATATATATATATGTATTTATGTATGTATGCATGTTTCATTAAAAACGACAGACGAGGTACTACAATTAAGGGCCATAATGTGCTGTGTTCGGAATTGAAACCATCTAAAAATATACCCACAACGCACACACTCAATTAAACTAAATAAATAAAATCATACTTGATAATGGCTAAAAGGATAGCCAAAATCGCTCAGATTTAGACAGTTTCTACACACACTGCGTCCAAAAAAGAAAACACTTGTTCGAACACAAAAAAAAAAAAAATTAAAAGCTTAATTGTAGTACCTTGTCTGTCGTTATGAATGAAACATGCATTCATGAAGGATTGCTATCTAAATACACACATATATATATATATATATATATATATATATATATATATATATATTATTTTATTATTAAAATAGATTATAATAAAACATGTTGAAATCGCTACACAAAAGCTTTCATGTTTCAATACTATGATTGTACTTCTTCAGGCGATGGTAAGTAACTGGTGATTAAATGATCTTTAAGGAAATTTAAAAATAAAGTCTTACCTAAGGGTGGGGGACATAAGGCCAGAATTAAAATTAGACTTTTTGGTATGTCTTGATTAACCAATTAAATGTCAGATCTACGTTAAATAGAAAATCTCAGAGGGTGGAGGTGAGTGAGTTATTTTTTCATCTCATGATAAACCGGAACATAGACATGCCATCATTGACAACTGCGTAAAATTCAACTTTGTGATTGATAATGGACGCGAGGCTGCATGGTCTTATCAGATTGAGTTTTCAGATCGAAGGCACCTGAGTCATCCAACATGACATTTTACCTTGTTTTGCTGCCAGCAATCCGCCGCCAAATTTTGTAAAAAATATTTTTGACACACCTTATATATATATATATATATATATATATATATATATATATATATATATATATATATATTGTGTATTTATGTAGCAATCCTTTATTTATGAATCTTTCATTTAAAACAACAGACAAGGTACTACGATTAAGATATTTATTTTTATTTTCTTATGTTCGAAATATTTTTGGCTTTCAGAATGTTTTTTTCGTTTTCTTGTTTTTGTTCTCTGTCAGTTTCTTTGTTTTCTAATATCACGACTTACATCAGTTCGGGGTTTTTTGTTTCTTCTTTTCAGTTTTCGATTTTTAAATAAACAAAATAATAAAAAATAGAAATAGAACAAATAAAATAGGAAATAAACCACCTGAAGACGGCCAGAGCGTACTACGACCGAAACGTTGTAATAAATATGGCTACAAAAATGAGGACAATAGTTCGAATAATGTAAATAGTACGAAAAGAGTATATAAAAAAAATACAAAATATAAATAAATAAGAAATAAATATGAGCAAATAAGAAAAAAAAAATTAATAATTAATCCAAAATAAATAAATGAATAAATAAACAAATTACAAATCTTTCCCGCTAAAATAACGAAGTAATAAAAATATACATAAATATGTATAAGCGATCTAAGCAAATCCCCCATATTTTTAACACGTTAATAAAACATAGAAAACCGAAAAGAATAAATAAATATATAAAATAAAATATGAAAATAAAAACAAAAATAAATGAAACCAAATAAATAATTAGAGAAATAAAAAAAAAAGTCACACCCGGCAAAATAACCACAAGAACAGAATACTCAAAATACACGACTGACCCATATATATAAATAGTCGAGGAAAAATCCAACACTCGCGGCCTGACGATTGCGTCTAGTATGAAACAGCATGTCGCATCTAAGTGTTCACTTCAATGTTCACTTATATATATATATATATATATATATATATATATATATATATATATATATATATATATATATATTAATTTCAATTAAAAGGTGCAATTATAACTTATAAATGAATCATTCATACAAAAAACAAATATATATGGCCGGTCCTCTCAAGTATCCATAAGGATGTTCTTCCCTGTTGTATACAAATACAATTGTGGTTGCTGAGTCATCTACATAGGGAGGATTAACTAGCGTTTAGATGCAAGGATAATACAGTACGTGCCAAGTAAGATCAGGATTCACAACCTGGTTTCAAATGAATTAATCCCAAATATCTATGGATCCTCAGTTTGTGAACACCCTTCAAAGAACAGTAAATATGCTCCTGAATTCAGTATTGACTGGTTTACTGTTTTGTCCTAGTTACACACTTTATTTCATCTAAAAGTACCAGAGTTACTGTATATCAAGTCTCAAAAACCGTCTCTGTAAACAGCGTGACTGTTTGCTGGGGCTTGCTATCATTAGTCTCTAGTATCACCACTCGCCTTTTTTTCCCCTATTCTCTATCTTCTTATCAATCAGTCGCTAATTGTTTCAATCACATTATAAATTACATTGAACTTCCATCACCAAATGACTTATCGAAAATATTAGAGAGAAGAGATCTCCATAAGTGATTTTTTTTTAAGCATTTCACCCCAAGCAAGGCGGAAAGCCACTAGGACGCAAGGGGTTACAGAAAATTTAGAGCAAGATCAGATAGGAGTGATAAAAGAAAGGATGAGGGTAGTGGATAGATCAAGGCAACTGGAGATGTCGATTGACATTACACTTGAATAGCTGGAGATTATAGCTCACAGGGAAACAGGAAAAGGGAAGGGAGTTCCACAGGTGAGAGGTGCGAGACATGAAGCTATTAGAGTAGAAGAGACGGCTACATTTATGAGTTTCGACTGTGAAGGGGTGAGAGCATGATGCCAGCCTCGTAAGGCGCTGAGACTCATGACGTCTGGGAACCAGCGAATGCAGCTCCTCGGAGCAATTTCCATGAAAGTATTTGTAGAACAGACGGAGGGAGGTGACGGCGTGTCTGTGAGAAAGTGACTGTAGACGAGACGCCAGGGCAGGGCCAAGTAGATTCCATATCCGCCTCTGGAGCCTATCAAGAACCCCGAGGCAAACAGAAGGGACACCAGACCATATATGGCAGCAATACTCCATGCAAGGGTTAATTGTTGATTTGTAGATCTGAAGGATCGACTCCGGGGAGAAAAACTTCCTGGCGCGGCTCAGGGAGCCAACTTTCCTTGCAGTGGACGAGGCAATTGATTCAATGAATTTATTCCATCTCAGGTCAGCAGTCAACGTGAGACCGAAAAGCCGCAGAGAGTTGCTCTCGAGAAGTTGAGCGTCAGACATTCTAATGGAGGGAAGGGAAGGATCTATGTAGTGATTAATAGAGAGCAGTTTTGTCTTGGAAGCGTTGAAGTTGACCAGCCAATTCATGCCCCAGTTCACAATCGATTGGAGGTTCTTTTCGAGACGCACGGCCAGGCGAGTTTTGTCAGCAATTGAGAGAGAAGTGAGTTCTAGCTTAGAACATGCGGTTACATCTAGCCATTTCAACTGGAAAATAGTAAGACCTTGCCGCCAATCTAGTACTGCGCTTAAATTTATAAATTCTAGGTAGCAAAGAGAAAGGATCATCAGATTAATTGCCATGAAAATACTTATGTAAAAAGTATATGACTTTTACTAGGCACGTTCTAACAAATTGTCAGGACTTCAACCAAAATTCGTCCAAATTACTATCCATGACAGCTAATATGGAAGGCCTT
Organism: Acanthosepion lycidas; assembly: GCA_963932145.1. Lineage (NCBI taxonomy): Eukaryota > Metazoa > Mollusca > Cephalopoda > Sepiida > Sepiidae > Acanthosepion > Acanthosepion lycidas. Next base: position 71,355,326 of record OZ010610.1, on the reverse strand, counting down.
TCATGACATTAATCCATGTAATATCCTGCAATCTTTAAATTAAACTCTATTCTGAAATATAACTTCAAGAAAATGCAAAGCACACATTACCGTCTCCAAGTAAATATGTCAACACAAATATGTCCATGAACAAAAGCTGAGTATCATCTACCATGTATATAGCTATGAAAGCAGAATAACATATGATATTTTATTACTTCCAAGCTCACAAGAAAATTTAAATGACCCATAGGGAGTTGATATGCCGTTAAACAGGCAAATCAACAAATAAATAAACAGTACTTCAACCGTTTGAGACCTACGTTCCTGAACAATTTCAACCCTTCTGAATGTGCTCCTGAGTCAAAATTCCCTAATAATTGGTATGTAATGTTTCGCGGTTGATATAAAAATAGTTACAAGTGTTTATCCACCGTTCAGCCGGAGGCTGGGCATTAAGTCATTTTTCTCTACCACCGGTAAAGCAGGGGTCAGGGCTCAATGTGTTAATAAGAAAAGTGCTGAAAAACATGAAGAAAATAAAAGGGAACTAAATGAAATATGACAGATGTATAGCCCTAAATACTTTCTGATTGCTTCAATGAGGGTCCAGGTTAAGAGACCCTGCACGCTTCGTGGTAAAAACGATCTTTTTTTTTTTAAATCCAAAACACATACACAAAATACAATGTAACGGCGTGAATACGATGTTATAACTTTCGATAACATCAGAATATTACGGCTTTTCTGATTGGTTCTTCAAAATAAGACAGCCAATAGCAAGACATGACGCAAGTGTTTACCCACCGTTCAACCAGTGGATGGGCATTAAATTATTTTTTAATTATTTTTCTCTACCACTGTTCAACCGGTGGCTGAGAATGAAGATATTTTTTCTCTAACAACAGTAAAGCGGTTATCAGGGCTCAAAGGGTTAACCAAAAGATTAGAAAGGAAACTTCTACTAGTACCGTAAGTTTTGTGGTTGCTACACTCCCGACTAAAAATGTGCAAGCCATTCCTTGCCCCAGTTAACCACTGATTGAAAGTCCTTTTCTAACGCATTTTCCACTTGTATTTCCGATCACCCTAATAGTTCTCTTTACTAGGCCATGGTAGTTTAGTATTATGAATATACTAAATACACTTATATAACACAAAATAAGAATAGACAAATACCAACACACTCAGGTAATTGGAATTAACGGTTTTCATTTGCTTATAATTACGCGCCTCCAACAGCACGCTCACGCTATCAAAGGCAATAGATTTTGAATAAAAAAAAAGCTGGATGAAGGTCACCAGATGATAATGCCGTGCCAATTTGGGATAATTAATGGATAGGGTTTTCCAAAAGTTACCTAGGAATTTTTCCTACATTTCGCATCTTTTTTTTGTCAGAATACAGATTATCATGGTGAAATTATCCAACATTTTATCATATGTAGTTCAAATTAAATCGAAGTTCTTAACAAATAGAAAGAGATGTATTTTAGTTTTGAAACACTGTGTATAAAGCAAAGCAAATATTCGTTATACACACACACGCACAAACATATATATATATATATATATATATATATATATATATATATATATATATATATATATATATATATATTATAATAATTTTTTTTTACAAATATGATTCCTTCGCTGGATAACAGGAGCCAAAATCTTCAATATTATTATTAAGATTAAATTGAATTAAAGGTCTGTTTTATACTCAAGCGAAATTTTGGAGTTTTCAAAAATTTCGCTTGTGGATGACACAGAGCTTGATACTTTAAATAGAAATGCACTGTAACAGTGAAAATCACTTTTATTTCCCAAGTATATATATATATATATATATATATATATATATATATATATGTATATATATATATATATATATATATATATATATATATATATATATATATACCCAAGTATATGATTGGTGTATATGGAATGAATTCCAATAACCAACAATTACTATTCTTAAAAGAGTGCTCGATACAAAGTAGAGCAGATATAATTATTTATTTTAAAAATTTATAACATAAATATATTATAAAATCACTAGAAAAATAGCCATTTTGTTTCAACACCCTCTGTGTCTTATCTAGTGATGATGTTGAACATTCAAGATCATCACTTGATGAGACACCGAGAGTGTTGAAACAAAGTGGCTATTTTTCTAGTGATTTTATAACATATTTATGTTATAAATTTTTTAAATAAATAATTACACACACATATATATATATATATATATATATATATATATATATATATATATATATATATATATATTACTATATTACTATATTATATAAATTATTGTTTTGTATGTAAATTAATTTTCATGCATTATTAATAAGTTATAGTTAACATTAAAAATCATAGAAAAAGTCAAAAAAAAAAAACAAAACATACCACTTAAATTTAATTCTTTGTTTTAAATTCAGGTTAAAATTTACATAAAGATATTTGGCAGCGAATTCATCAAGAATCTTTAAAAGCTTCTCTTAAATTTCATTAAATGTTATAACAAAATGGAAATCCCTCTGTAAAATTGTCGAGAAACTTTTATGGTATATCTGTATCTACTTTCAAATTTTCCCTTTATTATTATTATTATTATTATTATTATTATTATTATTATTATTATTATTATTATTATTATTTTCGCTTCATCTGCACAGCATATGATGTTGGTTTCCAGTAAGACTGTTACTATATATATATATATATATATATATATATATATATATATATATATAATAGATCTGTATAATTCAGGTAGATCCTAGTAATATCAAGTATTAAAGCTGCTCCACAGAGAGCTCAATGTATTTATTTTAACAGACCATATATATATTTTATTTAACAGATCATGTATATTTTTTACAGCAAATGTCCAAAATTACCTCATGTGGGAATAGTCTAATTCAGATCGGCATAACAATGCCAATGTTCATCGTCCCTGAATGCTTTTTGGGCCTATGAATACACACACACACACACACACACACACACACATATATATATATATATATATATATTAAGACATGTTTATGTTTATACATTCTTTTTATAGATACAAATATTTAAGTAAATGCTCTGTTTGTATCTATAAAAAGAATGTATAAAAATTAAAATATCTTAAAAAATTCTCGGACTTTGTCCATTTCATAATATATATATATATATATATATATATATATATATATATATATATATATATAGGTAATAAATCCGTTGGTATATAATCCAGGTTAACATATAACTCGATAACTCGATGTATTTATTATAACAGAGCATATATATATATATATATATATATATATATATATATATATATATATATATATTTTACAGCAAAAAATCCCAAATTACCGCATATGGGTTAGTCTATTTTAGATCGGCATAAGAATGGTAATCTTCATCGCACCTCAATACCTTTTCGGTCAATGAATACATATATATATATATATATATATATATATATATATATATATATATATATATATATAAGCAATTCACCCAAGCAAGGCGGAGGAAGCACTAGTACTCAAGGGGCTACAGAGAGTGTAAGTAAGGGAAAAGACTAGGTATAGGTGGTTGAGGAAAGGATAAAAAGTGGAAGGGGGGAGGAAATGAATAGGGACAGGGATCAATGCAGTTATCAGGAAAACAATTAAGAGGAAAGGAGTTTCTCTGTCGGGAAGTGCGAGAGAAGAAGCTGTTAGAGCAGAAGAGGTGATTGCATTTCATTGTTTCGACAGTAAAAGGGTGGAACCGAGATGCCAACCTCGTACCACGTTTAAATTCATGCTGCCGGGCACCAATGAAAATCGCTCGTCAGAGCCGATGCCATGAAAATATTTATAGAAAATACAGAAAAGACACATTTAGGTAAGAAAGTGATTAGAGTCAAGACCCCATGTCAGGACCGATCACATATTCTTAAAATAACCACATAGAAGAAAAGTCCAAGGGAGTGATATCTGGTGAATGAGGTGGCCAGGAAATTGGGTCATTCCTTCGAATCCATCCGTCTGGAAATATTATGGGTTCATTTAACAGTACCTCTTTCATCAAAAAGATACCTGAAAAGCAAAATTACAATGTGAGTGAAATCTTTGATGACTACTGAGTACATATAACAAATCGGATTAAGATATCTTAGTTGCTTTTTTAATATATGCTTTTAAATTGTAAAGATCATTTTTGGACACCGTATATATATATATATATATATATATATATATATATATATATATATATATATATATATTGGGAGATAGATAGATAGATAGATAGATAGATAGATAATGAAAAGACCAAGATAGATAGACAAAAACAAGTAATGAAATGAAAACGCCGAGACAGACAGGCAGATAGATAGATAGATAGATAGATAGATAGATAGATAGATAGATAGATAGATATGAAAAAGGGAAGATAGCAGTGCCTTAAATATAAATAATTAGAAATCAAGAATTTAGAACAGGAGTAGAGGTTTATCCCTCATTTCTCGTTTTTAAGTGAGATTCCGTTTCCTTCTAAAGTCTACATCAACTCTATAATTCTCACGTTTCCACATAAACTTTCATTTACCATATATTTTTTCTCAATAGGACTAGATATGTTCGTCTATCTTCCGATTCTCACTTCTACGCTATTGAACAGGAGTAGAGGTCCATCCCTTGTTTCCGGTTTAGGACTGGATCTAATTTCCTTTCACTCCCAGGAGTTTTAGTAAGGTTATCAACTTGCTTGGTGCAAACTGATAAAACTTTGTTTTCATATACAATATAGATATATTGAAGGCAAGATGCACATCGCAAAGGAACGGAGACCCCAACTAGAGTGCTTAATAAATGCATGGAAGAACAGTTTTTAGGAGAGATAATAAAAAATTATTAAATGCTATAAAGGACAAAAATATGCGGAGAGTCATGATTACCGACACCCCGAAAGGATAAACTGCAAAGACATACATAGGTTTGACTATCGTACGGTTCAACATGATCGCGTTTTATGATCAACTAGCAGCATGGCCCGGTGTACTTTTGCCCTTCCTTGCCTTTAAAGGAGTGTCCTTCGCCGTGCTGATGTTGCTATATGCCTTACTTCTTGCCTATCTCACACTGCGAATTTTTTCTAAGCTCTATACTAAACATTAAATCTGTTGCAAAAAAAGGACTAAACAAAATGAACACAAAACGATCAGCTTTAGAAAAGGATTCGTAACTGGAAAAACCGAATGAAAAAAGAATGTTAACAACAAATACTTTTTCACGCCTAACCCGGTTCTGCGGAATCAGAATCAACGTTGAGTTTAAGCAAGCGAATGAGCCAATTGGAGTAAAATTCCATGCAGATTTAAATTTTTCCCACTTGTGACGAATGCAGCTATCAATTTTTTTTACATGCTAACATGCTAGTTAACATTCGTGTCAGTCAGCTGTTGGCTTTCACGCTGGCCAATAGAATCTTCCTGCCTATTCGTGGCAGCCAGCTGTTTTCTATCTCTCTGGCCAGTACAAAATGGCCGCAAATTACATGAAAAATGCCGTAGAAGCATGAAAAAATCGATTATTTCCACTATCGATGGGAGTTGGGAAATGCAATCTTGGCCTTTCTACTAACTTGGAGGATGTGCATGTAAAATTTGGTGCAAATCAGTCGAAAATTGCGGCCATGCATTCGTCACACACACACACACATCCTGCCTTTTATAGATAGAGATTCTAGAAAATTATCCATTGTTTCCTGTTTAGGGTTAGGTTTTCTGTTCCTTTTAAAGTCTTTTGCTTTTCTTTTCCTTTCTGCAGTACCTCATGCGTCTAAGCCTCATTTTCCCCATGCTTAGCGTGAACTGATTTAAGAAAATATATTATATTTTTATATTGCTAGATTTTAAATGGAAGTCAGCTGTATTGCAGTGAGCTTAAAATATCAATTTACGACAGAAGTTTTCGAAATGAAATTTACATGGGAGGAATATTTTAATCAATTACTATATTAATTTCTTATTCATCGACATTTCTGTAATTGTCTTTTATCAATTCTTACCGTTTTAATTTCATTTAGTTTTCTTTTCATCTCTATTTCTCTATCTTAAGGCCATTAAACTGTCCTGTGTAGCATAGAACCGTAGCCTCTTCAGTTAGGTATTACTTCTGCTTTTACGGTTCGGTATTTCCAACCACTCTTCGAAACGGTTTTGAAATCCTTCTGCTAGTCTGGATGCCAACCTAGGCTAGAGATCCCAGTTAATCTTACTATTTAACCTGTATATGGGAGGTGGCGGAGAATAGATGAATTCTTGCGCGAAAATAAACCGAACGAAATCGTCCGAAATTTTAACTTCAAACTCCGATTCAATTTTTTTGCACTGGTAACCGCTACGCTATCAGCATTGTTTTCCGTAATAGACTTTCAGGAATTCCAACTCTTTTTAATTTTCTTTTCAACAAATATTTTTATGGTAACTGCTAGGATGTGCTTTTTTCCTTTGCTGATCCGGCTTCATGAATTTAAGGGTGCTACTAGATTGGCAACCTGTTCTCACCGCTTTACTGTTGAATTAGCTAGATTCAACCGCCATTTCTTTTCTCGCACTTCACGTCTTTCTACAACTACAATATTCAGAAATTTAAATGATATGTTAATCGCCATCTTCTAACTTCTTAAACCCTAGTCCTTATTTGTCCTTTGCTCTCTATTCTCAGTCTTCTCGTTCTCTTTCACTTTCACTCTCTGTAAGTGATGTAATGGAATAGCCAGTCACCCCCATGAATGAATACACTATAGGTAGTAAGTAGCTATAAACTCCACTGTCTACGAGAGGTTCAAGGACGGAAAGAAGAAGGTGGAACAGTGCCACACTGTTCATGATTGTCAAACTCGCCGCCTTGGCTGAGAGGAACCGGGATGAAGCTTTGCTAAAGGGAAAAGTTTCGTATGGGGATGTAGACAGGCCCTGAACCTGTTTATACGGGTTCGAAGGGAACATTTTTGGCTGAGCCTACGAGCTCGGAGAAACAACGATAAACTCGGCCTTGTGCCACATACGACCCACGTGGTGGGGAAAGAGTTAAATATAACGGAAGAGAAGAAGAGGTAGCATTACCACACTGTTCATGACTGTCAAACTCTCTGCTTCAGCGGAGAGGAACCCGGACGGAGCTTTGCCAAAGGGCAAAGTTTCGCCCGGGGAGGTAAACAAGCCCTGAACCCGTTTATACGGGTTCGAAGGGAATATTTTTGGGCGAGCCTACGGGCTCGGAGAACCTACAATAAACCGGCCTTTTACCACATACGATCCACGTCGACGGGCCGTTAAATATAACGGAGAGAAAAAGGAAGAGCGAGACGACGCAAGCACGTCCTACCTTCCAACTAGTGGCACTCTCTACTAGATTGACCTGCGTCTATAACTGTACCGTATTTCATATTGTACTTGTTATGTACAATAAACCTTTCTTCTAGTATCCGCCTTAGTGTTATATGTTAGCACTGAATATAATCGTAAGAGAATTGCCGCCTTGTTTGGATTGAAACGATTAAAAAAATATCCATATAATATCTGAGGCCAGATTTTACATGAACGAATTTTTGAGCACTATATTTACGGTTGAAATTGTATGGCGTGATTTTATTTCTCAATGAGCGCTCGTTAATCGTAGCCCTGGTCCGTGCCTGGCTTCACCCGGCAATTTCATTTCTTTATTTAAAGTGACTAAAATTAAAAGCCAAATGACATAGATTCTAAATCGGTATTAATAATGTATACGTGATACGTAACGAAAACTGAAACCTCGGCTTTATGTATTACTGCCTCCAGCCAGGGAGACGTAGAAATAATCTGGGTTCAATTAGTCCAATAATTTCTGTAATCCAATTACGCGTCTTATTACATCAATTGCTATTCAGCGTCTACTTAATTTTCAGAGATTTCCACACTCTGTGTCGCTGTGTTATGTTCATTCTGTTTGTAGTCGTACGTAGCTCTCCACAGCTTCACTTTCATTCTTCTTTTACCGTCTATTTTTTCGGATAAATTATTCTATGCTTTCCTTAGAGTAAGTACTTCTACGTTTCCGCTAAGACACTACCATCATGAAAAAATTCTCGAAAACAAAGTTTTAGCATCAAAATGTTTACGCTATTATTAAAAAGAAAGACCAAAGTTGTTTTTTTTTATTATTCTATTATTATTATTTTTAATAATTTCTAGCACATTTGAAATTTTGGTTTAAAATCTTTTTTTTCTTGCTTGCATTAGCGGTGGGCCAAATTTTACTATAGAGATTTTTCGTCTTTTTTTTTTGTGGTAAAACATTGTATTTCGAAATTCTTGCAAAAATAAAATAATTGTCAGATTTTAATGAAATATTCAAGACTGTTTCACAAATGAATGAAATTATTTTCGGAAATATTTTGCTTTAGAAAATTTTGGTCAATATATATATATATATATATATATATATATATATATATATATATATATATATTTAATAGGTTGCCCCAACTTAATTTTACGAAATTTCGAGAAATTAAAATATCAGCCTTTTCATATTTATATTTGTTAAATGCCGGACCCCTTGGAGAATTTAAATCCTCAATTTTTTTTGTCAAATACGGCCACCATTTAGCGAACATATGCTATGAACCATAAAATGAAAAAATGCAGTAAAACTTTAATATTATTTAATTCGAAAAAAATAAGTTTTAAATCTTTAAAAATTCTGTATCAGTTTCAGCTATATAGATTATATTATTATTAAGTAAAAAAAAATATATATATTTAATAAAAATAAATGGTAAAGTTTAATGCCAGGCATCGAACTTCAAGACTTTTTAAAGAATTTTAAATTTTTTATGTATATAAACATGCCCATTTTTGAAAGTACGGGCGTCTATACACGATGTTAATGCCAGGCATTACCAGAAAATTACCAGAAAATAAGAGCGATGGCTATAGTAAATTTAAAGTCAACATTCCTATAATTCGATTACGGAGAATATTTTCCAAAATTATTACTCAATACTTAAAAATTATATTAAAAACGTCACGTCATTTTCTTAAATTATGTTTAACAGATAAAGTTCCCGTAGAACAACAATCATCTGCCCGCACCTCGTAAATACGTATACATGACTATAGTCAGTTAAAAACATAGCTACTGTTTGCTTAAAGAATAATTTCTGCGATATTTTAAACTTAAAGTAAATAATATTTGTTTCAAATTAGATTAATTATTCTTTAAATCAGCTAATATTCCTCAAATAAAGTTTTAGCGAAGTATATTTTATTTTTGGAAGATTTTTTAATTACATTGCGATGAAAGATGACTAAAAAGGGCGCTAATCAACTTTTACCACAAAGAAAAAAAATCTTTCCAGTCAATTTAAATTAATTTTAAATTAATTTTTGAAATATATGAAAGTACCTTGCTTGTTGGATATATTAGATTTAATTTATTAACTAGAAGTTAAAACAAAAATAAAAGCTTCAAAAAAGATTTTTCATTTCAAAAAATTCACTTTAAAACTTAGGTTTTTTTTTCTGTTTTGTGGAGATACCGACCTTAAAGTCAATTTCCATTTTTCATTCTGAAAACGATATGTCTGAATTGAAGAACAAGTCATTTTTGGATTTAAAATGTCTTTTGTAATGCAGAGTCTGTAAATATGATACCTAACGACATTTATTAATAATTTTTGTAAAAAAATATCCTAGCGTTTCACATTTATTACAGTCTTACATCCTTGAAAAGATTAAGTTCTAAGAAAATGCGAAACTGGTTTGATCTTCCTCTCCTTCGATATTCAGTGTCCTTTCATCACGTAGGCGATCATATCTCTCCACGGTTTCCTGTCCTCTGTAGATGTTAATAAATTGTGCCTTTTTGTTATTTATCCTAAACATTTTCCCGCTATCAAGCTCATTCTTCTTCTATGTGCCGTGTTCCTTCAGTATTTATGCGATCATGGCTCTCCACAATTTCCTGTACTTTGTAGCTCTTAATAATTTTTGTCTTATTGTTATTTCTCCTAAACATTTTTCCGCCATTTATTTACTCAAGCTCATTCTTCTTCTTCTATATGCCATGTGCAGTATCCCTTCAGGGCGTAGGCGATCATGACTCTCCACAATTTCCAGTTTTCTGTAATTCTTAATAAATTTTGTCTTTTTCTCCTAAACCTTGTTGTACCATCCATTTACACAAACTTTGTTAAGCCTTGTATTACTCTGTAACTCATATCTTCAATTTGTCCTGTGTGTATCAGATTTTCCAAGCCTCATTATGTGACCTATAAAGTTCAACTGTCTCATCCTGATGATAAAATGAACTTAAGTATGTTTCCTTTTTGTTTCCATTCTCTCTAAATCTTCGTTGTTGCTCACATATTCGGTTCATAGTATCCTCAGCGCCCTTCTGTAGAACCTCTTTTCTGTAGCTTCAAGTCTCTTCTTCATCTTTGAGGAGATTGTCCAAAATTCACTGCTATATGGCAGGAGAGATATCAGGTAACATTTCAATAGTCTTTTCTTTGTTTTTAACGAAACTATTCTGATTCATAATACATTTTTTAAGCGTTTCACCCCAAGCAAGGCGAGAAGCCACTAGCACGCAAGGGGTTACAGAGAGTTGGAGAGAGAGAGCAAATAGGAGTGATAGAGGAAAGGATGAAGAGAAGGATACGGGATAGATCAAGGCATCTGGAGACGTCGAATGACATTACATTTGAATAGTTGGAGATTATAGCTATCAGGGAATCAGAAAAAGAGGAGGGAGATCCACAGGCGACAAGTGCGAGACATCAAGCTATTGGAGTGGAAAAAACGGCTACATTAAACAATTTCGACAGTGAAAGGGTGAGAGTGAGATGACAGCCTAATAGAACGCTTAAATTCATGACGTCTGGGAACTAGCAAAAGCAGCTTATCGGAGCAGTTACTTCGAAAGTATTTTTTTAAAAAGACAGAGGGAGGCGACGGAATGTCTGTGACAGAGCGACTGCTGGCGAGATGCCAGATCAGGGCCAATTACATTGCACTGCTTAGCTTTTGGAATGTATCTTTGGCCATCCCGATGTGTCTTTGGATTTCGGTGTGATATTTTCAGCCCTCTGTTAAATCCCTTACAGGATGGTTACATTTTTCTGCTTGTTTGACTTTGGTACATCATATTTGTAAATTGTATGTTGGGATTTTCCGTTTGTTATCAACCATAATTAATTCTATTTTCGCAGTTCATTAGAATCTTAATAAATCAAAGAATAATTCGGTCATGTAAGGTGCAGTTTTTTCTTTTTATATTGAAAAATCTATTAAAAAACAGGACAGAGACATTTTTTTCTGAGCAGACTCAATCTTACATATTCAGAAATCTCCTACTCTCCCCAAGCTTTGAATATTGCTGCCATATCTGGTTTGTGCTCCTGCTACATAATTAAAGATTCTTGATAAAAACTAAAAAAAAGTAATCTGCAATGTTATCAGTACTTAGCTGGCATATCGGTTTCAGTCACTTCCCACCGCCGTAACGTGGCTTCCCTGTGCCTTTTTTATGAATACTATCATGGTAATTGTTCTGATGACATTTCTGCTATGGTACGTAGACATCATGAATTTAAGCACAGTACTAGATTGGCAGCTAGTTCTCATCATTTTATACTTGAAATATCGTAAGTTCTATGCTGACAGTTTCTTCTATCACACTTCTTGTTTGTGAGCTCTCTTCACAAAAAAAGGAAAGGAAAAATACTTGAAGTGTATTTCGACTATGGAAGTAAGGAATTATTCCTACCTTTTTTCCTTTCCTTTCATGTACCCTTAAGAAAAGAAGCTAAAACTAAATACATTGAGCACAATCTCTGGAAAGTTGAGCTTGGTTTTTGTTTTAGAGTGTATCAGCTATATCGATGTTATCTATAAGACAGCGGTCTCGTGAGTAAAGACGTTGGTATGGGAATTTGGCAGTGGTTGTGAGTCCAGTCCGAGGTCGGGTAGTGTGTACATGCAATCAGGATACAATAGCTGAACAGTGCTAAATAAAGATGAAATCTAGACGCTATACCTAAACTTGAGCAGTGGAACAAGAACAGTCTCCTTCCGTAAATTAAATAAAGTGTCCAGTTCGGAATTCCCTGTTGGTTATCCTGATCTATACACACCATACGAACCTGGCGGTCACAACGGCCGGAATGCTGTGATCGAAACAACAAAGATGAGGAAAATACTTCCGAATATTAATAGTGTAAATAATGATAACACTTTATCCTAGAAATTCAACAACAATTGTCTACGAGTGCCGGCTGAACATTTCATAGGCTGACCAAGACACTCTTACGGAACATGACCAAATGTGGTTTATTTTTGAACATAGCCCTCCCACTTCTTCTATCGTTGTTGCAGTGCTTGATTCCCATTGGTTAAAATTCATCAACAACAGATATGGCGTCATCACCAATACATTACTGGTTCCCAGTCACGTGCTTTTTTCATGTTGGAGAAAAGATGGTAATTAAATGAGGAGAAAAGGAGGGTGATCAACCAGTTTAAAGTCACAATCAGGCACAGTGGTCATTGAAACCAAAGATTTGTGTGCTAGGAAATTGTCCTGATGAAAGACTACTTTCGTACCGTCTTGGGTATGACTATAAATTGCATCCGCAGCCTGGGTAAGACGAAAAACTACGTCCTCGTCCTGAGTAAGACAATAAAATACACCCAACCGCAATACCTCTGATCAGGTGGTTTTGAAGAGCGTGGTACCACCTCTTAATTGCTGGTGTTCCCACGTCTACGCAGAATGGCAGCACCTGTTAAGCTCCCAACAATAGGCAAATAGTTAACCCCTAAACTTGGGTTAAACACTATGTAAGTGTAAATTAGGTTTTAGTACCGGCAATATATTTTTTGAAGGAAAAATTATTACCAGCGATATATTATTTTCAGTAATAAAATTTTGAAGGAAAAATATTACCAGCAATACATTTTTGAGGAAAAGGGTATTAACAGTAATACATTTTTGGAAAAGATATTACCAGCAATAAAAAATGTTGTCGGCATTAAATAACTGACTGGGGTGACGATATGCCATAAAACAAAGCAAATTAAACCAAACTATTTTCGTTATTTTCTTGTGCATTTCGTATTGACAGCATTTCCTACTTGTCTCAGCAATTCAGCGTGGCACTATTCATTGATGGTGTGGCTCCCTTTGAAGGGGGTCATTACGCCCAATTTCTTTTGCATCTCTCAAAAAACTGAGGCCATCAACTTCCTTGCAAATGAAACTACTTTGACCAACTTCGGAACAGGTGAAGAAGGATATTTCAACTGTTAGGATTTCCCGTTTGTCTCTCGCCCGCAACACTCATCCTGGTTTAAGAAACATTCAATGATATAAAAATATATATTAAATAATATGAATAAATTAATATAAATATATATAAAATAATATGAATAAATTAATATATATATATATATAAAATAATATGAATAAATTAATATAAATATACATTAAAATATGAATAAATTAATATAACGTATCCATTAAATAATATAAATTAATATAAATATATATAAAATAATATGAATAAATTAATATAAATATACATTAAATAATATGAATAAATTAATATAACGTATCCATTAAATAATATAAATTAATATAAGTATATATAAAATAATATGAATAAATTAATATAAATATATATAAAATAATATGAATAAATTAATATAAATATATATATAAAATAATATGAATAAATTAATATAAATATATATATAAAATAATATGAATAAATTAATATAAATATATATATAAAATAATATGAATAAATTAATATAAATATATATATAAAATAATATGAATAAAATAATATAAATATATATATATATAATATGAATAAATTAATATAAATATATATATTAAATAATTGTTGCACTTAGCCATTTTATAGCAAATGTTGTCTTTTGTTGGCGTTATGATCGTTATAAAAAATATGTGGGAATTTTTTTGTGTATAAAGCAGTAATTTGACGTTACTAAGCAGATGTTTTCTCTGTAGCTAATTCTTCAAAACCGTCACGTTTGATGACGATTCTTTGTAGGGTTCGATTCCAGTCGGGGGACAAATAATTTCTTGAAATTTCTCGGACATCCAGGCCAGTAAATGTAATTAATAATCTTTAATTAAAAAAAAACAGAGCATTTACGTAAATAATTTCATCTATAAAAATAACGTATAAGCAGAAAATATCTAAAATAATTCTCGGTCTTCGTCCATTTCATAATATATATATATATTAGGTTGATGCAAAAATAATGATGTAATAATGTCGTTTTTTGACGTTAAAAAATACGTCAAAAAACGACATTATTACGTCATTATTTTTTCACCAACCTCATATATATATATATATATATATATATATATATATATATATTTATATATATATGTGTGTGTGTGTGTAAACAGAAAAATACTAGGTAAGACATGAAGGCAAATTAACTAAAACAAAATCTAGCAAAAATTTGGAAAAGGAAACAGACTAATAATACATATACACTTACTTTACACTATTGTATATTTAGCTAGCTCGCTAGCTAGATAGATATGAGCACGTAAACATAGATAGTACGATAGATAGATATGAACACGTATAGATAGATAGATAGATAGATAGATATGAACACGTATAGATAGATAGATAGAGAGAGAGAGAGAGAGAGATATGTCTGTAGTAGTCGCAGAAAGAAACAGATAGATAGATAGATAGATAGACAGACAGATAGATAGATAGATAGATAGATAGATAGATAGATAGATATGAACACGTATAGATAGATAGATAGATAGATAGATAGATAGATAGATAGATAGATAGATAGATAGATAGATAGAGAGAGATATATATAGATATGTCTGTAGTAGTCGCAGAAAGAAACAGATAGATAGATAGATAGATAGATAGACAGATAGATAGACAGACAGACAGACAGATAGATAGATAAATAGATAGATAGATAGATAGATAGATAGATAGATAGATAGATATGAACACGTAAACATAGATATATAGATATGTCTGTACTAGTCGCAGAAAGAAAGAGATAGATATATAGATAGATACATAGATACATAGATAGATACATAGATATCAACACGTAAACATAGATAGATAGATAGTTAGATAGATAGATAGATATATATATTTGATCACGTATAGATAGATAGATAGATAGATAGATAGATACGATCTGTTTAAGACAGAGTTACCGCCTTACATACGCGCACAAAAACACAGACAAACACATATGTACATAAAAGACTTAAATGTCTGAGATAAGCAGTCGGAAGAAGTTTGTGTATCGTACGTAGAGCTATATTGCAAAAAAAAAAAATCCTCATTTGGTCACATTCCATGTGATCTGGGTCAGTCTATGAACTTTCCAGAGGATTTCTTTTATATACGCATTTCCTGCCGGTCGTTCCGTCCTGGGTAAGACGATAAACTACGTCCAAGGAGGTTTTGAGGAGCATGGAACCACCACATACTTGCTAGTGTACCCAGGTCCGCCCTGACCTGGGGTGATAGCACCTGTTAGTATCCCAGCTCTGGTTAAATAGTTAACACCCAAACAGGGGTCAAAAATCTATGAAAGTGTAATCTTAATACTCATCTGTAATCTTAATACCAGAAATATTTTGTAAAAAATTTATAACCGGCAATAAATATTTTGAAGAAAAAATATTACCAGCAATATATTTTAGAAAAAAAAAAAAAAAAAATTATCAGCAATATTTAAAAAAAATATATATATATTATCAGCAATATCTTTTTTTCAAAAAAATATTACCAACAATACATTTTACGAAAAAAAACAAACAAAAAAAAAACATTACCGTCAATATTTTTTGAAAAATATATATATATATATATATATATATATATATATATATATATATATATATATATATATATATATATATATATATATATATATTATCAGCTATACATTTTTGGAAAAAAAAGGGAAAATTACCAGCAATACATTTTGGGCCCAAAAAAAAAAAAAAAAAAAATAACAGTAATATTTTTTTTTTTAAAAACAAAACAAAAAAACCTATTACCAGCAATACATTTTGGGTAAGAAAAAAAAATAACAGTAATATTTTTTTTTTTTAAAACAAAACAAAAAAACTATTACCAGCAATACATTTTGGGTAAGAAAAAAAAAATAACAGTAATATTTTTTTTTTTAAAACAAAACAAAAAAAACTATTACCAGCTATACATTTTAGGAAAAAAAAAAAATATATATATATATATATATATTACCGGATACGCATTTTTCTAAAAAAAACTATTACAAGAAATAGATTTTGTTGAAGGAAAAATATTACTAGCAATAAAAATTTTGTTGGCATTAAATAATCTATTGTGGTTGATATGCTGTAAAACAAAATAAACCAAACCAAATCTAGCGGTTCTCGTCCAAGAAGCCTAACATCAGAAATGGCTTCATGACATTTTGCAGTGATCATTTCTATAAAAAATACTAATTACTATTATTACTTTTATTTTTATTATTATTATTATTATTATTATTATTATTATTATTATTATTATTGCAGTGATAATTTTTATAAAAAATACTAATTATTATTATTATTATTATTTACTATTATTGTTACTTATTACTATTATATTCATTTATTATTGCAGTGATCATTTCTATAAAAATACTAATTATTATTATTATTTGCTATTATTGTTACTTATTACTATGATTGTCATTTATTATTGTTTTTTATTATTATTTATATTATTATTACTATTATTATTTATTATTGTTATTTATTATTGACATAATTATTTATTAATATAATTAGTATTATTATTACTTATCATTATTATTTATTTATTATCAATTTTATTAATTATTATTATTATTATTATTATTATTATTATTAGTAGTAGTAGTAGTAGTAGTAGTAGTAGTAGTAGTAGTAGTATTTCGGATGTTAGGCTTTAACGGGTTAATAAAAGTTTTGAATTCTGAAGGTTATTCTTATTAAACCAACAGCATGTGAGAGAAAGCAAAGTTTGTGATTGGGCGGATGTTGAGGTCCTAATGTATTTGAAATTTGACACTGTGTCTCGCAGGAGGAAAATTAATTTGGTCAGAGGGCTAAACCTTTCACTACTTGTAATTCAAAATCCTTTATATGGCCACATAATTAGCTATGCACGTAAATCTCCACGCTCTAAAAATTACGTATAATGATGCTCGTAAAATTCCTTGCCGTCAACCCGTACTAAGTGTAACTACTGGAATTATGAATCGAAGATTTAATATTTAATATTAAACATAAATAATCTTGAAAGCAATCGTTCGTTTATACTTATATTAGCGTGTGGGATTTTACAGAATGAGATTGTAAATCCTCTGTTAGCCAATAAGTTAATTCCTTTTTATTAACAAAGAATAAAAAGCTATCGCCCCAGAGCGTGAAACCGAATTCTTGCGTGTGTTCCTCGAGGCGAGAGACGCCATATCCGTTCATCATTGCTTTGGGTTATTCAATGAGAAACGCAGCAGAAAATGGAGTAAATTTCGGATGAACAGATATAAAAGTATTATATAGGAATAAAATGTCACTGCCGACACTTGAGTTTGAACATAGACCGCCGGGCGATCCCATTATTGAAATAAATAGACCACGTCACAATAGAGGAAACGCATATATGTAAGAAGCAGCTGATGATTAACGATCTCTATTTCTAGTCTATCCTCTATTACTATAAGGACCGCTATTCTCTAATCTCTTCTCTATGCTATTCTTATATTCGGAGCGCTATACTTTGGCATCACAATAATGGCAACGATTGTTCGTTGACATCACAAAAAAAGGACAGAAAACACTCTATCCTGCTACGGCTATCGCTGAGACAGACTACAAAGATGCTATTGCCCACATATCTAACACTTTAGATTAGTCTGGAAGCAAAAGGGTGGCAACACTGAAGCTTTAACATTCAGTCAGGTGGTGGGCGTTCTAAGGTCACTGGACATTAGTAAACTCTACTGACAAAGATATCGAAGTCAGGAATGAAAAAAGTATCAGCTTCTTCAGGACGTAGGCGATCATGACCCTCCATATCTTCCTGTCACTTGTAGCTCTTAATTTTTTTTGTTTTTTGTTACTTCACCCAAAACCTGTTCTGCCAACCATTTGCTCAAACCAATCAAGTATTTTATACAGGTTCTACGAGAATTTTTGGCTGAGCTTACGTAGTCGGATACCCCACATTAAACTTGACCCTGTGCCACATCGGATCGCGTGGGTAGGTTCGTAAATATACAAGCTGGAATCTGTTCCAGCTGTGCTGTAGAACTCTCCGCAAGGGAGAAAGGAACCCGGACGAGGCTATGCCGATAGGCAGTCTCGTCCGGGGAGGTAGACAGACCCAATCCCGTTTATTCGGGTTATTCGGGGATATTTTGGCCGAGCCTACGAGCTCAAGTACCCTACATTAAATTCGGCCTTGTGCCACATGTGACTGCGTGGGCAGTTGCTAGATACCGTCTAGCTGTGATGGTCGAACTCTCTGTTTTGGGGCAGAGAGGAACCCAGAGAAGGCTATGACGAAGAGAAAAATCTCGGCCGGGGAGGTAGACGAACCCGAACGTGTTTATGCGGGTTTACGGGGAAATTTTGGCCAAGCCTAAGGGCTCGGATTTCCCAACATTAAATTCGGTTTTGTGCCAGATCCTACTTCGTGGAGAGGCTCGTAAATATTTTTTAGCTGGGATCTGTTACTCAGCTCTTAGATGTTATTGAACTCCCTGCCTGCTCTTAGATGTTATTGAACTCCCTCCCCGAACGCAGCTCTGCTGAAGTGCAGGGTCTAGTCCGGGGAGGTAGACAGAACCAAACACGTTTATGCGGGGTTACACGGAATTTTTGGCCGAACCTCTGGGCTAGAATTGCCCCAAATTAAATTCGGGCGAGTAAGATTGAAGGATGCTGTAGCCAAGGTTGTTACTTCGAAATATACTTTTATACCTTCAATCAATCCGAGGCACTCTGAGCAAAAGATTGGTTGCCATATAAGTTACGCTTATTTTTACTCCTGTCATTTGATGCTATTCGATATTAATAGTAATTACTGGAGCCGCCTTTGTGTTCAAACCAACGTTTAACATAATAAGATTAATAAGTCTTATTATATATTTATAATATCATATTTAATTTATGCTTAGTTCCTTAGTTAACACGTACGACCATTACGTCCAGCCAATACCTCATGGATAAAGGTCTCTTCCGTTTTGACCGCATGAAACTCACGGAAAATGCTATTGATAGACGCTACTTGGTTTCAGTGAAAAAAAAGAAAGAAAGAAAATTCGAACACAACAACCGTGGAATTTTCAGGGGTGCTATTAGTTAGTAGAAAATACCGAGATGCCAGGTCAGGATCGTGTATAATACGGATCCTTCTTTGAATTTTGACAAGCATCTTGAGATATATTCGATGAGAACCAGACAGTGCAATTTGTATATTCGGCTGATTTTACTATTATTATTTTCTGTCAACCATACATTCTGTCTTCTTAGGCTTGAGGATTAGTCTTTTCTTCATTCTTTCCGATCAGTACCGAAATGAAGTATCATTTCACATATGAGGCTGTAGCTGCCTATACCTTGCCTTCCAATCTAGTCAAAATTGAAAAGCGTTTCCAAAAACTTGTGGCTAATATACCAAGTGTAACAGCAAAATTTATATATATATATATATATATATATATATATATATATATATATATATGTGTGTGTGTGTGTGTGTGTGTGTGTGTGTACCTATGTATCAGCAAAATTGTCCAAATTGAGTAACAGCATAATTGTCCATCCCACAAAATGTTTAATATCTAAAAAAAATAAAAAATAAAAAAAATAAGCTAATTGACTTTTTTAGAATTCGTCACACCATTTGTCATAAGAATCACTGAAAAACTCTTTTAGTTATTCAGCTAGAACGAGAACAAGTTAAAATCGTTTTGTGTTATCCCCGCTGTCTTCACAACTGAGCAATGGTGAGAGGAAAAAGATCATTCAGGCCTTCAGTAATGTTACCAACATTCATACCCTGTCTTCAAGTGAACGGTAAGTATGTTTAAAAAGGGAACAATAGAGAGGAAAACTGGACCAAGAGGTCACAACAGGAAGAGGGATTATCATTTCAACATAGAGCTAAAGAGATTAATTAGAAAAGTTCCAACTAAATCCATGAGACGTGAGAGAGAAGTTTCAGCTGTGACAGCCCAAAGAGCCGTAAAAAAAATGAAATAAAACCTGTGAGGCACCTTGTTACTCCAGGACAGAAAGCTAGAAGGTTAGAGAGGGTGTAGATCATCGTGAATAAGTTGGAAAATGATCCTGGAATGATATATGTACTTTAACTTCATTTCAAACCTTCATAACCTTACGATCTTTAGCTATGATTTATTAATGATTAAGATGTCATTTTCATTCATGATCAATTCTTCTGTTAAGTTTGCGGATTAATTATACATTCTTATTGCTTAAAGTGGGAGATTTCCAGTAAGATATCATTTTTGCTGTTACACGATTTGGACAATTTTGCTGTTACCCTCAGGATTGTTTTTCACTCTCCAACCTCTATTTCCCAGACGAAATGCTTCTAGACAATCTTTGTTCTATCGTTATTTCCATGGCAGATGTTCGAACGGTCTCCATTCCCGGTCTCCATCAGTTCAGACAATATTACCAATGCCTCATACACTCCTCCTCATTTCTTTCATATTCCATTTGTAAGGAGTAAGTTCTCTTTGGCTTATTCTCCAGAACAGCTATAATGTGGAACTCCCGGGGTTATACTTTCCTGGTCACTCGACTTTTAAACTCTACGTCGACATATCCTCATAATATGCACCCCTTGCTCCATCCTTGTACGCCCTTACAACTACTTCATTTAGAAATATACGACCTTCATTTGCTCTTTGGCTTGTGATTGGTTGAATTATAATAATATTAATAATAATAATAATAATAATAATAATAATAATAATAATAACAGAAAATCCCTCTTAATTGACATGGCAGTGCCTGCAGAGTGTAATGTATTGGTGAAGGTCTTAGTATCAAAATACTAGGATCTTAAAGTGAAAATCTGAAAACTGGGGCACATGAGGACATCAATAATTCCATTTGTAGTTGGAGCCCTCGGATTGATTGGAAAAAAATTCCAATAGATTCACTGAAGGAATCCCTGGTAGCCCATGCCTTAAAGAAAATACAAAAAATTGTACCCACAAGTACAGCCCAGATATTACGAAAGGCTTTATCTATGTAAAATATATGCGACATTTTTTTTCACTATTTCTTAACGGAAAATATGAAGCCATTTCTGATTATAGTCTCTGCGCGGGACCCGGAAAGAAATGAGTGCACACCAGAAATCATAGTAAATAATAATAATAATAATAATAATAATAATAATAATAATAATAATCAGAAGAAGAAGAAGAAGAAAAAGAAGACGAAGAAGAAGAAGAAGACGAAGAAGAAAGAAGAACAATAACAATAATAATAATAATAATAATAAAGTAATTAAATAAAAAAAAAGATTTTTTATGCCATACTACTTCAGGACGTAGGAGATTATGGATCTCCTCATCTTCCTTCTATCTTTTTTTTCTACGTATTATCAGGAATTTTGGGTGATGATTTTGGAGTTATTTCCTGTTATTCAGCCGTCGGCATCTTAGGTTATTCAACCTTTAGCTAGGGCGCGAGGAAAATATATGGATTCAGACCTTTCTTAAGATTTAATATTTCAAAAGTAAATGCAAAAGACAGAGCTTAAACTCGAGTTGCCCAACCCATTTTCCTCGTAATCATTACGCATGAAACCACGAGTGTTAATTAATGAACCTTTTTTTTTAATCATTTCATCTCAAGCGAAACAGAACTGGTGCTAACGCAAGGGCTTATTGAATGTAAAAGAAAATCATAAAACTTCAGGAGCAAGAACCGGAAGCACAATCCTAAACAGGAACCTTGACTCCTTTTTTGAAACGCTTGCACGACGATAGGCGATTCTGACTCGTTTCCGGGAACACCCGCTTGCTAGGACGACTAGCCAGTCCCTGTGGCAGAGGCCTTTGTGTTGCTTCAGCAACCAGAAATCCAACTTGTGTTTTATATTGTAACTGGCTTACGTCCACATCACGTTGAAAGATGTTAAGCAACATCGAGACTGGTAATTCCCAGGATGAGTGACCGCTGGAAATACCAAGGTTCAGTAAGCTTGACTGTGCGGTTAATTTAATAAATCGACGTTGGAAATCGGAGAGTCGAGTTTCGATTCCGGTCTGGTTCGTCATATTCACTTACGCGCGTATGACATCTTCTCTCCACCCCACGTATGGGTTAATTAGTAAGACTTGTGTCACTAAACTATTATTATCTTCAAAAAGAAAATTGTTACATTACTTAGTCCCAATATCCATTGTTCTCTTGGACACACCATACCACGTACATAAGAATGAATCTTTCCCATTTCTTTCGGACTTATGAGTAAGAAGTAAATTCCAGTCAGGCAGTTTCTTCACAAGAACAGACTCCCAGCACGATGTTTTCCCAATCGCTGCAATCCTGACCTCTTCAAGTTAAATCTTATCTTTCCTGCATAGTCCCATTTACTTCGCTTCTTGTCTTTTCGAACACCCATACATCACCACACAGTATCACTCTATCTTTAGCGGCTCTTGGGCCTTTTTGGACATTAGTATAAAAAACAAAAATAAGAAAAAAATCAAAACTAAACTCAGGTTTATTTTTTAAATATTCTATCGATCATTAATCATTGAAAGTAGAGGTCCCGTAAGATCACTGAAGTTAAGCAACGTCGAGCTTGGTCAGTACCTAGATAGGTGACCGCTTGGGAATACCAGGTGCGATAAGCTTGGATATGCGAGTGCTTTAATGGATAAAGGCAAGGAATTGTTAAGCGAAGATCTTCTTTATATTCATTTCGGCAAAAATACCCAGCTATGAATTAATTAGTAAGACTTTGTTATATAGGGATGAAATGTCGCTGCCGATACTTGAGTTTGAACATAGATAGCCAGTGAGCAAACACAGTCGACCACATTTTTGAATTAATTAGACCACGTGATCATAGAGGAAACGCATAAATAGGAAGTCGCGTGACGTCTAAATGATCGCCATTTCTAGTCTATCCTCTATTACTATACGGATCACCATTTATAATCTATCCTCTATTACTATACGGAACGCTATTCTCTACTCTATTCACTATACTATTTCTCTATTCAGATCACTATACGGTGGTTACTTTTCGAGCGAGTATTATCGAGCAAGTATTATTAATGCGAGTGATATGGTTCAACGGCATTCCATAGTTGTATCTGCGATTACAATGTCTCTACTACAACGAACATCACGAAAGTGACAACAAGTATTCGTTGACATCACAAAAGTGAAAACGAGTATTCGCTGAGTCACAAAAGACTTGCATCACTAAACTTTTATTATCTCTCTAAAAATATCTTCAAATAGCATGAAAAAGAGTTGATAAAGCGTAGAAATCGGATCAAACAATCAATTATATTGTAACTACGATGAGCGGAACTTTGTCATAGTTTCTTAGAGAAAGCTCGTAATCAGTCGAAATCAGCAGTTTGAACAGGGCTGGTGCTCTCAAAACCTCGGTCACGATGGCTTGTGCCTAAGTGCTAGGGCAATCATTGACGTGTTCGAAAGAGTTCCGTCTACTCAGTTTTATTCACAAAGTTCAGATCAACCCGTGGTATGGGTTTCAGATGTTCTCTAAGGGGCATCAGGACTTGAAGATCTGTTGGCACTCAAACTATACCTTCAATCTTGCTATTTTATTAAGGGAATGAATTAGTTTCTTCGGCTATAACTGGGAAAATATATTTAAAATCTCATCGGTAAAAACCTTTAAATAACAGTCTTCTTCTACTTCTCTGTGTCATGTCCCTTCAGATTGTGGGGCATCATAGTTCTCCACAGTTTATACCTCTTTTAAATACTCTCCTATGATGGATGGGTCTTCTCTCAAAAGCGCATAATGCCTTGAACATCTACTGGTTCTCACGATCATCCCAGACCTCAAGTGCAATCTACTGCTGATGATGCTGGGAAAATGGTCAGTTCATTGTATCGTTCTAGTAAGTATCTGACTCACCGGATATACAAGAGCCGGATCAGACGAAATGTGGAGCATTGGTGCCATATCAGGCGTGAAGCTGATCCAGTATTCACTTGCCTGTCATGAAAGAAATAAAAATTATCTACGCGACATTGTAGTTGATGAATTATTTTCCACTATAAAACAACTTTCCCACTGACGAAACATCGCAACCCTGTCGCTAATCTATCGCTATTTCCATAGCAGTTATTTTGATGAGCCATATTTTCTTGGTCCTACGAGCCTTGACTTGAGTAACTGGAACTATATGTTCTCAGATCCGACGGAGGAAGAGGATCAGTCCAACTAGGACTGTCTTACAAAACGTCAACAAATGGCCTTCAAAGACACCTGGAAACTACAGAATACAGGATGATGATATGTGTCAGAGAACATGAAAGTAATAAGCGACATTATTTAGTAATAAAGGAAGCGAATAAGTTCAAAATGGAGTTTCAAGTAAGCGAGGAAATACAAGTAAAGCATAACACAAAGACTGCAGCTGCAAAATACTTAAAAAAAAAAAAAGAAGCAAATGTAACCAACGAGATTCAGAAACAATGTCAAGATAAATCGCTTCACGGCCAACACTTTGCCTGTCCCAAACAAGCTGATGTAGAGAAACCCCGTACCCGTCAGTGGCTACGTAGTGTAGAATTAAATGCTGAAAATGAAGGTTATATTCTTGCAGCACAGGACTAATGCTTGCTAACTAGAAATTGCCAAGCACACATACTGAAAAATTGTGCTGACCCCAAATGCAGATTCTTTGATAAATATCCAGAAACACTGTGCAAACTTGTATCAGGTTTCACAGTGTTAGCACTAACCAAATACAAAACCCAGCATGATAGAGTGAGTCAATATCTGCACTGGAAAATATCTCACTTTTACGGAAATTTTTTTTTTTGTTTTGACTCTGCGACATGTTCCGAACATGGACTTAATCTTCATTTTGGCGATGCGACAGTTAATTTCGATTGTTTACGTGTGATGTTTCTGGGTTAGCGCCATCTATCTTGTCGAGCTGTTACCATGGCAGTTATTTTGACGAGCTAGATTCCGTGGTCCCACCGGCCATGACCTTTGTAAATGTGACCCACCTTGCCTACGTACGCAAATATGTATTTGGTTGGTGCAAAAATAATGTCGGTTTTTGACGTATTTTTTAACGTCAAAAACCGATATTATTTTTGCACCAACCTAATATCATCCCCCGTAGTTTTGTATTCCGAAAGTAAGAAACACTTTCTATTCGGACAGCTACTTCCCAAGAACTGCAGCTTTGTAGAACAAACTCCCGGCAGATTGTTTTACCGATTACTATTCATCTTGAGTATGACGATATACTACATCAGCAAGGCCTCTGATCTGGAGGTTTTGAGGGGCGTGTAACGACCTCTGAATTACTGCTCTTCACAGGTCTCCCCTGACTCGGGGTATTAGAACCTGTTAGCGTCCAAGCTATAGGCAGATCGTTAAACACCAAGCTGGGGTCAAGACTATGAAAGTATAAAAATAGATTTTTATAATAAAAATATCACAATACATTTTTTTTAAATATTACCAGCAATACATTTGATTCTTGACAAAAACGCTCGTTACCAAAATACGTCAATGTAACCTGATCTCCTACAAACTGACTTCTTACAAAGAATCCATATTCTATTCATACAAACCTACCGTAAAAAATCTTGTCGCTATTAAATAACCCATTGAGGTTTATATGTCGTAAAACAAAATAAGTTAAAAACAAATCAAATTGCCGATTACTACAATCTTTGTCATTTATAGTCTGGGATTATCTACAATACAGTGTGCTATGAAAAATCTTTAGCCACCCTTGTTTACAGCAATTTTGGCTTGTATAATAACACCTCTCCATTTTTTTCAGACAATACCGTGTTAGTATCAAGCTACTCTCATCTATGAACGATAGTTGACTTATATTTTGCAATGAAAGTTCGCGGAAGTAAGGAAATTGGTGAATTTCAACGAGGGCAAATAATAAGATGGCATCATTGTAGCAAGTTAAATAGAGAAATTGTTAGGGTATTTCCAGGTTAATTATGAAACGGTTAATAATATCGTCAAGAAATTTAATGAAGAAAGCCATTGTCTTGTGGAACAACGTTCAGGAAGACCGAGCATCGTGTCTGAGTGAACGAAAAGGGCGCTGAAGAGGGAAGTCATCAGAAACCGTCGTCAGAGCGTCAAAGATATCGCCAAAAGCATGGAAATGTCGCCATATGCGGTGAGAAAGTCTCTGAAAGAGCTAGGCTATGAAAGAAGAGTTGCAAGAAAGAAGCCCTTGATTTCAGAGGTTAACAAGAACAGGCGTATGGACTGGGCGAGAGAATTCGAGAGCAAAGATTATGAATTTTGCCAGTCTGTAACTTGGACAGATGAAAGTAAATTCTGCCAATATTCGAATTCGAGATAGGTTTATGTTTGGAGAAATCCGAATGAAACTTAGAATATTGAATGTCTGCAGGCGGTCGTGGAACATGGAGGAATTGGAGTAATGGTATGGGGCGCTGTCTGGTTGGAAATCTGAGCTGATTCTTGTTGACGAGCAGTTTAATGGTCCAAATTATTGTTGAATATTAGAGAAAGGAATACTCCCATTATTTGAACCAATCAGATTGACAGGAATGTCTATCTTTTTTCAAGAATATGGAGTGCCATGTCATACGAACAAAGTAGCAAAGGTCTGGAAGGAATCGCAGGGAATCAAGTCACTGCCTTGGGTAGCGCAAAATCCTGACATGAATCCAATAGAGCGCGTTTGGGAGCAACTTAACCGAAAATATCGAGAGCGCGCACACAAAATCACGTCAGTGGCAACCCTTAAAGAAACATTGCTAAAGGAGTGGCAAAATATGGATCAGACGATTGTTGATAACTTGATCAAATCCATGAAAATTCGAATACAAGCACTGAAACTAGGAAATGGAGGGGTTTTCTATACTAATTCCAAATACAGTTTATTTATGTTGAGTTGGGATTACGTAATTAAATTTTGAAATTGGATGTAATTTATTTCTCCTTAGGCCACTGTATATATATATATATATATATATATATATATATATATATATATATATATATATATATATATATAAATAAACAAAAAGTAAAAATTCTTGAAGCTATATACATAAAACAGTTGAAACGTAACCTGGACAAAATAAAATACGAAATCTCCACAAACATTCTTAAATGTCTATAATTGATAACAGAAGCAATTGGTATATACCAACGGTTTCCCATACTTATTACTTCTCGTTTTCACTCTCGCGTGGTCATGTGTGATGTCATGGTCCGCGGCGCGACTTTCACTTCCGCGTCTCATATACACTAGTTGGTCGTTGCTTTGAAATTTTTCATGCAACAAAAACAGACTATCATTATTGTTACGTGTATTGGTTGATATATTGAAAAGTAATTGTCATCTTTGATAATGGCTTATGTAAGCCGAAAGCTTAGATTGGATTTAAACATGTATCAGTATGGTGATTTCCTTTCGTTCTTCAATGATAATGTTATTAAGCTTATCAGACAATCTGAAAGGAACTTACTTGAAATAGACAAAACTTGTCTATATTATTTAATGAAACATGCATCAATATATATATATATATATATATATATATATATATATATATATATATATATATATATATATATATTCTGTTTATACGTTGTATTCCCTACATAACATCATATGCATTTTAGCATTCTGCTACTACGTTCTTTCGACGTCAATTTTTGTACAAACTAAACACCAAAGTAGATGACAGAGCCTTGATAAATTTCTCTGATTCCTGATTGGTCAATTAATGCTAATATCCTGCTTTCGTCTACGTACGCACAGTTAAAATTAATTTAATGTCAAAAATCTGTCTATTTTGAGCCTATCACCCGACATACAAATTTTTCAATACTTGGCGACATTTTTTACTCTCACTCATATTTCTGTTTTTCTAAGAATCACAAAAATGTATTTCAGAGAAGAGCCTACGTCTGTCTCTTATGGGAAGACGATATGACACACTCACACGCACACACGTTCTTACGAACATTGCATATGTATTAACTCATCTTATTCACTTATTTACAAGCACCAGAAACTTATCAACTTCTAACAGTTGGCTTTGCGGCATCAAACAATTCGACAAATAAATCCACGCCGTTAAAATCTTTGAAATTTAAATTTCCTAACATAATCCCAAACTTCGAATTCCTTCACTCACCAACAAACTTCAATTTTAACATCTACGATTTTTATCTAACAACACGTATTCTACTCAAAGAACATATGTTTACCAAACATTTTATTCAAAAAGCAACTTTGAACATAACCTAACGCAAACTTACTTCGAGTCAATTACCTTACAGTAAAAAGGTTCTCAATATTTAATGCACAATTTACTCAAAAATTATAAGCTTAAAAGTCTATCTTTTAAACAAAAATTTCAACTTTTGATATCAACCAAAATTTCTATCACCGATTTCTATTACAACCATCTTTCCCGGAAAAACACAACTTACTTCAAAAGATTTTACTCATTTGTTGAATCAGCTTTATTCACGTAATATTTAAATTTCCATCGTTTTATCTGTTTCATTAATAAAAAAAAAAGATTTAAAAAAACATATATATATATATATATATTAAAAAAAAATATATATATATTCATTAGGTAAAGGGAGACCACTCTTAAATTTTCTCCAACATCAAACTATGACAGAAATTGACGATGTAAAATATTAATTAATCTGAACTGATTAATTCTTTGAAAATCATTTACTGACAGGTACTCTGAACAAGCTCTTTATCTGTCCTAAAGAACTTTCTTATTCTCATGTTGTATATATTTGTTATATAAATGCTTTATTCTTGTTTTTCTCAAAAGGAATATTGTTTGTTTTATATTTGGTCGTTGATGATCTTGTACAATACACAAAATTAAATGTTCGTAAAGTTTATTTTCATGCAACCAACACAAATAATACCTTCTTATATATACATAAAATAACCTACTCCTCCGCAACAGCTTTACCTCTTAAAGTTTATTACGAATATGCAAAAGAGATTCTACATTGAGAATCTCTTGGGCCTTTTATAGCGTGGGTATTAGCGTAAAGGAATTCAATCCAAAGGATGATAACATGAAGATGTCACCATCCTGACGAATCGAACTCATGACTTACGGTTCTAAAAATAAAGGTTTTAACCATTCAATCACGTGTAGTAAATTCATAGCTAATTTTGAGAATATTTGGGTCCATTAACCAAATTTTTTTTTTGTAAGGACGAAATTTCAGAAAGCTTAGATTCGTTCTTCTTATTAGGGGATTATGAAAATTATTTTAATATTTCGAACACACACGCACGCACTTAAGTTTTTGCCTACAGGACCCTTTTTTTAAAATAAAATCTTGCATATCTTCCAGTAATTCGAACTAAACTCTTTACGTCCACCCAACCCGACATCATTTCTTTCCTCTCCTAACCTCCTGGGGATCTCTACCAGTTCCTCACCCACTAAGTACCGCTCTGATGCCCATCTAAACGACAAAGAATTACCGGCCACAGCAGTTTCTCTCTCCTCATTTTTCTCTTACACATCAGCCCAGCATCGTCCTAGAGTGCTTTTTCTACGACCTCAGCAACACCCCATTTTTGCTTGTCATACCAAAAACTTCAGCTAACCATACAGTCTTAAACCAATTTTTTTTTGCTTTCGCTTATTACTTACTTGCTTACCATCCTACCTACCTCCTTCCCTTTCTTCTTGCCTTACCGACCCGTCTCCCTCCTTAGTCTCCTTATATATTTATACATAGCCAAGATAGCCCACGTCTGTGTTCTTGCTTAGAAGCCTCTAGTCGGCCATCCGAACAGCTGCCCGACCTTTTGAGAGAAGCAAATACCAGTAGCTTCAACTCACAACTTCTTTCTTTCTTTCTTTCTTTCTTTCTTTCTTTCTTTCTTTCTTTCTTTCTTTCTTTCTTCTTCAGTAGTGATTACTTGAAACCGAGACTTTCTTTTTACGTTCTAAGTACTTTCTTCTTTCCCATATATGAACATTCTATCTATCTATCTATCTATCTATCTATCTATCTATCTATCTATCTATCTATCTATCTGTTCATTATTTAACTCTCTTTCTCTTAATTATCTATCTATCTATCTATCTATCTATCTATCTATCTATCTATCTATCTATCTATCTATGTTTACGTGTTCATATCTATCTATCTATCTATCTATCTATCTATATATCTATCTATCTATCTCTTCATTATTTAATTCTCTATCTTTCTCTTAAATATCTATCTATCTATCTATCTATCTA
>OZ010610.1:71284697-71319697 GCA_963932145.1 Acanthosepion lycidas | reverse complement strand
ACATCAATCAAACTAAATATGTTAGCTTTATCACTGATATTGAGCGCTTTCCAGTAAGTATCGCGCATATATAATATATAAATAATATATATAATAAACTGAGTATATATATATTTTCACATTTCATACAGACACGAACACACATACACACAGATATATATAATTACATCATTATCTGTGTTATAAATGATTACATATTGTGTAAAAGAAATAAACTTTTATTTGAAGTACTGTAAAATATCAGCATTTTAATAAAATCATTTTCATTTCCAGTTACATGTTCTACCCATTTTAGTTGTAGCTGCTGTTGGTATTCATCAAATGATGTGGTTTCTGTTATTTGGTACATTTCTTTATTTGTGATTCTATATCGCCAGTCGACAATGATCTTTGCCGGTCCCGTCAGGATTTTTTGTTAAAAGTCTTTTTTTGAACTTTGATCTTAGAAAGTGGTTTTATACAACTCAGAGTTTAAATCAGGAGTTCGGCTCGCGAAGGATTTTTCTCCGACACGCCAAATAAACCATTGAAAGGAATTAGCAATTTTTATTGAATGTGTTTGTTGTTATCCTGTTATTCATGCAGTAAAAGAATGAACCCTGTTTAAATAATATAATAAATATTGTTCTTCCGTTCAACCTCCAGAACAAGGCAACCTTTTGGATGGAGTTGCCTGAGGTCAAGACAATTTATTATAGTATATTTGATATCATGGCCCTCCTCCGAGACAATGCGTAGCGGTCTGGCCCACTTTCTGCTAAAGTTTATATTTTTGAACGTTTTTGTCGGTATGCATGACATACATAACACAAATGGAATACCCGCTTCTGATAGCAAAAAAAAAAAAAATAAAAACGTCTACAAATAAAAAAAGCCCTAAATAATAAAAGGCCGCAAAATCAATGAAACAACAATTAATTACATAAAATATCAAAACAACCATAATATACTGGCCATATTAAAAAAAAAAAACCTACACAGAATCTGTAAGTCTTTTCTATGTGCCGTGTCCCCTCAGGACGTAGATGATCAAGGTTTTCTATAACTTCTTGTCGTTTATAGCTCTTAGTAAAGTTTGTCTTTTTGCTATATTTTCTAGCCACATTGTATATTATTTATTATTATCTGGTTTCTTCTCTCCCTTCTGGACTTCAATATATCCTGTTAAATTCCAGTTAAGTAGTGTTAAATTCTCCAAGCTTACTTTCCTCAAAGAAATTTCAACTATCTCTTTCTGATTAGAATTGGAAGTGTCCTTTTTATTTCTACATTCCTAAAACTTAGCAGAACCGAAATTCTTCAAAATGGCTATTCGATTAGTCTAAAGGGGTTTCGACATATCCTCCATGCGTTACGTTCCACAAAGAAATCTATTTTTTGTGCATAAAAAAACCCAATAAAAACCATAACACAAGATCTTAACAGTTACTTTCAAAATATGATAAAATACAATGTTATTGGTCCTGATCTGGCATCTCGGATTCATTCCCTTCACCAGCGCCATAACGGAGATTTTCTCTTGTTTTTTCTACAACTATGTTCATGGTAATTGTTCCAGTGATCTATCCTCTTTGGTAGCTAGACTTGATGTATTGAAGAGCAGTACTAGATTGGCGGTAAGGTCTCATCGTTTTCCAGGTGAAATGGCTAAATGCGACCGCAAGTTCTATGCTAACAGTTTCTTCTTTCGCACTTCTCGTTTGTGGAATTCTCTTCCGGCTTGTTGCTTTCCAGTAAACTTTGATCTTCAAAAAATGAAATGCAGCGTCAATCGCTATCTTCTTTCTTTGTAATTCCTGCAATTATGTTTTGCCTCCTTTACTATCACACGTCTTAATGGCTTTATTGCCTTGCTTGGGGTGAAATTAAAATAAAAAAAAAAACAATACGTATTATGGAAACGCCGTTGCCCAGATTCACAAATATATATATATATATATATATATATATATATATATATATATATATATATATATATATATATATATATACATACAATATATATATATATATATATATATATATATATATATATATATATATATATATATACATACAGAGAGAGAGAGAGAGAGAGAGAACGTGATATAGAAAGAGAGAATTTATTTTAACCATGTATGTTTAATTAAATGTCCACTATTAAATTTACTGATATTTAGCACTTATAAGATAAATATAGCATACCATAAAATTTTTATCATATATATATATATATATATATATATATATATATATATATATAGAGAGAGAGAGAGAGAGAGAGAGAGAGAGAGCAATTTGCTGAATTTTCCGATTATCAGCTTAGTACCAAATGTTATATATATATATATATATATATATATATATATATATATATATATATGTATATATATATATATATTCCTCACCAGGAGCATAACTCTGAGTTGTATACTCAATGCAATCATCAGTTACACACGCGCACACACACACACACACACACATATATATATATATATATATATTTGAGGGATGCTGACTTAAACAACAATCAGTTAAGTGACAGATTTCACATTTGTATTGATTCTCTCTCTTTCTCTAATATATATATATATATATGTATATATGTGTATATACATATATATATATATATATATATATATATATATATATATATATATATGTAAATACAAATTTTACTTCCAACATTAAAATAATACTCTACATCTTTACACACACACACAGTCACACGGACACACGCATATATATATATAAAAATTACTAGAAACCTTAAAATAATCTCATACATTCTTTACACACACACACACACACACACACACACATATATATATATATATATATATATATATATATATATATATATATATATATATATATATATGAAATAATATCACTTCATACCCACACGAAGTAATACCTCTCTTTCGAGTAGATGAGGCGTACCCAAAAGGGAAACATTAAGCGGCCTTGAGCAACTTTTTCATGGTAGTGCTGTTAGCTAAACCCACTTCGTGTTACATTCGGTTGTGATGTGGGCGCACAGAAAAATAAGTACACACACACACACATTCATACACACACACACAAACACACATACACACACACATATATATATATATATATATATATATATATATATATATATATATATATATAACGTTAAATGTAAAACAATGATAAAACATATAATAAAAGCCTCATATGTCTTGATAATCTTAGCAGACTACTCGAGACTAAAACCAGCCCAGTACATCTTTTCTTTATGCGTCTGCGTGCAAATGATTTTTTTCCCCATTTTGTGATGATGTCCAGGGAAGGCCAAATTCGTGACTCATCCCCTTACATAAGTAAAGTAAATAAATAGCTACAATATGTCAAATCTTTCTTGAATACGTTCAGCTTTTGTAGACTTGCACAAAGAACGCTCTCAATAGTATTGGCCCGCACCTCTCCTGACGCCATGGTACGTCCCAACCACCCACACACTTTCTAGCAGTTTACCCCTCGACCTATATAAATACCAGTCACTCTCTCCTGCTCTCTATCTCTACCCCATTCTGCTGCTCTTTTCCTCCTCTTCTTCTTCTTCTTCTTCTTCTTCTTCTTCTTCTTCTTCTTCTTCTTCTTCTTCTTCTCACCATGTCCTTTCATGGCGTATGCAATCGCAGCTCTCTCCAACTTCCTTCTGTTGCTCTAATTAACACTTTTGATTGTTTTGCTATACATTCGCTCAATATAATTGTAAGTTACCCGCTATTAACCTCTTTCATTCTTGCCTCCGATATATCCTGTGGGTGCCAAATTCTCCAAGCCCTTTTTCCTTATCATGTTCCCCACAAATTTCAGTTACTTTTTTCCGATTGCTATCATTTGTTTCGTTGTTGTTCCTATTGGGTCGATACCTGGCGGCAATAAACTTCAAATGTAAATTGTTTTTCTGTTTTAAAGTTTCATTTTTAATATTTTCACAGCAAGAAAGGCTGTAAAGCTACTAAGCTTATTGAGTGAGAAAGAAAATCAGAAAAAAAATTAAGCGCATAGAACAATTAAAGAATAGAAATTAAGAATATAACATTTTACATTTTGAAGATCAACTTTGACTGGAAACAAGAGGATGAAATACAGATGACATAAAAAGGACTTCTTAGGGCCGGTTGATATTTTTCCTGTTCTGCTGAAGAAGTGGGGATTATACCAGAAATTTTCATTTAAATTGTGTGTGTATATTCGTTTGTCTCTGCATGTATATTTAATCCTTTGAACCCTGACCACCGCTTTACCGGTGATAGGAAAAATGACTTAATGCCCAGCCACTGGTTGAACGGTGGTAGAGAAAAATGACGTAATGTCCAGCCACCGGTTGAACGGCGGATGAGTAAAATGGCTTAATGCCCAGTCATTGATTGAACAGATGTAGAGAAAAATGACTTAATGACCAGCCACCGGTTGAACGGTGGTAGCGAAACATGACGTAATGCCCAGTCACCGGTTGGACAGTAATTGAGAGAAATGACATAATATCCAGCCTCCGGTTAAACAGTGGTAGAGAAAAATGACGTTATACCCAATCGCCGGTTGAACGGTGGTAGAGGAAAATGACGTAATGCCCAGTCGCCGGTTGAACGTTGGTAGAGGAAAATGACGTAATACCCAATCGCCCGTTGAACGGTGGTAGAGGAAAATGACGTAATACCCAATCGCCGGTTGAACGGTGGTAGAGAAAAATGACGTAATTCCCAGTCGCCGGTTGAACGGTGGTAGAGGAAAATGACGTAATACCCAATCGCCGGTTGAACGGTGGTAGAGAAAATGACGTGATACCTAGTCACCGGTTGAACGGTGGTAGGGGAAAATGACGTAATGCCCAGTCACCGGTTGAACGGTGGTAGAGAAAAAATGACATAGTGCCCAGCCACCGGTTGAACAGTAGGAGAGAAAAATGACGTAATGCCCACTCACCGGTTGAACGGTGGTAAAGTAAAATGACGTAATGTGCAGCCACCGGTTGAACGGTGGGTAAACACTTGTAACTATTTTTATATCTACCGTGAAACATTACTAAGCAATTATTTGCGAATTTCGACTCAGTAACTCTGACAGAAGGATTAAAATTGTTCAAAAAACCTCGACTCAAAGGGTTAATTCAATTAAAGACATTTCAACAACATTTTTAAAACTGGTCTAAAAAATTCGATTTCTTACAAGATAATTCCCGAAAAATCGTAGAATTTTTGGATATTTTTATAAAAATTGACAATACATTCTTAAGTAAAGGGTTCAGTTCAACATTCCAACCAAACTGAGGGCCGGAGCGTACAACGGCCGAAACGTTGTAATAAATATAGCGACAAAGATGAGGACAATAGTCCGAATAATGTAAATAGAATGCATTCTTCATCTTGTCTCCAACTTCATGATTATAATGCTCAGCTCACGGTAGGAGTTGTTCAGACAGAGTAGGAAGAGGAATATATTCTAAATTATTATTTCCAACTCAGTCAAAATGTGTGTGTATCTTTGTGCTCTGGGTATAGTAAATTACACAAACAGATATTAGGTCATCTACACACGGCGCTAATATAAGATGATGCTATACATACGCACCTGTAAGGCCACAGTGTCTGACCCACCGGTAATCAGTTTCTAATATAGACTCTCCTGTAAAGTCAGCCATTGCGCACGTGTACTTTTCGCGGTATTCCCAGCATGCATCAGTAGAAGAAACGAGTGTTGGCCTGCCAAGTAATATCTCGTCATCTTCTAGAGTCGGAAATCAGGGAGGACCATGACCCTGTGCTGTGTTCCACTATAGTATTTTTCGAACCATTGTGCTAAACCCGAGTATTTTATTAGTTTTTTGTCGCAGCTCGAAGAATAGGTAGGGGCAGTTTCTTTCTTCGAATCGATATGCAAAGTTGGTTCGTATTCAGAGATTACTTCTCTTAGAACGGTTTCAAACCAAGGCTATAAACATAGTATGTCCTGCTATTTACATATACCTCCAGGTATGGGTAAATACTTTTTTCTACCTATATTTATAAAACGTTACAAATTAAACTAAGCACACCTGACTATTAAAAGGATGAACAATTTCCGCCGATTCAGACGTCATTCTGTTTTTTTTTTCTTTTCCTTTAAATCCGTGAATTCGTTTTTCTCATGGTAAAACTGGATGAAGCAGTATATAAAATTCAGTATTTTTTTTTTATCCATAACGTTAAATAAGATTATCTTTAAGGTACTCTCCTCGCACTAATTCATCTCAATTTTCATAAAACTTATGAAAATTGAGATGCAGTAGATTCATAAATTCGAGGTGGGTAACGAGACATTGCACCAGCCCTGGTATATATATATATATATATATATATATATATATAGATAGATAGATAGATAGATAGATATAGATATAGATAGATAGATATATAGGAAAATACGAAGATTTTTTTGTCAAAGTCCGTGAATTTGTTTTTCTCATAGAAAAAGCATTATATAAAATTTGCTATTTTATCCATAATGTTGAATATTCTTGCCACACTCATTGACTACATCTTAATTTTCATAAATTTTATGAAACTGAGAGAGTGGATCCATAAAATCAATTGGGGTGGGGTGGGGTGGCACGAGACTTTGTACTGTCCCTAATATATATATATATATATATATATATATATATATATATATATATATATATATATATATATATATGTATATATATGAAGAAAAATATACGGAAAAAAACAAACAAAAATCCTTATATGCAATTATGCTGTTTTAATGTTAATATAATGTCAACGTCAGACGTTTCGGTCTAATAAACCATCTTCAGGACATATTCATCAAATATAATTAACATTATCAATTCAACATGAATATGCCCTGAAGATGGTTTATTAGACCGAAACGTCCGACGTTGATATTATATTAACTTTAAAACAGCATAATTGCATATAAGGATTTATGTTTGGTTTTTCCGTATATTTTTCTTCATACTGTCGGATCTATATCCATATATTTGCTTACATATATATATATATATATATATATATATATATATATATATATATATATATATAGATAGATAGATAGATAGATAGATATAGATATATATAGATATATAGATATATATATATAGAGAGAGATATACATAGATAGATAGATATTAGACAGATAGATAGATACATAGATAGATAGAGAGAGAGAGCGAGAGAGAAAGAGAGAGAGATGAAGTCGATTTTTTCGTCCAAATCCGTGAATTTGTTTTTTTTCGTGGAATAAACACGATATAAAATTCACTGTTTTTTATCCATAATTTTGAATAAAATTATCCTTAACTTGCTCCACTCACTCAATTTTCATAATATTTACGAAAACTGTGATTAGTAGAGTGGATTCATAGATTCGGGCTGGATCACAAGACTTTTGTACCGGTCCTGATGTAAATAGATAGATAGATAGATAGATAGATAGATAGATAGATAGATGTCAAAATGAGATAGATAGATAGATAGATAGATAGATAGAGAGAGAGAGAGATAATGGTCTGAGATAGATAGATAGATAGATAGATAGATAGATGTCAGAATGAGATAGATAGGTAGATAGATAGATAGATAGATAGAGAGAGAGAGAGAGAGAGAGCGATAATGGTCAGAGATAGAGAGACAGAGAGATAGAGAGAGAGAGGGGGTGCGTTAATGGTCAGAGATAGATAGATAGATGTCAGAATGAGATAGATAGATATATATATATAGAGAGAGATAATGGTCAGAGATAGATAGATAGATAGATGTCAGAATGAGATAGATAGATAGATAGATAGAGAGAGAGAGAGAGAGAGAGAGAGAGAGAGAGAGAGAGAGTGGGGAGCGTTAATGGTTAGAGATAGATAGATAGATAGATAGATAGATAGAGAGAGAGCGATAATGGTCAGAGACAGATAGATAGAGAGAGAGAGAGAGGGGGAGCGTTAATGGTCAGAGATAGATAGATAGATAGAGAGAGAGAGAGAGAGAGAGAGCGATAATGGTCAGAGACAGATAGATAGAGAGAGAGAGATAGAGAGGGGGGAGCGTTAATGGTCAGAGATAGATAGATAGATAGAGAGAGAGATATAGCGATAATGGTCAGAGACAGATAGATAGAGAGAGATAGAGAGAGAGAGGGATAGGGGGAGCGTTAATGGTCAGAGATAGATAGATAGATAGATAGATAGAGAGAGAGAGATAGAGAGAGAGAGGGGCGCCTTAATGGTCAGAGATAGATAGATAGATAGATAGATAGATAGTTAGATAGATGCGAACAAAC
Source organism: Acanthosepion lycidas (assembly GCA_963932145.1). Lineage (NCBI taxonomy): Eukaryota > Metazoa > Mollusca > Cephalopoda > Sepiida > Sepiidae > Acanthosepion > Acanthosepion lycidas. Next base: position 71,311,411 of record OZ010610.1, on the reverse strand, counting down.
TGAACTAGATATATAGAGTAATAGGAAAATCTGAACAGACTTAATTTTCGTTCAAATCTGTGAATTTGTTTTGTTCCTGTTAAGTCTGAAAAAACGTACCATATAAATTTCATTTTTTCGAAAATGTTGAATGCATTAAATTATTCAACTTTTTGACAAGAAAATCATACTGCCAGAAAACATTTTTCGTTTTTTTAAGATGGAATGGTCTATTATGTTTCTAATTTGCCTTAGGTTGATGCAAAAATAATGTCGTTTTCTCACATAGTAACATATGTGATAAAACGACATTATTTTTGCACCAACCTAATATTATGAATCATATTTAATTTCAATTTTCTAGTCAAATTCTTCACGTATATTGTGTGTGATTCATTATTGTATATAATTAGGTTACAAAAAATTCTTTGTTTTATATAAATAATACTTTATAAAAATTGAGAGTGGAGGTCCTGTATCCAGATTCAGGAGTGCTTCTGAGACTCTTTTTACCGGCCTTGCGTCGGATCATCCACCAAAGCTAGATTAATCTACCAGAGATTATGGCGGACGATGTCTCTCCAGCGGCTATCGTGAGGTCGTCTCTAATTTGCAAATTGCGGGGATAACTGATAGATTCACCCTTTTGCAAATTAACTGAAATGAATAAATTGCGTTATTATTTACTTTTTTTTCGTATTTTCCAATGAAACATGAGCGAGTTAGTACTTCGTATGTCCATTCCACGAAGTCGACCCTTGCGGATTGACCACAGATTTAAATCAGTAGAGTTTCTATACTACTTTGATTTGTTCACTAGTAAGGCTTGCTGGTGCGTTCGAGCAGCGTTACAATTTTCGTACGCTTTCTTGGAGTAATACCCATCGCAGTCAATGGCCGTAGGACGACTAATCGACAGTCGAGACAATAGTGTCTGGGCGTGATAAAAACCTCATCACGCAATATTTTTCAAGGGTAAACCAATTACATCATACACCCGCAAATACATTCATGATACCGCACACCACTGCAAATTATATAATCTGAAGAAAAATAGAAGTTGATTACTACCTGTCACTCGAGTGGGTGTAACGCTGACCGTAAAGTGAATGAAGGGATACTAAAGCGATTGTTTCACTTAATTTGCACAAGGGAGTAACTCTGATGTGGCGTATTACATGTCATCGCAGGACGTGACAAAGCCAGCGAACTCGGTGCCGATTTGCATGTGGTACAAGGGTGACATTACGGGCACACAGTGGGGATTGAACCCACTCATAGCTGATCTAGCGAGATAAGCTTGCTACTCATTACACCACGTCGAAATACTGAAAATAAGCTGAGTAATGGCGTGAGGAATGATGGGCAGGTCCTCCACCAAAGCTTTTGATTGAATACAACATCGTACCAGTGCACCCACGATGGGCCTGTTTGCGCGAGACTCAATGCCTCGGACGTGGGAGGCAAGGGTCTCGCTGAGAGGCAAAGTTTCGGCGTTGTATAATAGCACAGAGATGACGATGGGGTTGTGAACTTGTAGCTTTTTGGGTCGGAAGATGTCGCGACGCCGCCATAGTAAGAACTATGGATATCAATGGATAGAGGAAGAATTGGAAAAGGAAAGCATTGTTGATAGCCACAAAAAAAAAAGAAAACTGAGGAGAACCAAAATCCTCAACATTTTGAAAGGACATAAAAGAACGAAAGAGAATGAAACTGACTTATGCTTCGTTTCACTGCTGTCTGCATGATTGACCTCCGACAATTGCAAAACTTGTGGTCTAAACAACTGGTGCATGGCAAAATATCTCCAAGTCGACAAAAGATGTATATACATATATATATATATATATATATATATATATATATATATATATATATATATATATATATAGTATATATAAATATATAAATAGAGACAGAGAGAGAGCATTCAACGAATATCATTATATATATATATATATATATATATATATATATATATAAATAAGTATACAGACAAACCTATATACACAGATACACACACACGCGCATATATATATATATATATATATATATATATACAGCAATCAATACATGTAATTATACATTGTATATATACACACGCCCGTGGCCACACACACACACGTGTATATCCAGCACTCCATACATCTAATTATACATTGCACACACACACATAAACACACACACGTAAGTACACACACATTCACACACACACACACACACATATATATATATATATATATATGTATATATATATATATATATATATATATATATATATATACATATATATATATATATATATCCAGCACTCAGTACATGTAATTATACACTATACACACACACATATATCCACTACTCGATATATGTAATGATACATTTTATATATATACATATATATATACACCCCCATATATATATATATATATATATATATATATATATATATAGTATTCAATATGACACGCGCGTTGATCAACCATGTGTAAAGAAGCTCTTCATCACATTTAAAATAATAAGACAGGCATATAAATTCTAAGGCCAAGCGTCATAACTGAAAAAAAAAAACAACTTCGAAAAACACGTCTCATTGACTGGAATTTCATACAATGCTATTTTCACTCGACTGTGACATCACTGGAATTTGCAAGCTGAGGTCTTTTGTGGTTTAGTTAAAAAAAAAAAAAAAGAGCCTCTTTTTTTAATCATTTCACCCCAAGTAAGTTAATAACGCCCCGGCCTGATTGAGAGTGAAAGAGAACGAGAATACATTGATTGCATTAATTAAGAGAAAGGACAACACAAGAACGCGATACAAGATACAGAAGATAGCTATGGAAGTTGCATTTAATCTTTTGAAGATTATAGGTTACAGGAAAAAACGAAAACAAAAAAGAAAAAATCAAACAGGAATTGAGTTCTACAGACGGGAACAAATAATATTAGAACATAACTTATGGTTATATATATATATATATATATATATATATATATATATATATATATATATATATATATATATATATATATGTATGTATACATTAAAGGTATGAGACGTTCTTACCAATGCAGTCGTACGCTTAATTCGTAAAATTCTAGCTATCAATGAGGAGAGTTCGCTAGAACAATTAAAACTGAAATGCTCATAGAAAACGCCAAGTAAATACACGTCACTACGATGGGAAACTGTCCTAAGCCAAGATGAAAGAATTATGACAGTTCCTTTAGATTTTGTTGAAATCTCGAGATATACTGGTTGACCCGAAAGTCTTGTTACTCACTACCTAAAATTAATGAGAACAATAGAAAAACAATTATATATATATATATATATATATATATATATATATATATATATATATATATATATATATATATATATATATATATATATATATAAGCTTCGGGGTGGAATCTCAGACTGACGCCAATTCAGCCAGGTTTCGAACCTAGCTAGAGACAACCTGACGTCTAGTCACACTGATGCGCTGTGATACAGCGAAACAGTCTGCTTGTGAATTACAATATATATATATATATATATATATATATATATATATATATATACATACATATATATATACATACATATATATATATATATGTATGTATATATATATATATATATATATATATATATATATATATATATATATGTCTGTGTGTGTGTGTGTGTGAAAACTGTGTGCATATAAATATAAATAAATATATATATATATAATTATTTATATATCATATGCGCGGTACTTCTTAGAAAGCGCTCATTATCAGAGATAGAGCTAACATATTTGGTTGGATTGATGTGAGTTTGTGACCCTGGGTTTCACGCTTTTCCGATCGACAGACAATTGTCTGACGATCGCAAAATCGTGAAACCCAGAGTCACATACTCAGATCAATCTAACCAAATATATCTATCTATCTATCTATCTATCTATCTATCTATCTATCTATCTATCTATCTATATATGTATATATATATATATATATATATGTATATTTGTATGTATGTATATATATATATATATATATATATATATATATATATATATATATATATATATATATATATATATATATATATGTGTGTGTGTGTGTGTGTGTGTTCAATAATACATGTTCTGGATTAAGTTTATTCACTTTCATTACGCTGTCATACATCGAGAAGTTTAGTACGAACACCATCATTTTCGTGTCAGACAACTAAAATAGAAAATTATATTATGTAGGGGTGATAAGACTTTCGGACCACCTTGCAAATTTGTTTTACATCAGTGGACGTGTTTGCTCCTTTCAGCATCTGATATTCATATATCGAACACGACATTTTAACTATTTACATTGTTCCAACATTTGTCCTCATCTTCATTGCGATGAAATTGTTGATAGTTGCAATATATAGGGTGGTCCGTAAGTCCTGTCACCCCTACCAAAAATGTATAGTACAATAGAACAAAAACTAATACAATAACATAAAGCAAATATACTGGAGTCTGTTTATTCACTTTCAATGACGTTGTCATACATTTTCATGTCAGCCATCTGAAATAGAAAATTAAAATAATAAAGTTGTAATGAATATGGCGGCAAAGATGAGGACAATAGTCCGAATAATGTAAATAGTGTACATAATACCTCATCTCAGAAATATAGACAGATATTGAAAGACCGAAATGTTGTAATAAATATGGCGACAAAGATGAGGACAATAGTCCGAATAATGTAAATAGTGTACATAATACCTCATCTCAGAAATATAGACAGATATTGAAAGACCGAAATGTTGTAATAAATATGGCGACAAAGATGAGGACAATAGTCCGAATAATGTAAATAGTGTGCATAATACCTCATCTCAGAAATATAGACAGATACTGAAAGGCTTAAACGTAATAAATATGGCAACAAAGATGAGGCCAATAGTCCGAATAATGTAAATAGTGTACATAACACCTCATCTTAGAAATATAGACAGATACTGAATAAATGGAAAGTTTGAGTCTTAGATATTACCGGAAATTTGTATGTAACACTAAAAATTGAATTTTGTGCATTAAAAATGAAAGCAAAATCTGATGTCCTGGGTAGTTCTTAAGAAGGTTTAAAAACATTATATTATAGGTTAAAAAAAATCAAATTCTGTTCATCGCTTCCTCGATTGAAAACAGAATAAGTTGTGATCGTTTCAGTTTCGCCCAATACCGCACATTGCAACAAAACCAAAAAACTCGTGTCTTAAATTGCCTCTTCATATTGAGGCTTGCATCAGATTAGAATGAATTTTATCAAACTTGTTAAGGACTGTCAGCTGTCTATAGTCGTTTTGCGATATCATTGGTTACAAACGGTTTCAAAACCTCTAGGTCCCAGCAAGGAACATGTTTCTTCAAACCTTATGGACTGACGCTACAGAATCATAAACGAAGATTTTTCTTAGGACTGTCCCAGTTATGACTCTCACTGAATAGGCCAAAATAATAATTATTTATATACTGGACAGGCACTTAGTGTGGTATCAGTTTGCTATTCCATTATAAAAAAAAGCAAAGTTTTAGGGCATTAAATCGGTAGTTCTTCTCCTTGTTAGAGGTACCCCGCAAGTTTCAAATATACATTCACCGTACCCTGCTGAAGTTCAATGATTCCAACATGAGCCCTGTTGAACCCCTGAGAATAGCCTACCGAAACCCTGGGGGTCGATCGAACCTAGACTAAGAACCTCTGATATAGTCACAATGTTTCGACCAAGTACACTCTGGTCATCATCAGAAACATCTTGATTGGCTAACATGATGTATACTGACAATTATGTATCTCTGAAATGAAATACCAAAAATTCCTTTATATTTACTTCTATGTGTCATGTTCTTTCAGGATGTGAGCGATCTTGGATCTACAATTTTGTAACCCTTAGTAATTTTTGTATTTTTATCCCTACCACTCCCTTTCTATACGTCTCAGAATGTTTAGCTTTGTTATGAAAGGCTCAACGTTTGTCTCTCCTGGCTTTTCGGTGAAGTGATGCAATAAGTTCTGTGTCCAGAAATAAATACTTCTTTTCTTTTCATTAAGTAATCCAAACCCACAATACCGTACCAAAAACTCATTTCATTAAACATTACAGATATTAATAACAGTTTCAGTATGTAAAGTCACTGTAAATTGACCCCCTACATCAATATATGCAGATACCATCTTTTCTACAAATATTTTCAGAGCAGCTGCTCCGACGAGCTTTTTCTTCTCCTGGTACTCCGTCTTCATTGCGCGTTACTAGATTGACAGTTAGGTTCCATCCGTTGATTGTTGAAATAGTTAAATGCAACCGCCGCTTCTACTCGAATAGTTTCTTTTCTCGTACATCTTGCCTGTGGAATTTGCTTTCGTTTACTTGCTTCCCTGATGACTATAATCTTCAAAAATTTAAATTGAACGTTAACCGCTATTTTTTATCTTCTTGAATCCCGTTCATCTTTTGTCCTTTCATCATTCCTCCGTGTACTCAGTCTTTTCTCTCCCTTTGTAACTCCTCTACGTCCTAGTAGCATTCCCGCCTTGCTCGGAGTGAAATGATTAACCGCTTGAGCCCTGAGTACCTTTACCCATCTGCCTGAGCTCCTGAGTCAAAATTCGTAAAGAATTTGTATGTAATACTTCACGGTATATATAAAAATAGTTACAAGTGTTTAAACACCGGTGGTTGGGCATAAATCATTTTTCTTTACCACTGTTTAATCGGAGACTGGGCATTACGTCATTTTTCTCTACCACCGATAAAGCGGTTGGCATGGCTCAAAGAGTTAAAATAAAAAAGATTTTTCTTAAAAGTAAAAACATCATAATCTGGAGTGTTTTTTTATGTCGACAAACACTCCATATTATAATAGTCTTACGCCCAAATTACAATGTCCGGAGCTAACCAACACTGATCCTAGTCAGTACTTAGATGGGAGACCACTTGGTAACAACATCTACTATAAGCATGGATTTGCTGGTGGTGTAATAGATGATCGCCCTCTCTGAATTGTAAATCGGACAGCCGAGTCCCAATTACAGTAATTATATTTTCTCATTAAGTATACTTGTTTCATCCTCATATTAGAGATAAATACATTCTTATTGTTCAAAGTAAAGTCTAACAGGGTTATAAAAACCTCGGAGAATTCCAGTAAGATATCTTTAATCATTTCTAAGATAGAACAATACAAAGCTTAATCTAACAATTGAACAATTTTGCTGTTACAAGATTTGGATAGTTATACTGTTACACTTAGTATATATATATATATATATATATATATATATATATATATATATATATAGTATGATTATATTTAGGTTTCACCGACATAGAGGGACCAGTTAGTAGTATTTGCTCTATCTATATAATAAACTCTAATTGTGTATGTAGGTAGGATGTTCATGAGATAGAGCCTAAATGATACATGTTACCCCAAACAATTCAGAAGCATATTGTATCTTGGACCCCTACCGAGTGCAGTGCCAAATCTAATTAAAATTGAACAAGAAGTTCTTGAGCTAAAACTGTTTTTCTCTTTTTACGGCATTTTTAATAGGAGACTCAGTATTTGTTTTCGATACATTATTAAATAAATAATTTACATAACACAACAAATATTTATATAATTCGCTACACTGCAATGGAACTTTTTCATGTAAAAAAATATCTCGAATGTGTAGCAACTACTTGATAACTGAAGAGGTTATGTGAGTGTGTCCTTGTAAAACTAGCCTGTTTGGCCAGAATATTGGGTCACATGACAAGATGTTAAGTAAATAGATGCATGCTGGCTTGCAGCTTCTATGTATTTTGAAATAAATATGAGGATGAAACAAGTATACTTAATGAGAAAATATAATTACTATTTTGAAAAAGATACCGTGGAAATATAAAACTAAGTGCACAAAAAGGAGGCATCCTTACTTTATATTATTCCAATAAATATGAATCTTCCTAAACAGAGGATAGCTATTTTTGTAATGGAATTCGCCTTTGAAAATTATAATATGGTAAATACTAAAATAGCCGAATTTAATGTGGGGTATCCGACCCCGTAGGCTCGACCCAAAATTTTCCCTAGATCACGTATAATAAAAGGATCGAGTAGCTATTACCCCGAGACGAGAATCTGCCCGATATAGCCACGTATTGGGATCCTCTCTGCTCGGAGGCAGAGAGTTTGACCAGCACAGCCGGAAAAGAATCTCCAACTGCAGGATATCTACCATCCACCTCACACGGTCAGATGTAGCATAAGGCCGAATTTAATGTGGGGTATCCGAGCCCGTAGGCACGGCAAAAACTTCCCCACAGTCCCCGTATACTTTGCTCTTCGACTTAGCCACGTCTGTGGAATCATTTCAGAGGCAGAGAGTTTGACCACCACAGTTGGAAACAAATCTCCAACTACAGACCAACATACAGTATTTACTACTGTATTTATGTGAATGGAGACTTACCCATTATTGTCCGTAGGTATGCGACAACACATCATTTGCACTCAAAATCACTATCTTCAAAGAACAAAGCCAGCAAAACATGGCATTCACAGAAGAACGAAGACATAACTCATTGAATATTTACTGGCAGAGTTCGTTCCTCAAATATTTGATGACAGTAACACACGCATGATAAACTACATTATATACGACAACACCGTCCCGAAGGACTTTAGTGCCGTGTTTTAAGAGCCTTTTTATATCAATATCAGATGGCTTATCGATATTTGAACCAGTTGCACACAAAATCACATCATGAAGGAACACGGCACACAGAAGAAAAATATAGGAATTTTTAAGTATTTCATTTCAGTGATGAGTAATCGTCAATATACATCAGATCAGCTAATCAAGATGTTTCAGATGATAACCAGATATATACGAACAGAGTGAATGTATATATATATATATATATATATATATATATATATATATATATATATATATATATATGGAGTGAGAGAGAGAGATGAACGCACTGGGATAGATAGATAGATAGATAGATAGATAGATAGATAGATAGATAGATAGATAATGAACGTACTAAGATAGATAGATAGATAGATAGATAGATAGATAGATAATGAACGGACTAAGATAGATAGATAGATAGATAGATAGATAGATGAACGGATTAAGATAGATAGTTAGATAGATGAACGGATTAAGATAGATAGATAGATGAACGGATTAAGATAGATAGATAGATAGATAGATAGATAGATGAAAGGATTAAGATAGATGGATAGATAGATGAACGGATTAAGATAGATAGATAGATAGATAGATAGATGAACGGATTAAGATAGATAGATAGATAGATAGATAGATAGATAGTTACGAACAAAGTCAAATAGATATATACTGAGAGAGGGGCATAGATACAAAGAAATCCAAGGAAACATGACTTACACACAAAAACAAAAATTAATATTTGCTGCAAATCCATGTGACTTTTGAGGTTGCTTTTCAGAGACGAGTTCATAAATGCGCGGCTTCACCTTGCCAATTGCTACTCTCATATCATTTTCGCTACAAAATCTGTTGATTTTCTTCGTTTTCATGTCTACCATTCTGGAAAAAAGATTGCTCGCAATAATACGCTGTAACCGTCAGCATGATTATCTCAAGGTGTTTCTTAGCAATAAAAGGGTACGCTACGATTTGGTGACACGAAAACACCGAGAGCGTCGTTGTTTGGACAGTTGCGGTTGACCGTAGCTCTGCTGTGGTTCAAATGATTCCGTCAAGGTATTCATCCTTGACATGACTTGACCCTCGCCGAACCCCTGAGAATAACTCATCAGATCCCTGGGGTTCGATCGAACTCAGGTTAAGAACCACTGCATACATCTGTATGTTTCGGATTAAAACTGGAACAATGCTAAGCCTATGTTATTCTGGAATTGTTAATTTATTAATCGTCCTGAAATCTGTTGTTTGTTACTCGGAGGCTAATATTACTTGAATGGAAAGGCCCTTAGTGTGGTATCAGTTTGCAATTCCATTTAAAACAAAACAAAAAAAAAAGCTAAGTTTTTGAGCATTAAATCGGTAGTTCTTCTCCTTGTTAGAGGTACCCCGCAAGTTTCAAATATGCATTCACCGTACCCTGCTGAAGTTCAATGATTCCAACATTGACAAGTCTTGAGCTCTGTTGAATCCGTGAAAATAGCCTACCGAAACCCTGGGGGTCGATCGAACCTAGACAAAGAACCTCTTATATAGACACAATGTTTCGACCAAGTACACTCTGGTCATCATCAGAAAAATCTTGATTGGCTAACATGATGTATACTGACAATTATGTATCTCTGAAATGAAATAACTAAAATTCCTTTACATTTTCTTCTATGTGTCATGTTCTTTCAGGACGTGAGCGATCTTGGATCTACAATTTTGTAACCCTTAGTAATTTTTGTATTTTTATCCCTACCACTTCTCAGTTATTGTGCAAAATTTTGTGCCGTCAGTTTAACGATCAATACAAAGTCTAATCAAAATGTATCGGAATTAGGGCTATAAAAAGAAAATATAGAACACTGAATGAAACAAATGTTTTGGATTAAAACTGGAACAATGGTAAGACTATGTCATTCTGGATTTGTTAATTTATTAATCGTTCTGAAATCTCTTGTTTGATAATATAACGTCTATTATTGAAAAAATATTTATATATATATATTTTCATAGTAAAAAATATCAACAATACATTTTCATAGTAAAGAAATATTAGCAATACATTTTCAGAATCAAAAAAAATATCAGCAATATATTTTCAAAGTAAAAAAAATATCAGAAAAAACATTTTGAAAGTAAAAAAATATTAGCAATACATTTAAAAAATATCAACAATAGATTTTGAAAGTCAAAAAAAATATTAGCAATACACTTTCAAAGTTAAAAAAATCTTAGCAATAGACTTTCAAAGTCAAAAAAAATATTAGCAATACATTTTCAAAGTAAAAAAAAATATTAGCAATACACTTTCAAAGTCAAAAATATATCAGCAATACATTTTCATAGTAAAAAATATCAACAATACATTTTCAAAGTAAAAAAAATATCAACAATACATTTTCAAAGTCAAAAAAAATATTAGCAATACACTTTCAAAGTAAAAAAAAATATTAGCAAAACACTTTCAAAGTCAAAAAAATATTAACAATACACTTTCAAAGTAAAAAAAAATATCAGCAATACATTTTCATAGTAAAAAATATTAGCAATACATTTTCAAAGTAAAAAAAATATCAACAATACATTTTCAAAGTCAAAAAAAATATTAGCAATAGACATTCAAAGTCAAAAAAAATATTAGCAATACACTTTCAAAGTCAAAAAAAATATTAGCAATACATTTTCGTAGTAAAAAATATTAGCAATACATTTTCAAAGTAAAAAAAAATATCAACAATACATTTTCAAAGTCAAAAAAAATATTAGCAATACACTTTCAAAGTCAAAAAAAATATTAGCAATACACTTTAAAAGTCAAAAAAAAATATCAACGATACATTTTCATAGTAAAAAATATTAGCAAAACATTTTAATAGTAAAAAATATCAACAATACATTTTCAAAGTCAAAAAAATATTAGCAATACACTTTCAAAGTCAAAAAAATATTAGCAATACACTTTCAAAGTCAAAAAATATTAGCAATACATTTTCAAAGTCAAAAAATATTAGCAATAACTTTCAAAGTTAAAACAAATATTAGCAATTCACTTTCAAAGTCAAAAAATATTAGCAATACACTTTCAAAGTCAAAAAAAATATCAGCAATACATTTTCATTGTAAAAAATATCAACAATACATTTTCAAAGTAAAAAAAATATCAATAATACATTTTCAAAGTCAAAGAAATATTAGCAATACACTTTCAAAGTCAAAAAATATTAGCAATACACTTTCAAAGTCAAAAAAAATATTAGCAATACACTTTCAAATTCAAAAAAATATTAGCAATACATTTTCATAGTAAAAAATATTAGCAATACATTTTCAAAGTAAAAAAAATATCAACAATACATTTTCAAAGTCAAAAATTTATTACCAATACACTTTCAAAGTCAAAAAAAATATTAGCAATACACTTTCAAAGTCAAAATACTATTAGCAATACATTTTCAAAGTCAAAAAAAATATTAGCAATACACTTTCAAAGTCAAAAAAATATTAGCTATACACTTTCAAAGTAAAAAAAAAATATTAGCTATACACTTTCAAAGTAAAAAAAATATCAGCAATACATTTTCATAGTAAAAAATATCAACAATACGGTTTCAAAGTAAAAAAACATATTAGCAATACACTTTCAAAGTTAGGAAAAATATTAGCAATACACTTTCAAAGTCAAAAAATATTAGCAATACATTTTCAAAGTCAAAACAAATATTAGCAATACATTTTCAAAGTCAAAAAAAAATGTTAGCAATACACTTTCAAAGTCAAAAAAAATATTAGCAATACTCTTTCAAAGTCAAAAAAATGTTAGCTATACACTTTCAAAGTCAAAAAAAAATATTAGCAATACACTTTCAAAGTAAAAAAATATCAGCAATACATTTTCAAAGTCAAAAAATATTAGCAATAACTTTCAAAGTCAAAAAATATTAGCAATACATTTTCAAAGTCAAAAAAATTATTAACAATACACTTTCAAAGTCAAAAAAATGTTAGCTATACACTTTCAAAGTCGAAAAAAATATTAGCAATACACTTTCAAAGTAAAAAAATATCAGCAATACATTTTCGTAGTAAAAAATATCAACAATACATTTTCGAAGTAAAAAAAAATATCAACAATACATTTTCAAAGTCAAAAAACATATTAGCAATACACTTTCAAAGTCAAAAAAATATTAGCAATACACTTTCAAAGTCAAAAAAATATTAGCAATACATTTTCAATGTCAAAAAACATATTAGCAATACACTTTCAAAGTCAAAAAAAATATCACCAATACATTTTCATAGTAAAAAATATCAACAATACATTTTCAAGTAAAAAAAAATATCAACAATACATTTTCAAAGTCAAAAATATATTAGCAATACATTTTCAGTCAAAAAAATATTAGCAATACACTTTCAAAGTCAAAAAAAATATTAGCAATACATTTTCAAAGTAAAAAAAATATTAGCAATACACTTTCAAAGTCAAAAAAATATTAGCAATACATTTTTAAAGTCAAAAAAAGTATCAGCAATACATTTTCAAAGTAAAAAAATATCAACAATACATTTTCAAAGTCAAAAAAAATATTAGCAATACATTTTCAAAGTCAAAAAAAATATTAGCAATACATTTTCAAAGTCAAAAAAAATATTAGCAATACACTTTCAAAGTCAAAAAAAATATTAGCAATACATTTTCAAAATAAAAAAAATATCAGCAATATATTTTCAAAGTAAAAGGAAAATGAGCAGAAAGACATTTTTGAACAAAATTTACCAAAGCTCACAAGAAAATTAAATTTCATCATTAAAGGCACGATAAGGAGTTGATATGTCGTAAACCAAAACCAAACTTTACGACATTCGTCAACTTCTATAACTAAAATGGAAGGTAAATCGAAGAGAAAATAATGGCATAATTAAGATGTTGATATTCCACACGATTTCAAACAAAATGTTAGGAAGTAAACCTCCACCAATACCAGAAATAACGATACCAACTACTAAACTCGTAAAACTTATTTTCTTCAGAAAATATTTAAAGAGGAAGATTATATAAATTCCAGTCGAAAGTGGCACGGTCAGTGCAAGCCGAATATTTCCATATAAGGAAGGCGCTAATATTTCCATGACCTTTATCGGCACTTTTATTTCTTTTAATCATTTAACCCCAAAGCAAGACAATAAAGCCACTAGGACTTAAGGGTTTACCGAGCGTTAGAGAATATGAGAAAATATACTGTTAAGGAGAAAAGACAATAAAAAGAATTAAGAAGACAGAAGATAAAGACTGACCTTGCATTTAAATTTTTGAGAATCAAAGGCAATAAAGCCACTAGGATGCAAGAGGTTACTGAGTGTTAGAGAATATGAGAAAAAACTACTATTAAGAAGAGAGGACAATAAAAGAAAAAGAATTAAGAAAACAGAAGATAGCGATTGGCATTACATTTATATTTTTGAAGTTCAAAGTTAACTGGAAAGCATCGACCTGGAAGAGAGTTCCACAAGCGAGAATTGCGAGAAAAGAGAATGTTAAAACAGAACTGGTTTCTATTTTTATTTTTGTTAAACTTATTTTAAACATTACACTAAGCCAAGATGTTTTTTTTTAATGCGAAACGTAGCTTTGTTATTTAATAATTGTATATTATAATTTTGTCACAAAGGTACCGATATTAAAATCCTTGTGAGGTTTTAACACATGACTCGGTGGCAAGGAACTGGGAGACTGGTTCGCTATTTATTGCTCTTGCCGAGGTGCCCCGTTTTTTTTTTTTCTTTATTATTTAGTTAGTTATTTGTTTTATATTTGCCCTCATTCTTTCAGAGGTATCTCTCACTCAGCGCTTTAACTATATGTTGAAAAGTGCTGAAAGGAATCTAGTCCCCAGTAGACAACATTTAGTCGAGATGCAGCCGCTGGATCACGGCTTTGTGTAGTCGGATATTTTTTCTCGTTTTAGTGTTTTCAAACAAAGCTCGATTTATTTAACCGCCCCGTTTTATTAACAGAGAGTTCGCATCGCATGACAAAAAATAAATAAATAAATACATAAATAAAATAAAATAAAATAAAAATAAAAACTCTACAATCATTAGCAATGTTGAAAACAACGATTGTCTACAGTCCGACCAATTTATTCCACTGATCCAAAAATTTCATGGTCCGGTATTATTTTTTTTATTCAGTGGTCGTTAATTTGTTCAGCGGCTATAAGGGTGGCGCCATATGTTGTTTCCATAGCAGCAGACAGCAGCAGAGTGTTTTTGTAATACGGTCTTCTTCATCTCTATCTATAAAAGGCAGGATGCGTGTGTGTGTGTGTAACGAATGCACGGTCGCAATTTTCGACGGATTTACACCAAAATTTACATGCACATGCTCCAAGTTAGCGAAAAGACCAAGACCGACTTTGCATTTCCCAAATCCCATCGATAGTAGAAATAATCGAATTTTTTAGGCTTCTACGGCAGTTTTCATGTAGTTTGGGGCCATTTTGTACTGGCCAGAGTGAGAGCCTATAGCTGGATGCCGTGAATAGACAGGAAGATTCTATTGGCCAGCGTGAGAGCCAACAGCTGACTGACACGAATGTTAAATAGCATACTAGTATGCCAAAAAAAAAAAAAAAGAAAAAATCGATAGCTGCATTCGTCACAAGTGGTAAAAAATTAAATCTGCATGGCACTTTACTCCAATTGGCTCATTCGCTTGCTTAAACTCAACGTTGATTCTGATTCCGTAGAACTGGGTTAGGTGTGAAAAAGTATTTGTTGTTAACATTCTTTGTTCATTCGGTTTTTCCAGTTACGAGTCCTTTTTTTAAAGCTGATCGTTTTGTGTTCATTTGTTTAGTTCTTTTTTTCGTAACAGATTTAATGTTTAGTATAGAGCTTAGAAAAAATTCGCAGTGTGAGATAGGCAAGAAGTAAGGCATGTAGCAACATCAGCACGGCGAAGGACATTCCTTTAAAGGCAAGGAAAGGCAAAAATATTTTAGGTGAAGTGATAGCGATTGCTGTATGAGTCGTACGATTTTTGAATCAAGCACGGGCAACGCCGGGCCATGCTGCTAGGTTTTTATATATAGCTCCATATTTATCCACTTAAGATATTATAAATATATTAATTTTTGCTTATATGACTATTTTAGCGTTTGAATTCCAAGAAACAATAAAAACCTGTTTCGGAAGCATTAACGATTTCTTTAATTTAATTATTGTCCTAACTTCGATAGCTGTTGTATACTCATTTCCTTCCCAACCAGAGACTTAAGGTCAGAAATGCCAGTCAATATCTCTGAGGTAGACGTTGGTTATATCCAGTGACTAGACCCAAAGAGTTGTGAGTTCGATACCAGGCTACAGAAATGGTTTACAAAAAAAAAAAAAAAAAAAGAAAACTGGGAGAGTTGAGAAATAGCTGAGACATCCGGAAGAGGCATGGTACCTGGAACGAGAACAATCTAACCCAATAACCGCAATAAAAGGTTCGGTTCGATATTCCAATTACCCGAAGAAGGCGGGAGCGTATAACGGCCGAAACGTTGTGAATATGGTAATAAAGATGAGAATAACATTCCGAATAATGGAAATAATGCAAATAGTCAGAAATGGCACCTTGTCAATTTTCCATTGGATATTTTTGTAAAAAGAAATATAAATAAAACATCACAAGTGCGCGCACAGCGTAATTAATGAAGCCCTACCTAATCTATAAGTGCTAACTGAGAACAGATATTGGTATTTCTCTAAGGCATGGCCTACCAGGGATTTTCTTCAATGAGTCTCTCAGAACGTTTTCTGATAAATCCGAGGGCTCCAGTTTTTAGGGAATATTTTTCAAAGATACATTATAGTCTGCAGGAAATGCCATGAGAACAAGAAAGCCTGTCATTATGGTTTTTGATCACTATTTCTGGGTTTTGGTGGTGTTCATACCATTTTCTTGTAGTTTAATTCCGAAAAATCTTACAATACTGATAAGTTTTATGTTCAGTGGATGCTAACACTGTGTAATCTGATACAAGATGTTCAATTGATTCTCAAGATTCAACACATAATTTTTCAGTTTGTTTATTTGGTAATTTCTAGTTAGCAAGCATTGGTCTTATGCAGCAAGAATATAACCTTCGTTTTTAGAGTATTGACCATGAAGACGTTTATCTTGGAATTGTTTCTGTGTTTGGTCAATTGGACTGTCTTTTATCTTCTTTTTAGGCTCATTGCCTCTGCAGTTGGTATGGTTTATTTGCACTTCTTCACACACTTGAAATTTCCTTTTGAATTTGTTGAGTCCTTAATTGCCAAATAAAGTTCCTTGTTTCCTAATACAGTCTTTTGTAGTTTCTAGATATTTAAAACTGATTTTCGTTGTTTTGTAAGACAGTTCTAGTGGAAATAATCCTCTGCCTCTTTCGGATCGGAACAAATACAAAGGGTCAACATCAACCTTAGGATGATGTATGCAATGTTAAATTAGAAGCTTTTTTCGTTTTGACATCAATTTGCTTAATGTTAGCTATTGTCCAATTAAGGATGTTGAAATTGTATTCCATCACTGGGACAGTCAAAGTCAAATTGTCCTGCTTTGTGAATTCCAATCGGTATATATACCCACCTGTAGAATTAGTTTGTTGCTTTCTACTTCATTTAGGTATGGCGCATCCCGTCTCCTTCGCTGATTTTAAGTTATTTATGAACTTCTAGTCTTTTAATCTTTGTGACAGAATAAACTTTATAATTAACGGGCACGTGTATCTGAGTAGACATTTCTACGGTTTTAAGCTGTGAAATTAATTCATCACAACGCTTTACTCACCTGAATAAGCCTGGAGTACACAACGGCCGAAATATTGCTATAATAACAACAAATATGAGGACATTAGTTCAAATGTTAATGATAAAAATAATGAAAATAATGTCTACCGTCCTAGCGATCGAAAATCTTAAGAAGTACATATACATTTTTTTTTGTTTTTAGACATTAGTTTCATTGATAAAAAAAAAAAAAAAAACAAGCATAGATATATATGTGTACCTACTATAGATGACGATTATAGTAATAAAATAGAAATATTCAATGAATATCTACCCGCCTAGCTATCAAAAGTGTATAAATATATTTATGGGATAAATTTCTCAATATAAGTGCTCTGTCTTTCTCTCTCTCTCTCTCTCTCTCTCTCTCTATATATATATATATATATATATATATATATATATATATATATATATATATATAAAGAAATACTGTTTTAAGTTGTGCTATATTTATGAGATTAAGTGCTCATTATGTGTGCTCTATTTCTCTCTCCCTCTTTGTCTATATATATATATATATATATATATATATATATATATACATGTAAGCAAATATATGGCTATAGATTCGACAGTATGAAGAAAAATATACGGAAAAACAAACAAAAATCCTTATATGTAATAATGCTCTAATGGTCTTTGTCATGTTGAATTGATAATGTTAATTATATTTTATGAATATGTCCTGAAGATGGTTTATTAGACCGAAACGTCCGACGTTGACATTATATTAACATTAAAACAGAATTATTGCATATAAGTATTTTTGTTTGTTTTTTCCGTATATTTTTCTTCATATATATATATATATATATATATATATATATATATAAAGTTATATATATATAAGTGTATGAGATAAATTTCTCAATATATGTGCTCTCTCTCTCTCTCTCTCTATATATATATATATATATATATATATAGATAGATAGATAGATAGATAGATAGATAGATAGATAGATAGAAAGATAGATAGATAGATAGATAGATAGATAGTAAAGAAAGCTTTATGCCGGTATTTGAGCGATACGTTACACGAAAGTCAATCGCAATATATGTATGACCCTAGCAGGAGTAAAAAGTAACATCCAAGTAGCCCGTATTTGAGTGATGCGTTTTGGATTGATAATTCTGCAGTAGAAATATCTCCCTATCTTTTCTAACTTCTAACAGATCTCGCACGTGTGCCTAAAGCTTGCCCTATCAGCTCACTAGTTGAACAGTCACAAGTTATCCACCATTTTAGGATGAAAATACGCTTAGATTAGATGAGGTTCGTTACCTAACCGCTAGCTCATTTTCTTATCTCAAAACATCATATATATATATATATATATATATATATATATATATATATATATATATCATTATTTCCTTACGGGTACAGCATTTTATTATGGAAAAAAAAAACAGCAAGACGATCTTTACCATTCATGACTGAAAAAAATGACACACCCGACCGTTTTCGCCCTCACTCAACAGAGATGAAATGGAGGGAAGTCTAAATGTTACAATATAAAATATAAAAGATAAGAAGCATATAATGAAATAAAGGCTGAACAATCAAATGAAAATAATGTCAAGCCCTAACAGACATTCCCTCTGTTTACAGAGGGAGGGCTGTCTATGACCTAACATAGATCGTTTGCAATGCCTTTAAATATAAAAAATAGAATGAGCAGAACTAAGGATGTAGGAAGAGTCCAAGCTGAAATTGCTGACACAGCTTATATAGCTTATATATATATATATATGACACAGCTTATATATATATATATATATATATATATATATATATATATATATATATATATATATATATATATATATATGTATTATCTAATTCTATTCCAGAAGGATGTTAGGAACATTCATGACAATGTATTAAAATATCTGCTGTGACTCTTTTACTCTTTTAGGCGTTCATCAATCTAAATTTTGCCTGTTGGATTTTTTTTACGGTTTATCAACCATTCTTTGTTTACCTTCCAAATTCCCCTTGCTAGCATGCTCATCTTGAAACCACTTTAGCATGCTCCATTTGTGACAACTCTGGCGAAATTTAATAAGCATAAAAATAAATCTATCTATCTATCTATCTATCTATCTATCTATCTATATATATATATATATATATATATATATATATATATATATATATATATATTCGTGTTTGCTGTTTTTATTTCTTTTGTTGTTTATTTTAACGAAACATAATCGGATGAGTAATTTTTGACGCTTTTATTTCTCTTATAATTTCCAAACAAAGAACTCGTTTCTAATAGCCTCCTTTCCAGGTGTTTTTCAAAATTATTTTTAAGGTTTAATTTAATTGCCTTTTTCAAGAAAAAATCCACCCCACCAAAAAAAAAAAAACTTTTAAAACAAATAAACAAAAATTGTTTGTTTTGTGTAAAAAGTTTGATAACAAACTGAATTATTAGTGAATATTTCCAGTTACAAATATTTTAATCTCATTTGGCCAAGTTTTAGATGCCTATTCATAGGCTGATATTTTTTCAAAACATTTTTTTTAAGCCGGAGAAAAGGGAATAAAAGTATACATTATCAAGTAAATAAGCGATAAAACCCCGACAATTCACAGTACACGCTCTGCAAGACACATGTAAATCGCATTAGGCTTTTCAAGCACCATATTTAGAGCAAAGAGCAAAGGTAGTGACATTCTTTGTTTATGCCTTTATAAAACAATAGAGGGACACGTGTTTTAGTCTTCACATGGTTGGTGAATATTCAGTTCTTAGCCTCGTTCTCATTCAACACTGCTATGCTTTTTTTTAAAGAATCATTTTCTCCAACCAAGACGATAAAGCCACTAAGACTCAAGGGATGTGAAAAATCTGACAGAAAAAATTACTATTAAGGAAAAAGGACAGGAATTACAAAAACGCAAGACGAAATATCAACAGAAAAACATATATATTCGATACTCCCCGTCGAATTCGACGCATGAGGGTCAAGCAGATCAGTTCCTAGGAAACCACAGCCAGACACCAGCACATATGATTTAATTATAGTGAAGGTTTCGGGCAGAACTATCCACACTTTTTGAATGGCCGAATACAGAGACCTGGTGCACTACCTGCCACAATCGACTCTCCGCAGTTTTTGAATTTAGAGTTTTCCTTCTCCAAGATCAGTTGCTATCCAAGGCTATAGAACCCAGTCTGTCCTGTTATTCACCCATAGCTGGAGGGAGAAGAAGAGGATTCACACCTTTCCCAAGGGTATTAGCACGTAAGTGAATGTAACTGGATTCGACTGGATTTCGAACTCGGCTCTCCGATTCCTCAATCCAAGCCGCTACCCATTACTCCACCGCATATGGCTATAAGGCTTTCGTCAGTATGTGTGCCGATTACGCGTCTGTAAAGACATAAAAGCGGGTTCGAATCATATGTGCACCTGTTTTCTAACAGTAGCTAACTCCCACCCCCAACAACCCCAAAAGGATCCTTCCCGTTGTAGTAGATACTGCTGTTCCATACTGGAGGTCTTCTCGCCTCCCTTGCATCCCCACCCGTCTCCAACTTTGCGTGACATCTGTTACATTGCTATGTTATGACCGGCTATGATTAGCTTAGACAAGCTATGACCAGATTAGACAGGGCTATGACTAGCTAAGATGAGCTTAGCAACCTAAGACCAGCGGCCCGAGTGTTTCCACGTTAAAAAACAAACTTGTATCACAACCTAACTCAGTGAGGGGGGAGTTAAGGTAAATCCTTCGTATTACCGTTTCTGTGTCATCACCTCATATCTGATTGATTTGTTGTTTCTGTTTAGTGATAGTCAACCTCTATAGTTTATTTACTGCCGAAATCTAAATTGTACGGAATTTTATTCGATGTTTTGGAAATAATAATAGTTTAGTGATATAAGTCTTACTCATTAATCCATAGCTGGGAGAAGAGGTGTATTCTTATCTTTCCCAATGGGATTTGCACGTAAATGAATATAACTAAACCAACAACCAGTATAAACTGATCCCACACATAATGGCTACACGAGATTTGCTACTTACAGCTGATCAGTATTTCATTGATTGCTTGATTCGACTTTTACGCTTATCAATCCTCTATAGGTTATTTATTGCCGGAAACTATTTTTAGATTGTAAGAATTGGGTTGGAGGAGTAACAATGATTTAGTGATGCAAGTCTTGCTAATTAATCCATAGATAGGGGAGAAAAGAGGCATTCCTACTTAATCAGATTTTCATGAACAAACAATAAATTATGATGTGGGCATAAAGTGGGAGATCAATTTTAAATATAAACTGATCCCTCACATAGTTGCCACGGTTGTTTCTACATACAGTTGATCAGTATTTCATTGATTGATTGATTTTGCGACTTATCAACCCTTTGCAGGTTATTTAAAGGCAGGGAATATTTTTATATTGTAAGATATTTTTTTTAGATAATACTGATTTAGAGAAGTGGTTTTATACCTTCCCCAAGGGTATTTGAGCGTAATTGTATATAACGAACCCAACTGGAATTGGAACTTAGCCCTCCGATTAACAATCCCTTATCCATATCATCACCCAGACATCTAAGCTTACAGATAACAATGGTCTTAGTTATACAAGTCCTACAAAATATTCCATAAGCGTAAGGAGCAAGAGGTGCATTCATATCATTACCAAAAATATTACCGATTCCGGGGTTCTTCTTCCGGATTCTTTCGAAGGAATTGGCAGAAGAGGAGAAGAGTTTACCTACCCTCCGTCGGAGTAGGTACTGCTGTTGTAGTATCTGTTACGGGCCGTTGCGTGACATCTGTTACGTAGCGGTGGTATAACCAGCTTTGATTAGCTTAGACAGGCTCTGCCCAGCTTAGACAATCTATGACCAGCTCAGACAAACTTAGAGAAGCTAAGACCAGCGGCCCGAGTGGGAACACTCGGGTCCCCCACGTTAAAAAAACCGACTTTGTTTTGTTAAGTTAAATCTCTGACATGTTTACCAACACTAGTTACATCCGGGTTTTTCCCGTAAGCAACAGGATAGTTTCGCATGTTTAGATTTGTTTTTCTTTAATCGCTATCACCTATGCAAGGCTGCAAAGCCACTAAGACACAAGGATTTACAGGGCGTGGAAGAATTAGGAACAGAAACATTAATATTGAACGGGAAGAGAAAAGAGTAGTCAGGAGGACAGTAGATAGCGATTGACATTGCATTTCAATTTTTTCAGATTAAAGTTGACTGGAAACCATGGAGCCGGGAGGAAGTTGCACAAGCGAGAAGTGCGAGGAAAGAAACTGTCAACATAGAACTTACGGTTATTTCTTGTCAGCTCAACTGTAAATTGATGAGATCTCGTCGCCAGTCTATTATTGCGCTTAAATTCATGGAGTCTAGGTACCGTAGCGAAGAGCTCATCCAGACAATACTGGCCACACGACAACTGGTCACGCTCATCGTCTTTGCAAGATGTCTGATGCTCTTAAAAGCCGGGGAAACCAGCAGTCGGCAGTTGACGAGACACGGTATATTGCGATGTCGGTTACGTGGTCAGTTTCTGTTCCTCAGGTTGTTGAGATTTCTGAGGCAAAGTTATTCTTGTTACCTCCCGTCTACTTACCCTCTCTACCTATTACAGCCGCAGTTGTTTGGAGTGCTATCGGTTAGGTTCTTCTCCCAACTTCAACACACTCTTGCCATACTTTAAAACAGAAAAAAACAAACGATATAGGAGCCATTAATATATACAGAAAGAGACGTGACAGCATAGCTTCAACAATAAGCAGAAGCTCAGTAGAAAGCGTCAGTGAATGCTGACAATCGTGAAAAGTAGCAGATAATACGTGTTGATACCACCTAGTTTTAAAGGAATTCTTAGTACAGCCTATATATAAGTTTTTTACCGTTCGATTTTCTCAAGATCAAATAGTACTTAAGTAAACAAGCGAATCTGCATTTTCTAATCGTTTCATTAATTTTGTAAACTAAGTTAACAATATTATTATTTACTTTTCTAGAATTTTTAGTTAAGTATTTTTCTATTATAATCTTTACGTGTAATTTTATAGAAGTTGGCTGTTTTGTCAGATTTGACAAAAACTTTGTCAGACGAATTAATATCCTTTACAACTTGAAAATTAATATGCTTTCCACCTCTGAAAATGATCTTTATGTTTATGGAAAGAGATACAGTTAATTATTTCCAATAAATAATTTTCAAGGCCAAATAACCAATCGATGAATATTGCAGTTTATAACCTTTTAAAAAACTAAACTTCTGCTTCTTTCGAAAAATTGTAATTATGAAGTACTATTTCATCTAGAGAAACTCAAAGGTTAAAAGATTTTATATCGGTAGTACCAAAAATTCCTTTAAAACTAGGTGATATCAACACATATTATCATTTAACAACAATGCGTACTGTAATAGAGCGTCCCTTTCTAAATATTTTTGGTACTTAAAAGAAGTTCCGAAATCTGACGTCATTTATTCCGTTCAAACTGAATTTCTACATGTAATTTAATTTATTAACAGATTATTAATGTTTAACTAAAAACATTATAACATATCACAAATATCCATATTGCGGAAAAAGAAATTTTCGACAATATACGCATTCATGTACATGTAGCTATGGATAATATTATACATTAATTATTAATTTTTTGAATTAATAACTATTTGCGATCAGTGGTTGACATTACTACTATCTGCTGATGTGTTAAAATTTCAGAATAATACAATAATAAAAAATTGAATTTTCATCTCTCTGATACATATCGCGATCTGTTAATAAAAAATTAGATACACTGACCTTGTGCCTATTATTCAACTAAACATGTTTGAATACATATATATATATATATATATATATATATATATATATATATATATATATACGTGTCTGTGTGTGCATATATTTGTGAAAAATACTCAAAATTAATCGGTACAAAACAAATATGTATAAAGAAAAATAACAATATATATATATATATATATATATATATATAATAATAATAATAATAATAAAAAGGCTTAAACACTGATATTTCATGGTCATAATTTATTCCATTGGAATCGTAAATACAGTCCAATTCATCAGACCGACAAATTCAAAAAGAAAACAGAAAAAAACAACTCCGGTAATAAAAAATATCTGTATGTATGTATGTATATATATTTATATATTTTAGATATATGATTGCATATGCATGTGTATATTTACCACTAATAATATCTATCTATCTATCTATCTATCTATCTCTCTCTCTCTCTCTCTCTATATATATATATATATATATATATATATATATATATATATATATATATATATATATATATATATATGTGTGTGTAGCTTTAAGGTATACTATATTTATGTGTTAAAGTGCTCAATATCAGGAATAGAACCTATGTAAATATAAAAGTGAACATTGGAGACAAAACCCAGAGGCGACAGTCTCTTTCATGCTAAATGCAATCGTCAGGCTATGTTGGTTGTGTTTTTGCTCGGCTATTTATATATACAGATCAGTGGTGCATTGTGAGTAGTTTATTGTATTGCATTGTGGGTAGTCTATTTTATTATGCTAACTGTTATATTGGTGAGCGTTAACGGTTTTGTTTGGACTTATTCTGGACCTAGTCAGTGGGAATAATTGTGGATCTGGATGCAGGATTTTTGGCTACTTGCTGTGTGTTTAGTTAACTTTTTTATTTATTATTTTATTGATGTTTGTTATTACTACGTTGTGTTATCTGTGCGTACCTGGTTTGATAATTTGTTTATTATTTACTTAGATTATATACTTATTTATTTGTTTCGAATAATTTATTTTACTTATTGTTGCTTATTTATTTTATGTTATTTGCCTATTTTTGTTTATTCTTCTTCGTTTTTAATCTTCGATTTTTAAGTAACGTAGCAAAAAATTGTTTTTTACTATCTGTATTTTGAGATGAGTTCTCATCGCTTATTTAGTAGTTTGTTTTGCTCTGGTAAGGTAATTAGAGCCATTTTTTTTTCTTCGGGAATAGTTTACAGTTTTTGAATTAATTGTTGTAGCCTGATGTCCTTGTCTTTATTTTCCATGATATATCTGAGATGATTTGATTTTTGTTTTTCATATCCCAGATATATTTAGAAAGCATTGTTGAAATAACTAGATGTAACCGTAAATTCTATTCTCTAAGTTTCTTCTCTCATATTTCTCGCCTGTGGGACTCTCTTTTGGCCTTCAATTATTTAAATGCAGCCTCAATCGCCATTTTCTGTCTTCCGGGAAATTGTTCTTTTATTGTCCTTTTCTCTTCATGAGCTTCTCATTTTCTTTCAATTTAGTTGTATTATCGCCTAAATTTGAGGGGAAACAATTAAAAAAAAAGTTTAGGTGTAGAATCCCTAGACAAAATTATAAGACATTAAATTTTGTATTTACTCATTTTATATATGTTTTGTTTGGGTGGGGGGTGTCAGTGGTAAGTATAGACCAACAGATACAGGAATGGAGGTTTGGAGCATAACATTCTGTTAAGTAAATTTATATCGAAAAGTGATATTTGCTACATATGAGGCAAAAACGAGTCATGGAATGTTAAATTTAACGTATGAAAGGAAATGAGTGCGTTTTAATTATATTCCACAGAACAATTTTCTTACACTTAGAAGATTTACATTGTTTACATATTTGGGAAGTTACAATAACAAACAAAACTAATTTTGTCTTGGACTTTTCCGTCTTATATATATATATATATATATATATATATATATATATATATCAGTAGTGGCGACGTCTGCAACAAAAAAGCAGGCAAAATACGACAAAAAAGCAGGCAAAAATATGACAAAAAGTGATGTTATTTTGACGGAATTTTGTGTTTTAATGTCCCCAAATCCACTTGATATAAATCATTTTTTAAAAAGAGTGTCAAGAGAAGGTTTCACACATAACTTTCATTTCAATGAGATTCCAATGACTGGAATGTTTTTTTTTTTCAGATTCCTTTTGCTCCTAGCAAAAAAAAAAAAAAAAAAAAATCAAAAAAAGGTATGGTATAAAAAATAATTATCCAGAAGTCATCTAAGAATAAATAATTAATTAGGTACCAGTTTTGGTTAACTTCAAACGATCATAAATCAAGAAATAATTAGAGTTAAAACAAATTGGACCAGTTCTTGAATTCTAACACTGTCTCCGTCCTGGG
>OZ010610.1:71257197-71279697 GCA_963932145.1 Acanthosepion lycidas | reverse complement strand
GTTCTGCGTAATCAGAATCAACGTTGAGTTTAAGCAAGCGAATGAGTCAATTGGAGTAAAGTGCAATGCAGATTTAATTTTTCCCACTTGTGACGAATGCAGCTATCGATTTTTTTGCATGCTAGCATGCTAGTTAACATTCGTGTCAGTCAGCTGTTGGCTCTCATGCTGGCCAATAGAATCTTCCTGACTATTCATGGCAGCCAGCTATAGGTTCTCACTTTGGCCAGTAGAAAATGGCCGCAAACTACATGAAAACTGCCGTAGAAGCATGAACAAATAGATTATATCCCCTATCGATGGGAGTTGGGAAATGCAAAGTGGGTCTTGGCCTTCCCGCTAACTTGGAGCATGTGCATGTTAATTTTGGTGCAAATCCGTCGAAAATTGCGGCCATGCATTCGTTAAGCATATACACACATCCTGCGTTTTCTAGATAGAGATTCAAAACCAGGAAGAAGCCATGAAAAGACAACTCTATGATTTTTCTCAGGAGACCATTTCCAACTTTTTTACATCTGTTAAAAATTGTCTCTCTAATTTTCTTACTAAGTAGTTGATGTTCATAACTTTGCCTTTAACTGCGTTAAACTCCCGAAATTTATATCATTTGTTAGGCGTTATCAGTTTATACTATTATTATTGCTATCATTATTATTATTATTATTTCTTCGTCTACCCGTTTTTTCCGTTTTCAAAAGGAGATCTTGCATCATAGGTGTTCTCTATCAAATCTGGAAACCGCAAACAGAACCTTTGGCCGAAAATTTGCAGAACTTCTGAATTGATGGGGCAGTAGACCTAATTCCGATTTTATTTATGTAGCTCTTTAGGTTCGTTGTAATTCCAGTATGATATTTTTAATCATTTCTAAGATATCAAATCCTTTAATAAGGATTCTAAGGAATATGACCGTAATTACGATGGGATCATATTAAAAATAAGGAGATGAAACTTGACTAAATTATTTTACTAGGTAAGTCTTAATGAAAACATGCTGTCAAAATATACGCAACATATATATATATATATATATATATATATATATATATATATATATAGGCATTGAATAATATGGACATATTGTATCTACTTATTTTTATACTAATCTTTTTTTCTGTTGAATAATCAGATTCATAATGTTGAGATGAAATTCGTCAAGGAAAGCGTCATATTGATTTCTAACAAAAGTGATTTCAATCTTTTCTAAAATCATCTTCAGGAGTAAATTACAAAGACAAACATGGTATTGTGACTGCAATGTATATTCATAATTAAAATAGAATGTTCGGGCACATTCCCTTCTTCCGGACGGTTTTCCGTTTTCAACTAGATATCTTACATTATAAGATTTATTACGACCTCAAACAGATCAATCCTTCTCGCAGAATATTTCGATAGGCAGGCAACGCGGACTCCTTAAGCGAAAGGCTTCATATCGATTTCCATAATGTAGCTCTTTATGTTCGTTGGCATTATTTAAACTTTATTTTCTCAGAGCCTGATATTATTACTACCAATAATAGACACATCGATGAGAAGGAATCTTCATTGTTTTTTTTTTCTTTGTTCTTTTTCTGATGTCTAGTAGCCTCAAGAATGCCCTCTTAAATCCCATAAGAACTTCAATGGTCGTTTTCGATCAGATTCTACGCTTTGAGGGTATACACATTCTACTCGACTTCTAGGAAAAAAAAAACAAAAACAAAAAAAAAAAACTTCCTCCATAGGCGCCAACGCTGCTGGGAGCTGACTGAGTGATGGTAACTTTGATGCACTATCATCGAAACACGACTGCAATTATGTAGCGATTTTGATATGTTTTCGATGTAATATCCCAAAATAAAGAAGGTAGTTCTATTTTTTATTGAACCCTTATTTAAATTAAATGTTACGAACATTGGAATTGCACTCAATTCGTTGTCATCTTACTTGTATATATATATATATATATATATATATATATATATATATATGTGTGTGTGTGTGTGTGTGTGTATGTGTGTGTGTGTGCATGTGCGTATATATATATGTGTGTGTGTGTGTTTGTGCATGTGTGTGTATATATATATATATTTGTTTGTGTGTGTGTGCATGTGTATATATATACACACACACACACACACACACATATATATATATATATATATATATATATATATATATATGTGTGTGTGTGTGTGTGTGTGTGCCTGTATATATATATATATATATATATATATATATATATATATATATATATATATATATATATATATATATGAATGGATGAATAAAGGTAAAATGTGAATTTTTTAAGATCCGCCGCTTTTCGTCCTCTGAGGGACTTTTTCAAGGGGAATGCATTTGCCTTGATAATGTCCCCCAAAGGACAAAACGCGTCGGTTAAAATAAGTTTTCATTTTGTCTGTATTCGTGTTGTTCTTTTACAAATATACACTATCTAAAATGTCATATATATATATGTAGGTCACACATTTTTGTAACTTGATTTCTCGTCAGATAGAAATAAATAAATTGATAAATTATGCTTAATAAATAAATACAAAGCATCTTCTCAAATATGAGTATCCATTAAAAAAAAATTTAAAAATAAATTACATATATATATATATATATATATATATATATATATATATATATTTGGATTGATGTGAGTTTGTGACTCTGTGTTTCACACTCTCGGCGATCGTCAGACAAAGTCATTAATTTTTGAAAATTTGGAATTATTTATTAGCATATATTAATATTTTTATTGTAGTGGGAGGGGAAAGACATACATGCAGGCATGTTCATGCCTTTCATGTCACAAAAGCATAAACATATATGAAAAGTGTGGGACAGGGCGTATTTCAGTAAGTACAACGCAAACTTAATGTATAAATAATAGATATAAAAATTGCACACACACACACATATATATATTGATACACATACTCATTTTACACACACACAGATACACGCACACACATACACACGCATATATATATATATATATATATATATATATATATATATATATATATATATAGAGAGAGAGAGAGAGAGAGAGAGAGAGAGAGAGGAATGATGAAAATGAAGTACGTAACATTTAATTTAAGAGAAGATTTAATACAATACAGAGCCATATTATTTATGCAAATATCCTTCCACAAAATATGAGTATCCATTTAAAAATAACGTTTAAAAATATATAGAAATATTTCTCCTCCCGATGATGGCCATTTCGGCCGAAACTAGTCGAGAAATCTAAATGGAATAATAATAAAAAAAAAACGAAAGAATATTAATCTACAACCCAGTGTGTCTGAACATTTTAATTTTTTAATTTTTTAATTTTTTTTTATTGTTCAATATATATATATATATATATATATATATATATATATATATATATATATATATATATATATATATATATATATAATAAAAATATAGTTTTATGGTATGCTATGCTATATATGTGTGTCTTCTTGTTTGTGTGCGTGTGTGTTTTAGTCTTTTCTTCTCCAAAGAACGCTGTTAAATGAATTTTCTAAAATCTGTTAGACTTACTATTTTGCTCGTAAATGTTTTCAAAGTGTTTGTTAATAACAGTTTTATCCCCTCATTCTTAGATTTTCTATCTGTTGTACTTTAAAAAGGCTGAGTCTATTCAAGAATGGACTCATGCTGATTAAATAGACAAAGGTTTGGCTTTACGAGCATAAAACAAATGATTTACGAATGTAACCCACTAAACATGGCGTTTGTTCATTTACCTCTCATCTGTAAATTTTATTTGAGGTTATTATGTCGTATCGCATGAATTCGATTTAAATTTATTATGGCAATCGTTATGTAAAAACTGAAAACGAGGCTTTGCATTCTCTCATGTATCGTTTCCTTTAGGTTATCGTTGATCATGGCTTTCCATTAGTTCCTATCGAAAATAGATCTAAACAATGTTTTTCGCATTACTATTTTACCCAGTTCCTAATCTGCTGTTAATTTACATAATCAGGAAGATAACGGGTGCTTCTCTCAGCTACTCTTGGTCATACTTTGACACATTTTTTTATTTAATGTACAAGATATTGCAGATCAATCTTTCTAATCAATCAATCAATCTATCTATCTATCTATCTATCTATCTATCTATCTATCTATCTATCTATCTATAGCTATCTACATATTTAATCTATCTATCTAGTTTAGTCTATTCGTATCTATTTTCGTCTATTAATCTATTTTATTCGATTCATATCTATCTATATATTTAATATCTATATATTTAATATCTATATATTTAATATCTATCTATATATTTAATCTATCTACCTATCTATCTATCTATCTATCTATCTATCTATCTATCTATAGCTATCTACATATTTAATCTATCTATCTAGTTTAGTCTATTCGTATCTATTTTCGTCTATTAATCTATTTTATTCGATTCATATCTATCTAAATATTTAATATCTATATATTTAATATTTAATATCTATATATTTAATATCTATCTATATATTTAATCTATCTACCTATCTATCTATCTATCTATAGATATCTACATATTTAATCTATCTATCTAGTTTAGTCTATTCGTATCTATTTTCGTCTATTAATCTATTTTATTCGATTCATATCTATCTATATATTTAATATCTATATATTTAATATTTAATATCTATATATTTAATATCTATCACTATATTTAATCTATCTATCTATCTATCTATCTATCTATCTATTAGGTTGGTGCAAAAATAATGACGTAATAATGTCGTTTTTTGACGTATTTTTAACGTCAAAAAACGAAATTATTACGTCATTGTTTTTGCACCAACCTAATAGTTTAGTCTATTCAAATCTATCTATTTTACTCTATTAATCTATCAATTTTACTCGATTCATATCTATATATTTTTCTATCTATCTATCTATCTATCTATCTATCTATCTATCTATCTATCGTTTCAGCCTATTGATATCTATGTCTATCTACCTTCTTCCAATTTTCCTTACACTTTCTCATTATGATTTCTCCATGTTATTCTCAGCATTCTACTGTAGAACCGCATTGGTCTTTTTTCAAGTCGTCTCTTTAATCTGATAGGAACAATTCCGTTTTTTTTTTGTTTGTTTGTTTCTTCCTTTCTTCATTTCTTTTTTTCTCATTTACCTTCTAGAGCACTTTCTTTTTCTGATTTTACTTTTGTTTCGTTCACTCTTTCTTTCTTCCTGTTTTCTTTCTTTCTTTTTTATTATACCTTTCTCATTTACTTTTAGTTCTTATTCTTTCTTTTTTTCTTTCTTTGTTTCTTTTTTCCTTCTTTCTTTCTTATTTACTTTCATCACTTACCCTTCTTTCTTTCTTTCTTTCTTTCTTTTTCCTTCTCATTATACCATTCCTTTTTAAATGCAGGAAACAACGAAGCTCTTATTTCGATTAATCGCATTACTTAGAACGATTGCTTTGATACTTATTTCATAAAGTATCTACAACAGTAAATTAATTAGTGTGTCGTTTACAGCGTTTTTTTAAACCTTGGAAAATGGTTTGAAATCATTAAATTAATATTAACAAAAATTAGAAATTTATTATTATTTATTATGAATTTAATTTAAATTTATTACAAACAAATACAAAGTTTCTTTTAAATGCTATGAATTTTCGGCACTTATCTTAATGGCGAATGTTCCTCTGAAGATGATGAAGAAGACATTGAATAATTCAGTTGAGAAAGATTGCTGCCATTTTGTATAAATGAAACGAACAAAGTGAAAATATTTTCATAGTGTTATCTTCAATTGCTCGTTACAAAAACCTAAAAACTGTCTTAGCAATAATTTAAGTGACAGGCAGCTATAAAAAAGACATTCTTTGATTATTTATAGCTAATTTGTTTGAATAATAAACTAACTATTGCTTGCGTCACCTGGAAATAATTATAAGTAAAATGATGCCCTAAAATAAGTAAACAAGTAATCGATTTAAGTTCTTAAGTATCGCTGCCTTTTCTATCCAATGTATTCATTCATTCATTCATTCATTCATTCTTTCTTTCTTTCTTTCTATATTTCTTTCTTATTTTATCTTTTCTTCTTTCGCTTTATCTCTCTGTCTTCCTTTTTCCTCCCCCCCCCCTTTATGTTCCTCTTTTATTCTTTCGCTTGATCGTTGTCAAGGGATTTCCCAAACATCAAATTGTTGAGGTTCCTCTGCCAACTGGCACTAGTATCGACCATTTTTCTTTCTCGTTCTCCCACAGACAACGGTCTGTCTCGTCACTTTTTTAGCCCAGGGTAACCGATACCAGACCCCCACTACCACAAGCATCCAAACAACTACACACTATGCACCTCCCAATGTGAAGAAAAAAGAAGAAAAAAAAAGATTAAAAAAAAAATCATGAGTTAAACTCTGTAGTCAATGTATTTTTCAGTTTCTTTTCGGCCTTTCTATTTTTATTTTCGATGCAATGTCATTTTTTATTATTCTTTTTTCTTATTTTCTCTTTATTCTTTCTTTTCTTTTCTTATATATTTCCTCTTTTCTTTATCGCGAAAGTGTCCTGTTTTTTTTAAGTAGTATTCTTACTGGTTCGCCATTTTTTTTTTCTTAATTGACGTTCCTTTTGCTAAAGTATTTTTTTTTTTTGCATTTCTTTGCTGAGCTACTGCGTATTTATTGGTCTCCATTCTTTGTTTTTGCGTTTTTCTTTATTCCAGATTCTTTCGTTTTTCTTCTTCTGTCATTTATGTTTCTCTCTTTTAATTTCTTTTTCTTTTCTTTCTTTTGTTTTTTTGCTCTATCATTGATTTTTTTCTTTCATTTCTTTTCCGACGTTGCAACTTTTTCATTACTTTAAATCCTTATTTGTTTTCTTTTTTTCATTTTTTTTCTTTGATATATTCTTTTCTATTTTTTTAAAAAAATTCTTTCTTTCTTTCTTTCTTTCTTTCTTTTCAGTTCTTCTTTATTTTCTGCTGAATATTTAACATTTCCCATCAGTTTTCTCTTTAGTATTTCTTCTTCAATATCATCCTCTTCCTTCTTCTTCTTCTTCTTCTTCTTCTTATTATTATTATTATTATTATTATTATTATTATTATTATTATTATTATTCTTATTCTTTTAATGAGTTTCTTTGTACTTTTTTCTTCCTTTTTTCTTTTTCATTCTTTTCCTCTTCTACATCCTTTCACCATGTTCTCTTTCTCTATGTCTTCCTTCTTCGCCATCTTCTTCTTCTTCTTCTTCTTCTTCTTCATCATCATCATCATCTTTGTTATTTTTTCCTCCAACTTCGCAATCATCTTTTTCACCCGCTATTTCTTCATTTATTCTATATTTTCTTCCTTTTTTCTTCTTCTTCTTCACTTTCTTCTTCTCCTTTTCTTCTTCTTCTTCACTTTATTACTTTTTTGTTCCAGCTTTGCCATCTTCTTTTTCTTCTTCTTCTTTTTCTTCCTCTTCTTCTTTTACTTTTTCTTCTTCTTCATTTTATTACTTTTCGTTCCAACTTCGCCAACTTTTCCTCTTCTTCTTCTTCTTCTTCTCCTCCTCTTCCTCCTCCTTCTTCTTTTTCACCCAATTCTCTTCCTTTTCTTTTCTCATTTATTTTGCAATTTTGTCATTCTTTTAGTCTCTAACGGAACCAAATCCACTACCAAAAAGCAGTAACAAAAAAAGCAACAAGAGCCTAGCGAAAATTCCCCAGACCCAAACAAAAATACAGATAGACGCAAAAACATCACGCAACATAATAAGTAAGAAAATACACAACACACTTTCCTGTTCCCAAAAAGCGCCATGTTTTACCTCCCCAGTAGAAAAAAATAAACTGCTTTTAAAGAAAAGTAAAAGTGTGTGTATGTGTGTGAGAGAGAGAGAGAGAGAGAGTGAGAGAGAAAGAGAGAGAGAAAGAGAAAGAGAGAGAGAGAGAGTTGAGGCGGGAGGCGAAATAGCTGAGGTAACGACTTTAGTTCTTCAACAATGACCATTTTTAAGACTTGGCACTTACATGACAAGTTATCGCATGGTAGCGGAATATAAATCCCTCTCGAAGAGATTCTCAGCTTTTCTGTTCCATGCGATAATGGCTTAGTGGTAACAGTCTGTTGATTACGTGAGACAAAGTCAGCATTTCAATGTATTGCTGATTTCAACACAATAAAGAATAGGATAGTGTCCCATACAGGAGAATTAAATTTGGTACTTGTAAAATCTGCAATGGACAGTAAAAGCAAATATCATTTCCAAAAATTAAACTTTAACAAGCCACTTTAATTTACAAAAATTTAAATTCAATGCCAGTAGTTCGCGCTTCTGCCCTTTTAATTATTCTTCATTTGTTTAAAGTATTTAATAAAGTTTCTGTTTCTCAATTTCCACATCCAGTAAACACTTGTGTCGTAGTGGCTTTATAGCCTTCCTTGGGTGAACTCGACTAAAAAACAAGTGAAGATTATTTTTATTGTGTCCGTTTTTTATTGCATCTCAGCTTCTTTCTTTCTTTCTTTCTTTCTTTCTTTCTTTCTTTTCTTTCTTTCTTTCTTTCTTTCTTTCTTTCTTTTAAGTTTGTTTCATTCTTCTTTACCTTATTATTTCTCTTTCTCTTTCTCACTTTCTTTTTCTTTCTTTCTTAGTTTGTTTCCTTCTTTCTTACCTTATTTTTTCTTTTTCTCTCACAGTTTTTCTTTTTTTCTTTCTTTCTTTCTTTCTTTCTTTCTTTCTTTCTTTCTTTCTTTCTCAGAGCCTTTTTCTGCTTATTTGACCTGTATTGCAAATTTGCATTTTCTTTCGTTGATTCTTCTGTCCTTCCTTCCTTCCTTCCTTCCTTCCTTCCTTCCTTCCTTTTCTTTCATTAATCCTTTTCATTCTTACAAATTTGCGTTTTTTCTTCTTTCTTTCTTTCCTTCTTTCTTTCTTTCTTAGTGGCTTTTTTATTTTTCTGTTTATTTTTATTTTATTGCAAATTTACATTTTCTTTTTTTTTTTATTTTCCTTTCCTTCCTCCCTTTTTTATTTCTCTCTTTTTTTCTTTTTTTCTTTCGTTTCTTTTCTTTCTTTCTTTTCTTTTCTGCAAATTTGAGTTCATTCTTTCTTTCTTTCTTTTTTCGGTTTTCGTTTTCTTTCTTCACGTCTTAAATTTTCTTCTCACAAATGTTTCTCTCTTTTTTCTTTCTTTTTAAATGTCTTCGATTTATTCGTAGAGATTTTTTTTCATTCAAACTCATTCTTCGTTTCCCCGACATTTCTATTATTTTATCTGAATTACGTTGTTTTATTCGCTTTCCCCATCTCCGTTATAATTGTAATTACGTCAATTATTCCGCCATTTTGTTTCCCTTCGTTCATTTCGTCCATCTTTTCCTTTCTTTATCCGTGCCTTTAATATTACTTGTTTCTTTTCCAGTCTGCATTATATGTTGTCTTAATGAAAATGATAAAAGTTACTAACTTTTTTTCTTCTTCTTCTTCTTCTTCTTCTTCTTCTTTCTTTTATCATTTCCATTTTTCTCTCAACATCTTCATCTTATTTCTTTCAAACATATATGTTAACCATTTTGGGACGGACGGACTGTAATGGTCAACAATCCCGTCTCAGTCAATCAGTGCCATACGTGATAGACGCTTAGGCAATCATGTACCTTTCGATACATGATTGTTGAGGAAGATTTTTCCCGCAGAAGGTTGCCATTTCTTTCTGCGGTAGACCAGTTGCCATCAAAGACTATAGAACCCGGTCTGTCCTGCTATTTACCCATAGCTGGGGGGAGAAAAGAAGAGGATTCATACCTTGCCCAAGGGTATCAGTACGTAAGTGAATGTAAACTGGAAAGTCAGTCAGTTATGTGCAATATGTGTTAAGCGCTTGGGCGATCATGTATCTTTCGATAAGGACTGGCGAGGCAGATGTTTCCCGTATTAGCTTTCTGTTTCTTTCTGCGGTAGACCAGTCGCCATCCAAGGCTATAAAACTCTGTTCTGCTACTTACACATAGTCGGAAGGAGAAGAGGATTCATACACGCTTAGGCAATCATGTATCGAAAGATACATGATTGTCGAGGCAGATTTTTTCTCGCAGAATGATGCCATTTCTTTCTGCAGTAGATCAGTTGCCATCCAAGGCTATAGAACCCAGTCTGTCCTGCTACTTACCCATAGCTGGAGGGAGAAGAAGAGGATTCATAGCTTTACCAATGGTATTAGCATGTGAGTGAATGTAGTGGATTCGACTGGAATTCGAACTCGTTCCTCTGATCCCTGAACCGGATCGGTGTGTCCGATCCTCACTGGATACCCCATATTTTCCGCCTTGCTTCATATCTAAACGTAGCTTAGGAAATCAACATATACATCAGTAATTCATAGCCGCAAAATTTGTCGATTTCCTTTCACAAATCACCGACACTAATTAATATACTCGGTGCAGCATATGTAACGGATTTTTTTTATTTATTAAATATTATTTAATAAAAATGAATTCCAGTAATTTAAGAAAATTTATGTCTACTCTCCAAACATTTATTCCTGTCTTCAGATTTATGATTTTTGCAAGGAAACTCAGCTTATTTGCAAGTACAATGTCCTTTTATATAGTTTTTCAGATAATAAAAATCACAGCATCACATGTTTTGCAGCGAACTTACAAATCACAAGTTATTTACACCCTTGTGAAAGTTAATTGAAGCAAAACGAATTCCGTTATTATTTATTTTTTCATATTTTTCCAATGAAACATGACCCAGTGCACACGTTAGTACTTCGTATGTCCATTCCACGAAGTCGTTCCTTGTAGAGTGAGCACAGGTTCTCGATTGGATTTAAATCAAGAGAGTTTCTCTATAATACTTTAATTTGCTCACTGGTAAGACTTGCCAGAGTGTCCGTGTGGCATTACAATTTTCGTACGCTTCCTTTGAGTAACGTCTATCGAAGACAACGGTTGTAGGACAACTAATCGACAGTCGAGACAATAGTGTCTCGGCGTGATAATATTCTGATGGAATTACGGATGAGGAAATAATTTCATCATACACCCCGAAAATAGATTCATATTGCTGCACACCGCTCAAAATGAACTAATCCAAAGAAAATAAATAGAAGTCGATCACACCCTGTCAGTCCAGTGCGTGTAAAACTGACACTACAGTGAAAGAAAGGAGGGTAAAGCGTTTGTTTCAGTTAATTTGCACAAGGGTGTATATTACATTATTTACACATTACAGATGGACATTGAAAAATACAGAAATATGATTTTTTTCAGGGTTGCTATTTTATGATCTGCTGATTCAAAATCCATAAAGTTCCCAAAGTTGCTAGTGAACTAAATGTTCGGGAACCCAAAATCCAAGGGTGTCGCCTCTATTCAGGCGACACATAAAATTTTACTCACATACCTGTTTTATAATACATCTTTGTTTAATACCTCTTTTCCAACTAATTTGATGATGAGAAATACAATTGTTCTTTCTGCGGTAGATCAGTTGCCATCCAAGGCTATAGAACCCAGTCTGTCCTGCTACTTATCTATAGCTGGAAGGAGAAGAAGAGGATTCATAGCTTTACCAATGGTATTAGCATTTGAGTGAATGTAATGGATTCGACAGGAATTCAAACTCGTTCCTCTGATTCCTGAACCCGATCGGTGTGTCCGATCCTCACTGGATACCCCATATTTTCCGCCTTGCGTCATATCTAAGCGTAGCTTAGGAAATCAACATATACATCAGTAATTCA
Organism: Acanthosepion lycidas; assembly: GCA_963932145.1. NCBI lineage: Eukaryota > Metazoa > Mollusca > Cephalopoda > Sepiida > Sepiidae > Acanthosepion > Acanthosepion lycidas. The sequence goes on along the minus strand of OZ010610.1, from coordinate 71,267,962 downwards.
TAGCCGCAAAATTCGTCCATTACCTTTCACAAATCATAATGTGTAAATAATTGTGACTCCCTGCTGTGTGAGTGCTATAAAGCTTGATGCAGAAAGAATGGTTCATTAGCTTCTTCTGAATCCGTCATCCTTAGCTTAGAGTCTTCTTACAGAGTTTCTGACTTTCCAGGTGTCCCAGATTGTCGAGGATCTACAAGAGGAACTATCTCTATCCTGTAGAACAGGTAAGCTCTGCATACGAATAGTTTCCCCGTTGACGATAATGAAGATTAATAATTTGCAGTGACAGAACAACCACATGCACAGAATGAAACTATTTGCACAATTTCATCAGCACTCATGAAACTCAAATTAAACAAGATTGTAGTATAGCAACTGCTACACGTTGTTTGTTCAGATTCATCAAACACCGTAACAGATTGTCTTAAGATATTCATTCTACCCATAGTAAAATGGCGCATTCTCAATACTGTTTACGTCAGTAATCTCTCTCTTTTTTTTTTTAGGTCAGGTTGTCTTTAAATCTGAAAAATAAGATCATAATTGGATTTCTCATCAATTAGATGGAAAATAGGTATTACACAGGTTTGGGGACTGAATGATTTAAAGGTTATATTTATCACCTGAATTTTGGACGCACGGACATTTCTCTCCCTGGGGACTTATGGGGACTTTGATTTTGAATCAGTAGACTATATAGTATCATCCCTGAAAAAGTCAATTTTCTATATTTTTTTCCATGTTCTTGCATTAATTTTACTAATACTCCCGGTCTGTATGTGAAACAATTTTTATGAGCGCATTCTGTTTGTCAAATAAGTTGAGTTGCCTTGCAGTAGTTATAAATCTGAATACAGGCAAGCGTTCTGTTGTCATATATGATGCAAAAAATATTAGATTAGGCATTTCCTCAGACGTTCTCCTCAACAGAAGATACTTTACTTAAGCGTCCTCAGTGTTACTACCCTTAAAATCATGGCCGTGTGCACCACATATGAAGTACCTACAGACGATAAGGGGTATCTCCCCATTCACATAAATACAGCAGTATATACTGTATGTTGACCATACGAGGTTATGTCCAAGGGCAGAGTCTAGTCTCAGGAAAAAGCTACCCGAACCCGTTTTAGATAAGGTCTACGGGGAATTTTTGGCTGAGCCTATGGGCTCGGATGCACCACATTATATTCGGCCTTGTGCCACATCTGACCTCGTGGAGAGGTTGAGAGGTATCATGCAGTTGGCCAGACGAGGCTATGTCGAAGGGCAGAATCTAGTCTCGGGAAACAGCTACCCGATCCCGTTTTAGACGGGGTCTAATGGGAATTTTTGGCCGAGCTCGTTTACCCCACATTATATTCGGCCTTGTGCCACATCTGACCGCGTGGGGCGGTTGCTAGATATCCTGCAGTTGGAGATTCATTGTGGAATTCACTTGATCATAATGGTTTTAGTGATACAAGTTTTAATAATTAACCCATAGCTGGTAGCAGGTGATGTGGATTCATGCCTTTCCCAAGGGTATTTATGCGTAAGTGAATATAACAAACTCAACTGGAATTAGAACTTGGTCCTGCGATTAACAATCCATAGCCATTATCCATAACACCACCCGCATATCTAAGTTTACAGCACCTTTTATTCCTAAGCGCTACCGCATCTAGGTACTGACCAGACTTGTGGTTGCTTAACTTTGATGATCATACGGGAATCGGTGTTTCAATGTTATGTGTCCGTAAGCCCGTTATATCATCCCCATATCCAAGCTTACAGCATTAGGTATTCCCAAGCGGTCACCCATCTAGGTACTGACCTTGTTCGACGTTGCTTAACTTCGGTGGCAGTACGGGAAATGGTTTTACAATGTGATATGGCAGTAAGCCCATTATATCACCCCTATATCCAAGTTTACAGCATCTGGTATTCCCAAGCAGTCACCCATCTATTAGGTTGGTGCAAAAATAATGATGTATTAATGTCGTTTTTTGACGTTAAAAATACGTCAAAAAACGACATTATTGCGTCATTATTTTTGCACCAACCTAATACTTACCGACCAGGATCGGCAGGTTTATATTAGAATAATAATGCTAGAAATTGGTAGGTTTTGTACCCGACATTGCGGGAATCTACTTGGAAGCTCCCACAACCTTTTTTTTTGTATGTCGCTTACCTCTCTGTAGGGCATGCAGGCGACGTATTCTGAACTTGCAGACTATCAAAAGTTTTTTTTTTTTTTTTTTTTTTTTAAAGACTGGAATCTTGGTTTTTATTTTCTAATGGGAAGCAAAAATATTTTTGTTTTTTTTCCACAACTGGCGTTTGGTTCATTTGTTTAGCGGCATATCAACACCTATATGCGCTATTTAATTCCGAAATGTAAATATTTTGAATTTTATGGCTTCATTTAATATATTTTGAACACAATTGCATGCCTTCACCTACAGATAAAGTGTATTGCTAATCATTGTACTATAAAATGTATTGCTTTTCATTTTAATATAAGTATTGTTAGTAATTTTACTATAAATATGTATTGTTGGTTGCTTTATTTTTTTAGCGGCATATCAACCTATATGGGTTAATTGATGCCGAAATCTAAATATTTTGAAGCAAATTCACCTCTACTACAAATAGGTATTGTTGGCCATTTTTTTTATATGAAAAATGTATTGCTGTTATTTTTATTAAAAAAAAATATTTTTTAAAAATTTTCATCGTGTTTTGTTTTCGTTTGAAGCTTCATAATTGTCTATTGCTGGAGCCCTAACAGGTGCTACCTCCTCCGGTCAGTGTGAACCTGAGAATAACAGAAGTTAAGAGGTGGTTCCAAGCTCCGAAAAACTTCCAATCTCTGAATCAAAAGCATCGCTGCCGGGCGCAGTTTATCGTCATTCCCAGGATTTCCACAAGTCCCGTGCTCCACGTTGAAAGAAAAGGTATAGTTATTTGCATGAAAACATCACACTAATTCTACGAGGTGGCGGAATAATGTAACATTATTAATATTAATTACAGGGTTTTCCTATTTTAGTATTCAGATTAATTTTAATTCTTAAGTTAAGGGTTTTTATCCACGGAAATTCTCCTATCATATCGTTAAATATTTGAGCTTAACAACTTTAAGAAAATGTTGTAATAACAATCATAATAAGAATGCTGGTCGTTGTTTAAAGAAGTAAGGGGATACAAATGAAAAGATTTGAAACTGACAACTTTTTACATTTCACTGAAACAGGCTTAAATATTTCTGTCTTCATTTCTTTCTTCCATTTTCTCACTGAAACCAAGTAGCGTCTTTTTGCCTCTTTCCACGGAATCAAAACGGAATTGTCTTTTATGAGGTATTGGCATCTGTCTTTCAGTCATTCTTTCTTTTTCTTTCTTTGTTTTTGTTTCTTTGTTTTTCTTTGTTTTTGTTTGTTTGTTTTTGTTTGTTTTTTTGTTTGTTTTTGCTTTTGTTTGTTTTTTGTTTTTATTTGTTTATGTTTTTGTTTTTGTTTGTTTTTGTGTTTTTGTTTTTGTTTTTTGTTTTTGTTTTTTTGTTTTTGTTTTTGTTTTTTTGTTTTTGTTTTTGTTTGTTTGTTTCATTCATCCATCTTCTCGCTGAAACCAAACAGTATCTTTCACTCTCTTTCCACGCGATTAAAAGGGTATAGTCTATTACCCTTTAGGTATTGCCAGGAGATATCAAATTCGTCCTTTTTCCTTCCTTCCTTCCTTCCTTTCTTTCTTTCATTTCCTCATCGAAGCCAAGTAGTATCTTTTCCTCTCTTTCCACTCGATCAAAACGGAACAGTCCATTATCTTTTAGGTATAGTCAGGGTGTAATATCATGCGAACTACAGACATAATTATAATAGGATTCTGCCAAAATTTAGTGTCCCACTGGGTAGATTACAAGACATTCTTTGTCTTCCAATTCTACCTGCATCTATGGCATTTCTAATATCCATTTGCCAGAGCTCGTACAACTTATCTCTTCGCATGTTGATCTCTCTTTGGCTACCTTCCGGTGATTCTGTACTGAAGATCCCAATCATGGTTTGCTTATGAGAGTGAAGATAAAGGTTCTCTTATAATATATGTGTTTTCAGCTTGATAATTCTTTCATGATATGATTTACTTTATTCAATTTATTTCCGTTTTCACGAGGCTTTTTTTATTTCCCTCTTGAGAATCCATTTTCATCTTTTTATATTCTCGTCGACATCATTTCTCCGTTCTTTCTTGCCTTTTAATCGACTTACTAGCACAGTGTTGGCCGCCAACTGATAAATGCAGAGTGAAAAATTGGGTTGTAAATTAAAATAATAATAATATATTAATGATAATTATACTGCAATTAGATTGGAAGCCTACCTGACAAAAATAATGACCTTCTCTTACAAATAGTAAAACACCAAATCCACTTCATCAACAAAGTTGCGCTTTTCAAGAAACATCTTAATATACCTGAATCCCTACGAAAAAAAAAAACCCTGAAAAGTACCATCTAGATACCATCTACGCCAAACGAGTAAAGTAGGAAGCAAAACAACTGGCTCAAATGAAATGACAAAAAAATTAAACCCCGCCACCCAAAAAACATGGGAGGGCAAGGCATTGTATGGCACATACCTAAAAAGAACGAAAGAAGCAGATGTGGACCAACAGAAAACACATCAGTGTCTGAGGAGAGCCGTACTGAAAACTGAAACAGAAAGCATAATTATTGAAACTCAGGACAAAAGCCTCGCAACCAAATCCTCTCACTGTCACATAATCAAGTATCTAACTAACCCGAAATGCAAGATCTGTGGAAAATATTATCTCAGAATGTCTGGAACTAGCAAAAAATGAATATACCCACAGACATAACAAGGTAGCGACATATGTGGACTGGAAGATATGCAAGAAGCACAAAATTGAAACCACTGAGAGATGGCGAGAACCAACCAGACACATTTGCCCAAAATAGCGATGTAACTATCCTCCGGGACAAACTGACAGGGAAATAAAAGCCAACAGACCTGATATTATCATAAAAGACAAGAGATTCAAGAAGTCTATGCTTAGTGACATAGCAGTACGATCTAAGAGAAACACCGCCATGAAAATTATCTAGAAATTGTCCAAATACAGGATCTGGAGATCGAGATTAACTGGATGTGGGGAATGAAGACTGAGACTGTACCAAAAGTAATCGGAGAAATGGGCCTCGCCAGAAAAAAGTATGGAAAATTTGACTAAAAGTGTCCGAGGTAACATCAACATACAAGTTCTCCAGAAGATCACCCTATTATTATATATCTCGTGTGACATGCAAGTTACTTTTCTGAGAGACCAAATTGCAATAGACTGACCTCTTTTCCTGTCTACAAATCCCATCTTCTAGTTAAATAAGTTAAAAAAGTAAAAATGAATATTAAAAGTATCGTTAGTAACGCTATACTCGTTGCGTAAACGCGTGCAGCTATAAACAACCAAACGAGAAACAGTTAAACATCTTATAAACGTAAACAATGGAAAAGATGCATATTCGCTATGTTTGGATTTTATAATACGATACTAAGATGTGAATATTATATGCATTATTATTGGATACAGTTGAGTAAAACATTAGTTTATTAAAAAGCATGTTTATTTTAAATCCAGCTGTACATTTTGACTACTATGCATATATAATTTGGTCAACGGCGTAACCAGGGTCAGTAGTACATATGCTAATTTTATATCACGTGTATGATGCGACCCTCTTAAAATTAGCTTTAAAATTAGGTTTTCAAAAGTCACATGACACACGAGTATATACGGTATCTATTCTTTTTTTCTCAATTGGAGTAGATAGGTTCGCTTATCGCCTGGTTCACTCTCCTCCCAGTTATTTTTAACAGGAGTAGATTTTTATCCCTTGTTCCCTGTTTAAAATTGGATTTCCAGTTCTTTCTAAAGTATATTTCTAACGTTTCGCCTAAAATTTAAATAATATGTACTATTTGTTTTGTTTTTTTCTCCTTAAGTGGAGTAGATAATTTCGCCTATCGCCAGGTTCACATATTTTTTTCCTACTTTTTTTAATCATTTCATAACCAGGAAAGGCCGACATGCCACTAGTACGCACGAGGTTACCGGAAGTGGGCATGAAAGATTATGAATAAGGCGGATTAAGAAAAGGACAAGAGATGAACGGGATTCAAGAAGATAGACGATGACCATTGAAGATTGTAGTTATCAGGGAAACAAATACACGAAAGGGAGTTCCACAAGCGGGAATTGCGGGAATAGAAACTGTTGATGTTTGTTTCGTTTCGTTTTACGGCATATCAACATCAGTGGGTGATTTAATGCCGATCATTTTCTTGCTGGTTATATATATATATATATATATATATATATATATATATATATATATATATATATATAAATGTATAGCTGGTGATTTAAAAAAATGTATTGCTGGTAATAATGTATTGTTGGTAATAACTTTCCTTCAAAAAACTTACCACTGGTAATAATTTTTTACCAAGTATTTCTGGGATTAAAAGCCATTTTACACTATCATAGTGTCCTGACCCCATAACTGGGACCCCAACATGTGCCACCACCCCGAGTTAGGGTGGACCCGAGAACACCAGCAATTGAGAGGTGGTTCCAGAAACCCCAAAACCTCCCGATCAGAGGCCCCCCCTGTTGGACGTAATTTATCGTTTTACCCAGGACGCGAATGCAGTTTATCGTCATACCCAAGATTGATGATGTCTTAGTTGCGGTTGCATTTAGCTATATCAACATTAAAAACGTTTCCCTTAGATGCCAATCTAGTAGTACGTTTAAATTCACATAGTCGGAACACCAGGGAATAAAGCTCGTCAGAGAAATTGCCATGAAAATATTTGTAGAAAAGACAGGGGGAAGTTACTTTTTGAACAGACGTAGTGGTTTATCCCTTGCTCCTTGCTTAGGATTGGGTTTCAGATTCATGTCTACGTTGTCTAACGTCTACGCCCGGAATTTATTTACTAATTATTTTTTTCTCTTTCTCCTCAATACCTGTAGATCGGTTTACCTATCATTCGGTACACATTCCTCCCTGGTTTTTTAACAGGAGTAGAGGTTTATTCCTTGTTCCTAAAATTGAAGTTCTTGTTCCTTCTAAAGTCTTTTCGTTCTCTTTCACTTTCAGTAGCCCCTTTCATCTTAGTGTATTTATCGCCTTGTTTGAGGTGAATTAATTAAAAAAGAATAAATGATAATACCAGCCTTATGAAAAAGTGACACCTGATCAGTGATTGCATAATGTTAGCATTAAAAAAAGAATATAAGAAGCTTCAAGATATATGCATACATTAATGTACTGTCGTTATTGAGACGAAGGTATGAATACTACATTCGATAACATTCATTTGGTCTCGTTTGGTTTGCTTTGTTTTACGGCATATCAAACGCAATGAATTATTTAATGCCGACAAGACACATTCCTGGTAATATTTTTATTCTGAAATGTATTGCTGGTAATATTTTTTTCAAAAATGCCTTGATGGTAATATTTTTTCTTCAAATATGTATTGCTGGTAATATTTTTTTTCTTCAAAAATGTATTGATGGTAATATTTTTTTTCTTAAAAAATGCCTTGATGGTAATATTTTTTCTTCAAATATGTATTGCTGGTAATATTTTTTTTCTTCAAAAATGTATTGATGGTAATATTTATTTCTTCAAATATGTATTGCTGGTAATATTTTTTTTCTTAAAAAATGCATTGATGGTAATATTTTTTTCTTCAAAGATGTATTGCTGGTAATATTTTTTTTCTTAAAAATGTATTGTTGGTAATATTTTTTTCTTCAAATATGTATTGCTGGTAATATTTTTTCTTGAAAAATGCATTGATGGTAATATTTTTTCTTCAAATATGTATTGATGGTAATATTTTTTTCTTCAAATATGTATTGCTGGTAATATTTTTTTTCTTAAAAAGTGCATTGATGGTAATATTTATTTTCTTAAAAAATGCCTTGATGGTAATATTTTTTCTTCAAATATGTATTGCTGGTAATATTTTTTTTCTTAAAAAATGTATTGTTGGTAATATTTTTTTCTTCAAATATGTATTGCTGGTAATATTTTTTTTCTTTAAAAATGTATTGATGGTAATATTTTTTTCAAAAATGTATTTCTGGTAATATTTTTTCAAAAATGTATTGCCGGTAAGATTTTTTTTCAAAAATGTATTACTAGGAAGATTTTATTTTTCAAAGATATATTGCTGGTAATATTTTTTTCAACAATGTATTGCTAGTAAGATTTTATTTTACAAAATTATATTGCTGGTAATATTTTTTTTTTCAAAATGTATTGCGGGTAATTTTTTTTTTTTTTTCTTCAAAAATGTATTGTTGCTAATATTTTCTTTTTACAAAATATATTACTGGTAAGAAAAAAAATCCAAAAAGTATTGCTGGTATTAAAAACTATTTTTATACTTTCATAATGTTTTGACCACAATTTTTGGGTTGTAGCCTATTTGCTCATAGACAGGACTCTGAGAGTGCTACCCACCCGGGTCATGGTGGATATGGGAACACCAGCAATTAAGAGATTTTTCCACGTACCTCAAAACCTCTTGACTTGCTGTTGGATGTAGTTTATCGTCTTGCCCAGGACGCGGATGTAGGTTTATCGTCATACCCAGGATGGGAGAAAATTGTTAAGAGCATCAGCCTTGCAGAACAATAGAAGGAATTTGAAAGCGAAAAATATTCTAGGACTGATTTTCAGACAGACTCAATGGTACAGATAATATTGTGCTAGCTAAAGGCACCAAAATATATCATTTTATTGGTGACAATGATAATCTTACTAATTAGCCCATACATGTGGGAGAATAATTTCCCCTAGCCAGTATGTATAATACCAACCTCATACCCAAGTTTACAACACCTGATATTCACAAGCGGTCACCGATATTGGTACTGACCAAGGTTGACGTTGCTTAACTTCGGTGATCATGTTTTTCCCTTTCCAGTATTTTCCTTTTGCTAAGGCTTCCGCCATCCATTGACACAAGTTCGCCAGGTTCTCAGCCTTCTCTGTCACACTTGCCCTAAATATGCCACATGAGGGTGAGTTTTTTCAAGCTCCCCTTCCTTATAATATGTGCAAACAATTCCAGCTGTCTTTTCCTGATTTTGAGTTTAAATATTCTTTCTGTTGTCATATTTAAAACTTTATTGTTGCTTGCTCAATTCAACCGTATTATTCTCAGTATCCTTCTGTAGAACCACATTTCTGTAACCTCTAGGTATTTCTTCACCGGTGGGGAAATTCTCCAACATTCACTCATTCTGAGTAGTAGTGTCTTTTCTCTTGCCATTTTCTTTAAGTCTTCCTTGTTGCTTACTCACTTCATCCATAGAATTATCAGTATCCTTCTGTAGAACCCCATTTCTGTTGCCTCTAGTTATTTCTTCATCCGTCGATTAATTGTCCAGCATTCACTGATTCTGAGCAGAAGTGTTCCTTCCGTTGCCATTTACTTTAAATCTTCCTAGTGCTTACTCGCTCTGTTTATAGAATTCTCAGTATCCTTCTGTAGAACCCTATTTCTGTTGCCTCTAGTTATTTCTTCATCCGTCGATTAATTGTCCAGCATTCACTGATTCTGAGCAGAAGTGTTCCTTCTGTTGCCATTTATTTAAATCTTCCTAGTGCTTACTCGCTCTGTTTATAGAATTCTCAGTATTCTTCTGTAGAACCCTATTTCTGTTGCCTCTAGTTATTTCTTCATCCGTCGATTAATTGTCCAGCATTCACTGATTCTGAGCAGAAGTGTTCCTTCCGTTGCCATTTACTTTAAATCTTCCTAGCGCTTACTCGCTCTGTTTATAGAATTCTCAGTATCCTTCTGTAGAACCCTATTTCTGTTGCCTCTAGTTATTTCTTCATCCGTCGATTAATTGTCCAGCATTCACTGATTCTGAGCAGAAGTGTTCCTTCTGTTGCCATTTTCTTTAAATCTTTCTTGTGCATATTCGCTCCGTCCATAGAATTCTCAGTATTCCTCTGTAGAACAACATTTCTGCTGTCTCTAGTTTTTTCCTCATCCTTGGGGAGATTTCTAGCGTTCACTGCCATATAAGAGGATGGATATTGCGTAGCAAACCAACACTCTTTTTCCTTGGATCTAACGAAGATTTGCAGTTTCTCAGCACCTTGCTTAACTTTTATTGTTTCTTTGTCCAGAAGAATTTCTTTTTTTCAAATCTCAGTGACTCATTTTTCATCCTCTGTTAAAACGCTTCCCAGATATTTAAACTTCTGCAACTGCTTGATATTTATATCTTTAAATCGTAACTAGCATCTTGAGTTTTCCTTAGCTTGTTGATGACCATTCTGTCAGTCTTCTGTCATTAGTCCCTTATTCTTACTTTTTCCTACTAATCTGTCTCGGATGACATGCAGTTTATTTCCCAAGTCGGCCAACAGTGACATCTGTGTATCTTATATTGTTAACATTATAACCAATGATAATAATTCCTGGTAGGGTCTCTGTAGAAGCTTGGATGCAAGTTTCTCGCAGACATTTTTTCGCTATCCCAAATACGCCTTCGGTTTTCTGTGGCCCTTTCTCCAATTCTTTCTTTTTTCTTTTCTTTTTACATTCCATTTTCTGCCAAACTAAACTACTTTAGCCATTCTGTTCTCCAGATTCTTTACAGAATCTTAATGGTTTTCCTTTTCTTTCCTTTGTATTTCGAAGTTTTCTTCAGCTGCCTCCTTATT